>CM033472.1:142108531-142514133 GCA_019447015.1 Hymenochirus boettgeri
GTTTTAGTATTCATTACTGTGATCACATGAATGAAAAGCCTTCCAACCACATCAATGTAACCCCAGTCTGGAAGGTCCTAACTTCTAACCTTTTTTACTTCAATTACGATTAGCAAACTTTTTTTTAATAGTAATTGAAGTAAAAAAGGTTAAAAGTTAGGACCTTCCAGACTGGGGTTACCTTGACGTGGTTATAACCAATTTGTTTGTAATGTATGCCAGTGTGCCAATAATATGATATTGTATGGGGCCTAGGAATGTTAATTAATTATCTTTTCTACGTTTGTATAAATGTTTGACCAGATCAGTAGCACTTCCGCAAAATATAGTTGTAATTTAGCCTAAGGAGTGCTTCCACAATCCTTCTATTGTAAAGCAAATGTGCGCATGTTGGTGTACAGTAGAAAATATTTGTGTTTATGTTTATGTGTTCATGCAGATGATACACACCACTGAAAAATGGTGGTTTTGTTTAAGGAAACCAAGAAAAATCTTTAGTAAATAAAGAAATCTTACAAAAAAAGGACAAGTTCACCCCTCAAATAATAAATCAAACGCCAAAACTCAAATTGTAAGACTAACCTGCCCCACGTTCCGTTATGTCATGGATGTAAATGATAATATCACAGCCAATTGCTGAATGGTATTTTACTGGCTGCCTCCTATGAGCATGTGAATTCATATAAAAAAAAGCTTAGAGGTGTTGAAGAAGAAGCAGAAACATTTTGAGAGGAAGAGGGGAAAATACACCATTAGCACATCTGTCAGATTTCTAACTATTGTAGTTGTGGATTTGGGAGATTATTTACCTATTTATATTTTTAGGGGAGAACATGTCATTTAAACTTATTGCTTTGTTGATTCAGATGTATGCTTTAAATTATTGTTATTTTGAAATGTGAAGGTCATTTTTATCTTCCTATCAAATGCTAGTCAATATACTACAATATAATATATTGAACTGTTTATGATTATATCCACCTTGACAAATTAACCAGTTCCTGCTTTCCTTTTTTTAAAGTTAAACTTGTTAGCTTGTTAACAGTGCACTGGTTTTATCTGTTGATGTTCCCATGATGTTTCCCAGTTAGATCCTGTTTTTTTAATTTTTATTACAATCATAATATCAAATGCAAAATGACCAGTTCCAGCTGCTTAAAACATTGGGGGGTAAGTCTACTGATGCACGGGCACCTTAAAAGCCTTCTTTGGTTAAGCCATTGTTTTGTTGATATGTTTAATCTTTGAAGTCATTGTTATGTTGACAGGTAAATTTTAGCTTTAGCTTCTTAAAAGACTTTCTTTTAAAAAAAGTTTTAGAAAGTTTAATGTTATTCTTTGTAAGTAATGCTGGTCATTTACAGACTTTTACATTAGAATTAGAACATTAGATCTATTTAACATTCAATCTAACATTAACATTGGATTAAACCTAACCCTAAAAGGCCATCCATATTTATATTATGGATGTGTCAGTTCCATGTTTTAAATGGTGCTGGTCAAAATTACCATGGTATTTTGGCAGCAAACCACCGAGATTTTTATACTCAAACCCTAGATTTGATGGGGATCTCACAAAATTTCCTTAGACAATAAATTAGTCCTTTCTCTGTTAATCATTTTTATGAGGACAAATGTTTGTTTGCTGGCAATATAGAGACCAGGGCTCATAAATCACATGCCCTATGTCAGCCAATCTATATACATTTCTGCATGTACTTGACATGCAGATTTTCAACATTTCTTAGTAGGGAAAGCAAAGGCAGTTCATTTGGAAAGTATCATTTGACAGTTGAGATTACTAGTATTTATTGCCCTAACAATAATTTTCTTAAAAGATTTGCTTTTGGGAAAACTAGCACCTTTAACAGATATACTTTACTTAATATCTTCGTTACATCCAGTCAAAGTAGTGAGATCAACCCATTTGAAGTATTCTGAGGTTTCTTGTGGTATCTTTGATTACAGCTTTTTTCTATTTTTTGTCCAACATTTCACATGATACTATCTTAATATATGCTGAATAAAGTAAGGGCCTTGGGGCATTCCTTTCATGATTTAAAATCACTTGACTATTCTATTTTCAGCTGTAACTTTTGCATTTTTACGACTTAAAAAGCTCCACTATTTCTTTATAAACTACCCACTGGGGTATTCACAGACAATAAAGCTTAAAATAACACCCTACTTTCAACACAAAACTTTCTGCACATGTATATAACACATTAAGCTATAATACCATGACTAATTTTTAATCCTAGCATTTGTAATTGTAAAATGATTCATTAATTTGTTTTCGAAACAGAAATATTAATCAATAACTTTAGAACAACATTCTTAGTGATTAACCAAGGGCGATATTACATTTTGAAAAATTGTCAGATGCTTAAATGCATGCAAGCTTGTATGGTTTTGCAAGATAAGACTATATAAAGCATGACCTTCAAACCTGATATTAAGTGTACCTTAAAATTACACAAAAAAAGTGCACTTTGGTTTTCTGCTCACCAATTACCATAGCAGACCTGCTATGCATAGAATGGGTCAGTAGACAAGTTTTTATGATGATAATGGAAGGACATTTAGAGCAGTTGGATATATACAAGGCACATATACAGTTCTGGTTATCATAGCAATATACAGTAATTAAGGTAGCTCATACTTTCATTAATAGCACAGCAATGTACTCTATAAGCTTTTAAATTCCACTATAGTGTGGCTCATCTGTGCATAGCCTAAATGTGCATGCTCCTGTTGAATGCATATGATTCCAAAGACAAAATATTCTTCCTCAGTAAAACAAACAAACAAATCCAAATCTTATAGTATAATTTGTATTAAAAAGTAATATAATCTTTCCGAAAATACTGTAGTATCAGTTGATGATTGATGTTAAGTTATCTTGCTGATTTCTTGAGTGCATAATATGTTCAACTAAAAGGTTAGATTGGTTATGATATTTTATGCCTTCAGTAGTTCCATTGGGATCAAACAGATTAAGCTCTATACATCTGCAGCACTCAGCGTGTTTAATCCATTCATCATGCATTTCAATGATTATTTGCAATTCGATGATTTGTGTTTAGAGTAATAGTATAAAATGAGTGTAACCTTTTCCCTTCAGTCCCAGGGAATTTGTAAATCTAATTCTTTAACCTTTTTTTGGACATGTGTATGAGTGTTAAAATGTAAATGACGATTTCTGCAAATCAATAATAAATATGCATACCATATTTTATAAACAAAATATGCAGGCATGTTTACAGATTAGCCTGTTAAGGCAAATTAAAAATATTTGCTTTGTTTAATTTTAAACACATGGCAAGTGGTAATGGCAAAGTTTGGTTTGCATTCCTCTGGATCAACTGTTAGTTAGGGTTAAAGAGGAGGGTATAGAGGTTGGACAAATGTCTTTATTTAACCTCAATTACTATGTTACTATGTTACATGGCTAATGCATGTGTACTATCATCTAACTAATCACTGTTGCTTACTCACCTTTTTATCTTTGGTGTCTCATCAGCTCATACAGCACAGTTAACTCCAATTGTACGTTGAGTGTTTTTTTCCCTTTTAAGGTTTATTACTTTACTTCAGTGTGGCTCTATTTTCCTGTGTGCTATAACAGTTCACCCAGCCGCATAAATATCCCGTCTGTTAGAATCTGAGATTGGATTTAAGAAGGCAATTTATCAATAAGGCAATTTATATTCAGCCAGAGACTATAACAATGTTGTTGATTTTTTGTTAACATGGAATTAGACAAGTAAAAGTATTACAATTTAGCTTTCCGCTGTTATATTTGTGATGTTTTCTGCTTCATTTTATGAAGTGCATGTTAAAGAATTTTTGCTTAGTCATATATTCCAAACCACTTACTTTTGGTCTGTTTACACACTGAATTGTATTAAAAACAGGAAAAATGACTTTGAAAAGTCTGCAATAGATCCAATTGCAGTACCCTTATTTGTAATACCGTACTGTGAAATTACTTTAACCAAAATACTTTGGTAATAACCAAATGGTAATGGTAATAGCCATTATTTAAACACATACCCAAGTATTATTGTGGATATTACTCAAACCAGTTCATCTGCTTTCTAAAGCTTCTTAATTTCCTCTTTGAATGATTTTGATTTGGGATTATACTGTTGCTTACTGATGTGCAGCCTTAGTATGAAAACTTTAGTATGACTTGGCTACTTTATGTGTAAGGGCTAGATTAATATCTGTGGGGACCCTGGGCAGAATGTATGACGGGGCCATCTTCAAACCCACTTTGCTGCACCTAAACCCCTGAACCTTTACCAGACTCGTTGTTTGAGATTAGAGCTCACAAATGAGTTTTATGACCATATAAAGTGCCACCCTGTAGTTTGGCCCTGCAATGTGTCACCTGCCCTGTACGCTGGTATCCTAAGGTCTATCTTCCCTTAAGAGTTTTCTACTACAAGTATTCTATATTTTTAGGGTCATTTTAACTAGACAAATCTATTCTGAATGTAACAGAACACCAAACTTGAAATGCTATGGTAAATATTTCTAAAAAATCCTCTGCCATTGAGAAGAACAATTGGGTTAAGGACTGGTACTACCCAGTTTGCTATTCAATGCAAATGTTTGGTATATGTTTGGGTGGATGTACATTGCAAAGTAATGAGAGCTGCTTACCTTCTTTATTATCCAAATGCAATAAGTTAATAATAACTCAGATTACAGTACATTGCATATTTGTCTTGTTGCATGTGTTTAAATCAGAGAAACCCTTGTTCTTTATTTGCATCATAACTATTGTAATAATAGCCCATGCAATGCAAAACCTGTCTGAAGCCAGTGCTATACCCTGGCACATCGCTGCAAACAGGTTAGCAAGTTTTCGGTGTTTCAGTATTTCCTATAGATAGTTTAATGGTTCCTTAGTAAAACTAAGAAAACAATATGTATTTTTCCTAGTAATATGAACACCCTTGGATTTGTTCAATATAGTCTAAGTATTATAATATATTTTATACTTTCAGGTAGATGCACTGAGAGATTCAGTTGCTCCTTACCTCCCCCAGATGTCCCTATTCAGTAAGTCAACTCCTATTACATTTCAATATCATATATATTGTCATCTGCTGGGGTTAAAAAAGAGCCTGTTATTCCAATCTTAATCCTTAGTACATTGCTTGTGCAGTAAAGACTTGCTAAATCTCCTAAATTGAACCCCGCTGCAAATGGGTTTTTTATTACAACTTTTTTTTAATTATAAAAATACAGATAGGCAGGGTAAAACATTTTATGTTTGTATTTTTTATACTTAACTCTGTTATTTTGTAACAGAGATAGGTTGCAACAACCAATTGAAGAATTTTTTTTACATTCACATCCACAGCATCCCATGAGCAAGATCTATACCCAAATAACATGTAATGTGCCTTAACACTGAAAATAAATTCTGAGCGACAGCCGTTCCACAGAGGCATGGCAATTGTAAAGAAAGACCTTCATTCTGTTTACTGCAACCTGTGATAAAATAACTTCATACTACATTGCTCAGGCATGGACTAAATTGTATTTTGTATAGATTTCACAGCCATGTTTTCAGATGAAAGTAGTAAAGTAAACAAAGAAGAAAAATTGCAGTGTGATGTTTATTGTCAATTTAAGGGTAATATAAGAATAATTATCAACCCATAAATACAGTATTCCTCTCATTTGTTTTTATTTTAACAGATAAGTTTTAATTAGTGTAAATTTGATTGAAAATCCTTGAAAATCTGTGCATTAGTGCATATAGTACAATACAACATCTATTTCTATTCGTGAATTTAATTTTCTAAATTACTGTCTGTTAAACTAGACCTGGATATACACAAATACTATGAAATCTAGAATCTCCCAATATCTGCTGTATGCTAATGGTTGTGACTTTTTTACGGAGAGCAACAGTCGATTATAAAGGAACACGAAAGTGTCTATATTCAATCTCCCCCCTCCTTCCCTTGGAGTTCCATGCCCTTTTATATAGTTACGGACTAATATCCTTATAATTTATAGTTGGGGGTATATTGTTCACTATATATGTGTCAAAAAACACATGTCATACATCATATGACTACTAACATAAAAATACACCTGTACAACAAAATTAACAAAATAAATAAAACCACAAATGAAAAAAATTAATAGTTAAATGGTATACAACAATTGCAAAGACAAACAAAGCAAAATAAAATATGTTCTATTGGTATAATAGTTGACATACCCCTTATTGTGTAGAAATATGTAATCCGTGACCCTGAAATTCCATGTCCTGTATTTAATTACCAGGGCTATGTACTGAGAGTCGTTGTTGCTTTCTATTGCCCCCTTTAGACAATGCACCAAGCCGATAGTGTCTCTCAGTGCATTGGGAATAGACTTTGCCTTTTGCAACATAGCTGGCATTAGAGATGACATCATAAAAAGATGTTATCGGCTACATTTATTGTGGCAGTAGAATGACACACTTTTTGTGTAACGTCACAGTTGCCGTTAGTTGTGACTTAACATGACTTTAAGACACAAATAGCCGATAACGGCTCTCGGTACATAGCCCTGTACATTTCCACATTCAAGTTCAAAGCATTCGGCATTAAGGATGTATGGAGCCCTTTGTGTTCGTTCTGCTGGTGGGTTCCCAGAACAGACCCTGATTTTAATGCCGAGAATTGAACAGTTAAAACCAAATTCTCAAAACTGTATAATTAAGGTATAAACATGCCTATGCCTTCCTGGCTAGCAGATAGTTGTAACACTCACCTCTTAAATTAGCAGCATTGTGAAGAAAGTATTTGTTATTGAAAGAGGGTGGAGCTTGAATCACAAGTAAGTGCCCTTATATGACATTATCATTGTCAAATGCTTTCTGAATGTCAAGTGATAAAAAGACTGCAGATAACGCTGAGGGTTTGGCAATATGCATAATATTAAGTGAATGTCTGATATTGTTGTGTGTGTATTTTTAAAATAAAATATGTCTGAATATTAAGATTAAATATGAATGCTACTTGTAAATAACATAATTATTATTAAAATAATTATAGTTTCTAAACACAACACGACCTGCTTGAAGAGTTTTAAATGCTTTTGATTAAATCTGCATTAATCATCAGTCTGCCATCTGTATAATATTTCTTCAGGGCTTCCTGGCAGTGGGTCCATGTTTTATTGTTTAGATTATTAGGCTAATGGTTTTCCCTATGCCACTATCTAATGGATTAACATAAGAGAGACCTGACAAAAATACCTCTCCCTGTGTATTTGAATTGTTTTGTCAAACTTAGCAGCAACTGTACATTTCGTACCATTGTTACAGTATGCCTGTGAAGGTTGTCATTCATCCAGGTCATGGTATATCTGATGTATTCAATTAGATCAACTGGATTTGAAGTTTAGTTCTTGAAGACATTTGAGAATTGAGAAAGCCAGTCAGAAGACTAGCGAAACGTCTTCAAGAACTAAACTTCAAGTCCAGTTGATCTAATTGAATACATCAGATATTGTTACAGTAAGTTAGATTGTTTCTATTTTTTTGTTCCAAATTTGCCACAACCACTGACGTACATTGCCTACAACTACCCAAATTGTGAGAAGTGTACCAATGCTACTGCCAAAATTCTAAATAAAGGTGCCCATACATTAGAACTTACCAGCCAACAGATACATTGACATTCAATCAATTCATCGGGAACTGCCTTTCCCATTCTTCTTCGCAACCAACATCACAAGTTCCTGCTTGGCCTATTCATTTTGCAATAGTATGTTGGTAGTGAAGAAGAACCTGAAGAATTTGATTGAATGTTGCTGTATTGGTTGGCAGGTAGGTTCTAATGTATGGGCGCCTTATCTCTTTAAAGGGCATCTATAGTGGGAAAATGAACTTTTTTTTCTTTCTTTCCATGTGTTCTATAATTCCCCACAACCCCCAGAGTGTCTTCGCTTTTTTCAGATTCCCTCTCTGTCCTGAGATACACCAGTTAGAATACATGATTGAATTCCTCTACTCCTACTTGGACTGTGAATCAAATCCCTGTGATGTGATTCCCCCCTCCCTGCTCTGTAATAAACATAGAGATAACAGCATTAGCAGGGGGAGAGAGGTAGCTTTGATGGTAGATATAAGGCTGCACTTGACCCCCCTTCTTAATAGCTTTCACTGATTGATGATGGGTCGCAAAGTGAGAGATCGTTAACTGTACTGTTCTCCTTCTTCTTCCGTGTCTCCAGGACAGCTTGCTTTCTATTGGCCACTGTGCGTGGGTGTGTTTTTCAGGATGTTGAACTTCTAACTCCTACTGCACATGATAAGCTTGTCGGTTAGCCGGAGTTGAGACATGGAGGAGGTAACAGAGGGGAGGGGGAAGGTGAGAGTGCTGCACAGAGATCTGACACCATGGTTAAACAAAGTCACTGACAGAGATAGGATTAAGGCATCACAGAGTACATGAATTTAACTTTGCAAAAGGGGCAATGTGTTTTTTCACTATAGATGCCCTTTAATGCCAGCAAATAGCTTTCTAATGTTTCTTTTATTTCCCCTCAAGAATATATTCAAATTAGTTATTGATGCTTATTAGTCATAAAATACTTTACTATGTACTGTGTAGTTACAGTATATTGCAGTTTTTGCATTTCTAAATGTTACGCTATCACACATTTGTAGCAAGTATCCAGACATTATTTATCACTTTCTGCAAACATTATTCCTCATTTTTTGATTGTTTTTATATGGCATGTTTCTCTTAATAAACAGTGCAAGAGTCATTCACTGCAGTGGTTTTAGAAATCGTGTTTTGGGTACACAATTTATCATCTCTGACAAGTAAACAAAAAGAAATTTTCCTTTTGGCCAAATATGTGGCAATAAGATATGACAGTTGACAAGTGATAATAGCAGACCTGGGTAAAACAACATTGAACTAGCTTTCCCACTGAGCACTTAGCCAACTGACCTCTAGACATTTATACTTTGATTTACTGCTAATATTATGAATTTATGATTTGATTTTAAGAGTTACCAAACGTCATGAATATTTTCATCCTAAACATTCATCATATATACTTTCCGAGAATAAAACAGAGTTCCAAAAAAAGGATAGTTTTTAGGAATAAGACATAAATAAGACATGTAATCATTAATATGATAAGATGTTTAGGGAACAAAAATGTATTAATTAACTTTATAAATTTATATACTTTGTACAAAAATTGTAACATTATTCTTTATTGCCCTTTATTAAATAAGTATATCTAAATGGTGATAAAATATAAAAGCAGTTTCCGAACTTTATAATTCTGATTAATTAAATTGTATTTGATTAGAAGGAAAATATTTAATAAGCTCACATATTTGATTGCGAATAGTTAAGGTGAAATATATTCCTATATTTTATATGGTATTGTACATGAGAATATATGAGCATAAAAGCACACCATTTGTAAGATTCATTATTGTTGGAGGTTTTTTTTCCATGCCCCCCATTATAAATATTTATAGTAATATAAAGGTAGATTTACTGTGTCCTTAACATTAGATCTTTGACACTAGAAGTGAGTTTTTCCTTCTATCCAATAGGCTGTTACCTTTGACCGCCATAATATATATTTTTTTGTTTTAAGGATAAGAAAAGGAATAACAATATACTAATAATATTATACTATTACCGTATATACTCGAGTATAAGTCAATCCGAGTATAAGTCGAGGTACCTATTTCTACCTGAAAAATTTGTAAAAACTGATTGACTCGAGTATAAGCCGAAGGAAGAAATTAGTTTCCCTTTAAATGGACAGCAGGATTCCCATACATGAATCCCATACAGTAATAGCAAAATCAAGTATCAGTAACCCCCAATTCCTTTGTTTGGAAACTACAACTTCCAGCATGCTTTGTTGCTGGGAGTTTCAGTTTCTAAACATGTGGAGTGGCAAGGTTCAGTAAACTTTTAATTAAGCTTACCATCATTTACAATTCTCCTGAACCCCATATTGTAACGGGCCCTCTGACCCCATATAGTAAAGGGCCCTCTGACCCCATATAGTAAAGGGCCCTCTGACCCCCATATAGTAAAGGACTCTCTGATCCCAATAGTTAAAAATGTCACCTGAGAGTTGTAGTTTCAAGCTGTCATTTGCACTGTGCTAGCAGCTGTTTTTTGGCCCAAACTGAGGAGACCCATCAGATTTACAGCATCCAGATGAGCAGTGACAGTGCTGAGTGAGTCCAGCAGCCAGACTACAGGAAGCAGGAACGATTGTAAAGGCAAGAACAGCTCCTGTAACTTTCTATGCAGGTTAACACACTACTGGTTACTATCCGCAATTGCAGTATTCAGATCTAAATTAGGACTTGACCCGAGTATAAGTGGAGGTTAGGTTTTTAGGCTAACTTTAAAGCCTGAAAAATTCGACTTATACTCGAGTATATATGGTATATGTATGTATAAGGTTGTGTTCTATGTAAAAAAAATAATGAAAATCCTGACATATATATATATATATTATGTATCATTTGCCTTTCCAAGTAATTCCTAACTAAAGGTATACCTGTGTAAAACAAATACAATATTTTGCCACAGCAAATCCTGCAGTTACTTTCATTTCTGTTCTTAAGGCTGGGTACACATGGGCAGATTTTTGGCCCAATTGACCAATACTTTCGTGTATCGGATATTCGGGGCAAAAAATCTGTGCCGCTTTCGGACGCCGCTGCGATTGGACGAACAGATGTGTTGGTAAATCACAGCGATCGTGCGGTTCCCTATCTACCAGTCTATCGCAGCGGCTTTCGGACGCCGCTGCGATTGGACGAACAGATGTGTTGGTAAATCACAGCGATCGTGCGGTTCCCTATCTACCAGTCTATGTGGGCATCTTATATTTACCAGTCTCTATGGGCATCTTATATCTACCAGTCTTCTGTGGGTGTCTCATATTTACCAGTCTATATGGGCATCTTATATCTACCAATCTATGTGGGCATCCTATATCTACCCATTTATGTGGGCATCTTATATCTACCAGTCTTCTGTAGGCATCTTATATTTACCAATCCATGTGGGTATCATATATCTACCAGTCTTCTGTCAGCATCTTCTATCTACCAGTCTATGTGGGCATCTTATATTTACCAGTCTCTATGGGCATCTTATATCTACCGGTCTTCTGTGGGTGTCTCATATTTACCAGTCTATATGAGCATCTTATATCTACCAATCTATGTGGGCATCTTATATCTACCAGTCTATGTGGGCACATCTTATATTAACCAGTCTATGTGAGAATCTTATATTTACCAGTTAATGTGGGCATCTTATTTAATTAAATTAATAACTGGAGGGCTGACCTAACAGTGGCTGCTGAACTGGAGGGCTGACTTGACACTGGCTGATTGGTAATTAAGTCAGCCCCCCAGTTCACCACACAGTGTCAAGTCAGCCCTCCAATTCACCAGCCAGTGACAGTCAGCCCACCACCCCCTCTTCCATGAGCTACCCTACCCCCACAAACCAAACCCACTTTTTTTGCAGCAGGGCACAATATAAAAGTTGGCTTTAAAAACTTTTGTTTGGGTGCCAAATGGTCTAGAAGTGCCCCTGAGTCTACAACGTCTATTTCAGTTGCATAACTACCACTCCTACCATCCTCACCACCGGGTGTGGGGGGGGGGGTGAAAGGTAAGTGGGCCCACAAAAACCTCTGTGATCAGCTGGTTGGCTTACGCTGTTTTAAACAGTTGATCGTGGACCTCTGGGAAGGGGTGGTGGTCAGGGGCTCTTGCCTCCAATCTCACAGGGGGCCCAAGCCCCTGCAGTTACACCCTTGTTCTATCTGATAGGGAATTTCGAAAGATGGGAACTACATTGTTGTAATCAGTGGTTTCTGTGCTATCAGTTTCCCTGGACTATTTATCTACAACAACCAATCAGATGCCCTGTAGAAAGCAAACATCTAATTGGTTGGTGCAAATTTATAGCACTGGCAAATATTTGCAACTTTTATTACATCAGCCCCATTGTGTCCCTTTTCAAGACTACAATATGTTAGGCACTTTTATCCCAAACAGCGAACCAAGCCCCCCCTTTTTAACAGGAACAGTACTGTTCCAAAAAAAAGATGTTTTAAACATCTGATCATGAGTGCCAAATGGTACCACAGCTGAACCTGTATTTTAAACAGCTGATCATCGTACCAGCGAGCACCATGGTTAGATGTTTCAAACAGCTCTTTCTAGTTCAGTACCGTGTTGCAAACGCTTGGTCCCCCGACAGTTGTGGGGTATATTGTTATACCACTTTTTCTAGAGACAAGTGTCTTAAACACAGGTTTTAATGCCAACCAAAACTTGTTTAAATACTATCAGGGAGATTCATTAAAAGTTCTTATTGTTAAAAATGGTGCAGATTTTGCCCCAACCAATCAGATGTTAGCTTTCCAATGTTAAATAAGATCTGATTGATTGGGGCAAAATTAGCACCATTTTAAATGATAAGAACATTTATTGTATCCCCCTGTAACTTTTTTCTAACTAAATTTTCCAGGTTTACCCAAATTGGTAGTTCGAGTGTTGCCAAACATCGTATTTGAGGGTTATGGCCCAATTCGAGGGCTACCCAATGCCGCATTCGAGGATAATGGAGGATTATCGACCCTTATTGAAATTAAGTCTGCAAGTTAGAAAAGTCCGAAAGTTTGTAGTTCGAAGAGTCACGAAAAAGTTGGAATTCATACAACTCTAAAGGTTATCATGTCCCCACGCAAACGTTGCTTCTCCAATGTAAACAGCCCTAACTTGTCTAATCTGCCTGCATGTTCAAGCCCCTCCATTCCCCTTATTAATTTAGTTGCCCTTCTCTGAACTGCCTCAATTTCCAATTTCTCTCTTGAATCTATTCCCCTCTTTATACAAGACAATATCTTGCTAGCTCTAGCCGTTGCTACCTGGTATTGTTTGCTATAGATAAGATTACAGATGCACTTAACACAGAGTTATTTATGGTGTAGGTGGCACAGGGACTATTAAATCTCAAATGCATCACCTTACATTTATCAACATTGAATCTCATCTGCCATTCTGCTACCCATTTTGATAATCTATCTAGGTCTGCTTGCAGCACTTGCACATCATTTGAAGTTTCCAAAGCTCTGCATAGTTTAGCGTCATCAGCAAACACTGAGACCTTGCTCGCAATGCCCCCTTCTAAGTCATTTATAAACAGATAAAACAGAAGCGGCCCCAGTACAGAACCCTGAGGCACTCCGCTTAGAACTTTAGCCCACATAGATGTAGCTCCATTAACCACCACTCTCTGTTTGCGATCCAATAACCAGTTTTCTATCCATGAACAAATGTTTTCTACAAGGCCAACAGTCCTTATGTGGCACAGTATCAAAAGCTTTCGCAAAATCCAAATATACCACATCCACTGCTGTGCCTGAATCTAACTTCTTACTCGCTTCTTCATAAAAACCAATCTGTCTGGCATGATCTATTTCTCATAAATCCACGCTGACTACTACTAATAAGATGATCTCTGGAGACAAAGTCAAGGATATGATGCCGTAACAAAGTTTCCAGCACTTTCCCTACCACTGATGTTAGGCTTACAGGTCTATAGTTACCAGTCTGTATACGACTACCTTTTTTGAATATTGGCATTACATTGGCTTTTTTCCAATCCAGCGGCACATCCCCAGACCAAAGCGAATCTGAAAAGATGAGAAACAGTGATCTAGATAGAACTGAACTAAGCTCTTTTAAAATCCGAGGATGCAATCCATCTGGTCCTGGGGCTTTATTGATATTAACTTTGTCTAATTGTTTCCATACCATATCCCCTGTTAGCCAATGTGAATACTCTTCATTTCTTCCCTGCATATTATTACAATCCCTGCTGTAAGGACAAGGATTCTCAACAGTAAAAACAGATGTAAAAAAAACGTTTAGCAGATTAGCCTTTTCGGCATCCTCTACAACCACCTCAACCCCATTAATTAATGGTCCCACATTCTCAGTCCTCATCTTTTTACCATTTATATACTTAAAAAACATTTTGGGGTTGGCCTTGCTTTGTTCGCCAATCCGTATTTCATTGTCTATTTTAGCTAGTTTAATTGCTTTCTTGCACTCTTTATTACAGCTTTTGTATTCCCTGTAAGCCTGTTCTGTTCCCTCTGTTTTCAACATTTTAAAAGCCTTTTTCTTTTTTCCCATTTCCCTTTTTACCTGAGCATTAAGCCATGCAGGAGTGGACCTAATTTTTTTACACTTGTTCCATAAAGGTACAGATTTAGAAATGTAATAGATTAATATCCCTTTAAAAGTGGTCCACATCTGCTCTGTATCTTTACCTAGAAACAATTCCCCCCATCGTTCAAACAAAAATCGACTTCCAAAGTCATATGTAAATCTGAGATTGGTGTTATTTATGTTTAAAACTTCTATCATGGATTTGAAGGTATCTTTACTACTGTCCCAGATGATTAAAATATCATCTATATAACGTCTGAGTTTAATGTTAGGAAATCTTTGCAGAACCCTGTAATTGCTTAGGTGCGTCTCCTCCCACCAACCCACGTTAAGGCTTGGAGGAAGAAATCACTGTCAAAGGTAAAAAAATTGTAAGGAGGTATCTCACTGCCTCCCAGTAGTCAGTATATGCATTCAGATGATATATGATTTCAATAATGCCTAATGCATGGGGTATGCATGAATATAAAATGTTATGTCCATGATAATAAGTAAATAGGAAGATTTCCTTGATACAGAACTTAAAGTCTGTATGACTTGAGTGGTATCCTTTAAATAAGAAGTTAGTCTTAAAACCAGAGCCTGAAGTAGGACATCTATAAAGTCAGACATACGTTTGAATTAGTGCACCTGCAACCATCTCACAATTTATACAGGGGTGGTCAAAACATGAACAGTCCTTGAATTTGTCTATTGGTTTGGCATAGCCAATGTCTGAGCAGAGCCTTCCTGATAAGGCCTTTCATGAGAGTCCTTCACAGATTTGATATATTGTGCAAGAGCATAGTCAGTAGTTGGCAGTGATCCTAGCACAGCAGCACATGTTTATAGTGTACAGAAGAACTGCCCATGCTGTTTTTAGAGATAGAACTTACTGCTTGGCTTGGCTGTTTCTTTATGAACTGTTCTCATTCAAGCCAGCTGTTTCTTTATTAACTGTTCTCATTCAATCCAGCTGTTTCTTTATTAACTGTTCTCATACAATACAGTAATTAGAAAATGTATTCAACCTCTAACCTATAAATATATGCATACAATAGTTTGGTTTAAATTATCATCACAATAAATCCATGCACAAGAAACATCACACCTTACCATCCTTTGATTTTGGTTCTTGTAAAATAGAGAGATAGAGTACAGCATGAAGACTTGCCTTGGTTCACTATCATTTTGGGATTTAACTCCTCATGTCACTTTCCAAATTCCCTAGTCTTATGTTAAGCCCATTGAACAATTACTTATTTACAAAGGCGCAAGTATTGCTATTTTGTGATACCACAATTTTAACAATTATTGCCATGCTCGTAAAGTTCTTATTATATACGCAAATCTACAAATTTACTGTTGCGAACCTAGATTTAGAATTTTGATTGTAATTCAAAGATCACCTATACAATACCATTATATTTTGCTACAGCGTGGTATTGTACAAAAGAATACGATATCTCAAGTTTCCGATACTGTGGGTTAATAAATATGACCCTTAGGGCTGTATTTATAAAGCATCATTATCTGTAAGTAACAGTCATTAATTAAAGACCACGTTGTTTGTTAACATTACAGATGCTTAATTAAAGACAGCGGTGTTAGTTAACAATGACATTAGGAATTAATGATACCAATACTTAATTAAAGACCATTTAATTATTTAATATTGACAATGTGATGACGTTGTTATCCACATTACTACTCAACAATGCACAGTAGGCCATAGAAATGTTTTTAACTGCAGTGTTAAATAATATTTAACAGATCCTTATTTCATGACTATAGTGTTAAAGGGAATGTCCACCCTCCCCACTTAATCTTACAAGAAGCTAGTAACCCCCTTAAATACACACATTTCGCTAATCACTATACTTACCTTTTCCAAAAATTCTTCTATCATGTCTTTCACAGCCCAATTCCTAGCCGACCGGTAGACACCTCCTGTGCTGCTGTACATTACTTGCTACACAGCAGCAGAGGCGTTTTTTCTTCTGCAGCTCCTGACTGCCAGACATAGAAGCTGCAAAGGAGAAAACAGCATATTTGTTAAAGGTAGGTTTAATAAAATTTGTGTATGGGGGGGGGCTAGGCTGCTTGTGTTGAGGGGGGAAATGCCCTTTAAAAAACAATAACAATTCTTGTTTAACCCTTTCCCTGCCACAGATCGTATATTCACGATCTGTGCAGAGAATGCTTTAACTGCCACAGATCGTGAATATACGATCTGTGGCTTCCCTGCACCTAAAAAAAAATTGGCCCCCGCTAGGGGCGATCAGGGGGCAGCATTCAACTGCCCCCCTAGCCCTCTCGATCCCCCCTCGGTCTGATCCAAATCCGAGGGGGGGATCGGAAGATACGCTTACCTTTAGCCGGGTCCCGCGATGTGCAGCCAGTCCCACGTGGAGTCTGTGCAGGAAGCGGAAAGGGAGACCCCGGTGACGTCACGGAGCTTCCTCCTTCACCGGGGTCTTCCCTTGAATGTCTAAGATGCTGCCCCTGGTGGTTAAATTGAGGTACTGCAGCCTGATCTCAATTTGATCATGCTGCAGTACCTAGTATAGAAAAGCTGTCAAGCTGCCAGCTTTTCTATACATTTTGTGAATGGAACTCAAAGTTCCATTCACAAATAGGATTTTTTCTAAGTCTTTGCTACTTAGCGAAGACTTAGAAAAAAAATGGGGACAGAGATCAATATTTGGTGATCACTTCTGATCACCAAATTATTGATCTTTGCCAATGAATGAAAAATCACTTCCTGGAAAATGATTTCCGGGAAGTGATTTTTCCGATCGGATTTCGAATTGGAAAACGGGCATTTATGCCCGTATTCCAAGTTCGGTATCATTCCCTAAGATGATCTGATGATTATCTTTGGGAATGATCGGGGAAAAAAAGGGGAAATACACACAAAAAAATTCTTAAAGTGATACACACACCCTTTTTTTTTTTTACCCTAAAACTATAAATTAGAAAAAAAAGTTGTCTTCTCCAAGCTCCCCAATGTCCCCAGTGATATCGGTAAAGTAAACGCGGATACTTATTTGTTCGATTTCAAGGGAAACTAAGCCTATATTTTATAAGGAAATTTTGCAGAGGTACCAAATAAAGACCGTATTGAATTTTTAGGATCAGTAAAGTGTGCAAAAACGTGTGTGACTCTCCATACTAACCGACTTCACTAAAATACCACTAAAAGGGGGAGAGTGTGTGTGTGGGGGGTGGGTTGTGGCGTTTTTAAACATTTTTCTTGTAACTGCACTTCTAAATGCGTCCCATTTGAGCTAGTTGGTGGCCTCGTCTCTGTTTGCACCCACGCAAATGGCACACCGTTTGATTCAGGACATGTGGGAGATTGCTATTTAGTGGGTTTTTTTGCTGGTCAAGTGGGTTTAGGTAGGATTTCAACCCTTGAATCATCTCATTTTATTTTTCACAAAATCTCGTAAAAACACCGAGTTCTTTGGATCGCTGGGTCTGGAATTCTTCATGCATGTATGAAAGCATGGCACCGTAACGTAGCTGAAGGCGTGTAGATTCCAAAAATATATAGTTTGTGGAGGGAATTTCCATGTTTCGGGACTGTTTCCTTAGAAAAAGTGTAGGCTGTTCAAATTACAGAGCACTTTGATTTTTTCTTGTAATTGCATTTGTGCATGCGTCCCATTTGAGCTAGTTGGTGGCCACGTCTCTGTGTGCATCCACGCATATGGCATACCGTTTGATTCAGAAAATGTGGGAGATTGATATTTAGTGGGGGGGTTTATTTGCGGGGGGCATTTCAAAGTTTTGGGGCTGTTTGAAATTACAGAGCACTTTGATATTTTTCTTGTAATTACACTGGTGCATGCGTCCCATTTGAGCTAGTTGGTGGCCACGTCCCTGTGTGAATCCACGCATATGGCATACCGTTTGATTCAGGGCATTTGGAAGATTGATAATTGACAAGTTTTTTTTACATGACATGGAAATTTGCCATGATTTTTAACTTTGAATTGTATTTTTATAAATTTTTCCTGAAAATCTGGTAAGAAAGCGAAATTGTACACAAAACTGCACCCACACCATTGGTGGTATGCATAAAAGAATCACACCATTGTGTAGCTGAAGGTGTGTAGAGTCCAAGAATATATAGTTTTGGGGGGTATTTCTAATATAGAGGGGTGTTTAGTCTGACAAATCTGAAAAGTTGCTGTAATTGGGCCACTGTTCATTGGCTCACTTTGTGGCTAGTTGATTCCACGTCTGCGTGTGTAACCATACATAGGGCATACCGTTTGATTCAGAACATTTGGGAGATTGATATTTGGTAACTTTTTTTTACATTCCTTGGGGTTTTGGCATGATTTCTACCTTTTGAAGTTGTTTTTGTTCATTTTTTCAGACAAATGCGAACTTCTACGAAGAACTGCGCCCACACCATTGATTGTATGAATGAACAAACTACAGCGTTACGTAGCTGAAGGTATGTAGATTCTGAGAATATATAGTTTTGCGGGGGTATTTCCAAGTTAGAGGGGTGTTCAGTTTGGAAAATCTGGGAAAATGCTGTTATTGGCTCACTGCGCATTGTTTTACATTTTGACTAGTCGCTTCCACGTCAGTGTGTGTAACCACACATATGGCACACTGTTTGATTCAGGACATTTAGGAGATTGATATTTGGTAAGTTTTTTTTACATTACATGGGGTTTTGGTGTGATTTTGTAACTTTGAAATGTATTTTTCTCTATTTTTCCAGAAAATTGTGTAGAAATGCGAAATTCTACGAAGAACTGCGCCCACACCATTGATGGTATGAATGAACGAACTACAGTGCTACATAGCTGAAGGTGTTTAGATTTCAGGAATATATAGTTTGTGGGGGGTATTTCTGAGTTATCAGGGTGTTTTGTGGAAAAAACTGCAGACTGTCCAAATTCGGAGTTGGCTAAATATTTTCGCTGTTTCTGAGCCATCGTGCATTGTCTCACTTTGTGGCTTTTCGCTTCCACGTCCGCATGTGTAACCACACATATGGCATACCGTTTGATTCAGGACATTTGGGAGATTGATATTTAGTAACTTTTTTTTAGATTCCATCAGGTTTTGGCATGATTTCTACCTTTTGAAGTTGTTTTTTGTTCATTTTTTCAGAAAAGTGCGAACTTCTACAAAGAACTGCGCCCACACCATTGATGGTATGAATGAACAAACTACAGCTTTACATAGCTGAAGGTGTGTAGATTTCAGGAATATATAGTTTGTGGGGGTTATTTCTAAGTTACGGGGGTGTTTTGTGGAAAAAACTGCAGACTGTCCAAATTCAGAGTTGGCTAAATATTTTCGCTGTTTCTGAGCCATCGTGCATTGTCTCACTTTGTGGCTTTTCGCTTCCACGTCCGCATGTGTAACCACACATATGGCATACCGTTTGATTCAGGACATTTGGGAGATTGATATTTAGTAACTTTTTTTTAGATTCCATCAGGTTTTGGCATGATTTCTACCTTTTGAAGTTGTTTTTTGTTCATTTTTTCAGAAAAGTGCGAACTTCTACGAAGAACTGCGCCCACACCATTGATGGTATGAATGAACAAACTACAGCGTTACATAGCTGAAGGTGTGTAGATTTCAGGAATATATAGTTTGTGGGGGTTATTTCTAAGTTACGGGGGTGTTTTGTGGAAAAAACTGCAGACTGTCCAATTCGGAGTTGGCTAATATTTTCGCTGTTTCTGAGCCATCGTGCATTGTCTCACTTTGTGGCTTTTCGCTTCCACGTCCGCTTGTGTAACCACACATATGGCATACCGTTTGATTCAGGACATTGGGAGATTGATATTTGGTACCTTTTTTTTACATTCCATGGGGTTTTGACATGATTTCGACCTTTTTGACGTTGTTTTGATGTTCATTTTTTTTTAAAATGAGTGCAAACTTCTACGAAGAACTGCGCCCACACCATTGATGGTATGAATGAACGAACTACAGCGTTACATAGCTGAAGGTGTGTAGATTTCAGGAATATATAGTTTGTGGGGGGTATTTTGGTTGGGGGGGTGTTTTGTGGAAAAACTGCAGACTGTTCAAATACAAAACTGGCTAATTTTTTTTTGCTGCTACTGACATTTGGCACTGGTCACGCTCTGGGTTAGTTGGTAGCCATGTCTCGTGGTACACCCAATGAATGTGGCATACCGTTTTATTCGGGAGGGGTTAGGCTTTCATATTTGAGATGCGTTTGAACTTCCTCCACAGTTTTTAAGCTGCAATTCGCATTTGATTTTGTCTCTGATTTTACAGTTGAGGAAAAAAAGGAAAATGTGAGAAAGTAACTTACAATTTGACGAAGAGCTGCGTCCGGGTATCTGCATTTTGATCGAAACTAACCTCACTCGTAAAATCCTGCGAGTGTGTAGTTTCTAAAAATATCTCACTTGGGGGGATAGTTTAGATAATTTGGTAGATATTCTATGTTAACTGTCAGTAGTGGTTACACATTTTAATTTGGTGTAATATTCTAGGAGGTGCAGTTTTAGTTTGGGGGGGTCTCCTGTACAGGAAACGTCGGGTACCTACATATATCTGGTATCGTTGTACTCGGGAGTATCTGAGCTTTTAGAAACAGTAAGATTTTTGTGTGTAACCTTAAGATAACTATAAGTAAAAATGGGAAAAATCCATGAAAATTTGCAAATTTTTCATTTTTTTTACATATTTTACCCATAATTCCAGTAAAATTTCCAGAAAAGTTACAAAATTTTGTTACCATATTAAAGTACACTTTGTGCTGAAAAAAACAATGTATAATATTCCTGATTTACTGCAAAGTTTCCTACTGTAAAATTAGTCTAAAGCGATTAAGGACAAAATCCTGAAAATTCTTCTGGCAGTTAACGCAAAAAAAAATGAAAATCTCCTGGCAGTGAAAGGGTTAAAGACCACAGTGTTAAATAACAGTAACTCTTATTACAGCATTACTTACCAATAACATTGCTTGAAAAATATGTCCCTTGAATGTAGATATAAATACAGAAACATTCCGTAAAAACAGTCTCCTGCAAAGAAAACTTTACAGCTCAAAACTGCTATTATTCATGTCTGCTTCACATTAGGTATTGTTTCTCTATTAAAAAAGATAAAAGAAGCTACATTAATATACTGTAAAAGTCTAACAGGGAGATACACCCTGAGCCGCATACATTCTCCTGGAAGAGATTCACCAGAGGCTGCCAGCTATCAACGTGTGTTAAATAGTAATGCAAAATGAGTCACGCAGCCTCTGGTGAATCTATTTCTCTGCTCGAGTGCCCCTAGCTGCCACAATCTAGGGGTTAAAGTCATGCTAACCAAACAAATATTGGTTAGCGTGATTTTAACCCTCAGGTCCCAGTTACTGTGGCTGGAGGTGAATCTGCCTGTAACCTGTAACTAACAGGGAGATTCAATAAAAGTTCTTATCATTAAAAATGGTGCTAATTTTGCCCCAACCAATCAGATATTATGTGGCATTTGAAAGCTAACATCTGATTGGTTGGGGCAAAATTAGCACCATTTTTAACGATAAGAACTTTTATTGAATAACCCTGTAAATGTTTTATATAGATGTAATAAATTAAACATTTAGTTATTTACTATTTCTAATTATATCAAATTATTCTATGGGCTCCAGCAGCGCTTCAATATTTATGAAGACAGATTCCACTTTACCCATAAAGCAGCAATGATTTTAGGATTTATTAAATACAGTTTAAGGCAATTTTTTAACCCAGCTACTAACTGGAAAAGCCAGAAAGCATAAAGAAGAGGTAACTTAACATCGGTCAGCATTTCTGGTTAAACTCTCAGATTTGGGGGGGGGTATAATAAACCTATATGCAATTTTTTCATTTTTATGTATGAATTTAACCAATATATTTCAAGCCCATGGTGATTTCTCCATGTAATAAGAATCAGATTTGCTATGTGAAGTAAAAATAATGCAATTATTGATTATGGGGTAAAAAAGAGTTAAACCCATGTTTTCCGATTTAATATTGGCTTGGCGTGGGTTTAACACCAATTGTTTGGGGCCTGCACTGTTTAGTTTTAACAGCACAGACATCCAATGAAAAATCCCCTGCGTTAGTTTTTGCATTATATGGTTGCACGAAAAGTAATGCCTTTAAAATTTAGGCATTACCTCTAAGCTCCTTACAGTTCCCACAATGCAGTAAATCATGCATCAAGATATTACTGCATTGCAGGAACACAGAAGAGGAGCATGATTTGAAACTACCTCAAGTGCTTTGTATGTATGTATGTACCGTATATACTCGAATATAAGTCGATCCGAGTATAAGTCGAGGTACCTATTTTTACCTGAAAAATTTGTAAAAAAACTGATTGACTCGAGTATAAGCCGAGGGTAGAAATTAGTTGCCCTTTAAATGGACAGCAGAATTCCCATAGATGAATCCCATACAGTAACAGCCGAATCCAGTACCAGTAACCCTCAATTCCTTGGCACTCCAGATGTTTGGAAACTACAACTCGCAGCATGCTTTGTTGCTGGGAGTTTCAGTTTCTAAACATGTGGAGTGGCAAGGTTCAGTAAACTTTTAATTAAGCTTACCATTATTTACAATTCTCCTGAACCCCATATTGTAAAGGGCCCTCTGACCCCATATAGTAAAGGGCCCTCTGACCCCCATATAGTAAAGGGCTCTCTGACCCCCATATAGTAAAGGGTCCTCTGACCCCCATATAGTAAAGGACTCTCTGATCCCAATAGTTAAACAGTCACCTGAGAGTTGTAGTTTCAAGCTGTCATTTGCACTGTACTAGCAGCTTTTTTTTGCCCCAAACTGAGGAGACCCATCAGATTTACAGTATCCAGATGAGCAGTCAGTGACAGTGCTGAGTGAGTCTAGCAGCCAGACTACAGGAAGCAGGAAGTGTAAAGGCAGATCAGCTCCTGTAACTTTCTATGCAGGTTAACACAGCGCAACCTACTGGTTACTATCTGCAATTGCAGAATTTGGATCTAAATTAGGACTTGACCCGAGTATAAGTCGAGGTTAGGTTTTCAGGCTAACTTTAAAGCCTGAAAAATTCGACTTATACTCGAGTATATACGGTATATATAGTTTATTTATAAAGCACCACTTGGAGACGCAGCACTGTACAGTTACAAAATACAATTAAGTCATACAAGGGGGATAAATACAAAGATAGTTCAGTAAATAAATAAATTATATAAATATATGTGCTAGGAAAGGAGGTCCCTGCCCCATAGAGCTTACAATCTAGTTAGGTGGATAACACACAGATACAATGGAATGGGTATGGAGTGCTGGAGTGTGACGTATGCAGTGCAAATAAAACCATCATATACTGTGCTGGTTACCAGATAGGTAGGATGTAAGGCTAGATTTAAACCTGCTAATTGAGGTTTCTTGACGTAGAGAGAGGGGACTAGAATTCCAGGGGATGGGAGCCACGGGAAGTTTAAGGCAAGAGAAAGCAGTATGTGTGGGGCTGCAGTTTTAATGCCCACTGTAGCCATAAAGATAATACCGCTTATTTAAAATATAAATATAAATACATCCAAATGTCTGAGTTTGTTTAAACAAAAAACTGTTTTAAAACACTTTCAATTATAAGGGTTGGCAAATAGCAGTGGTTAAGAAAATGCTAAAAGCATTTAATCTAGTGCCTGGTGCATATATTAGTCAATCGAGTCAACAGAAGGCACACAGTGCATATTATAAGGATAAAGAAGCTATTTAAATTATGAACGTTTTTTTCCGTTTGCCTAGTAATGATGTAGCACAATGAAGTATTCACTTTATAGAAGTATGACAGGAACTCAATTAGTAAAAAAAATTGTACTTAATCAAGAAGGCTGAATATGAATTGGCGCTCATCTCATACTTAAACCTACTCAGATTTCAGAGGGTATTTACTAGGCATTGTTTATTGGCTGCAAAAAATGAATAAATATTGTATGATATATAAGCAGTGACTGCCAGATATCTGTAAGATTGTAATTTGTAATGGATTTACAAAGGCCATGAACTTTTTTGTATTTAAAGGTAGAAATGCATGAAATAGTTTTTATTATAGTATTTTGCTTAAATCAATAATGTTATAGTTTCAGATAATGTTTTAAAAAGGTTTTTTAAAAATGTATTTTTGGTGTTATTTTTATTATATTAAGACCTTATTGATTGTGACATCTTAGTAAAATATTTTTCATAATCTAGGTTTTAAAGTTTTGTACAATTAATTTTCTGTGTACAGATTCATGCATTATCTTCGAAGTATTAACAAATAATCGTTATAATAATTGTAACATAATTGGAAAATAACAATAATAATTGTAAAGAAATTTTTTCCCTCTTCATTGTTTTTTTTTGTGTGCCTTCATTTGGATCAACAGTTAGGCAGGAAATGTGGGTATTGCTAAGTATGTTGGACTAGATGGGCATGTGCCACTATTTAACCTCAAATACTATACTAAATAGTCACTATGTCATTGTTTCCCGATACAATCAAATTCCAGTCTAGTAATGTAACATTCAGACTTCGTAAATAAGCTAACTTTTCTGTACTATTGAGTGTAGAAGGAAGAATCTAGTTAATTTGGATTGTAGAGCCAAATTTTTATTCTTTCCCCTTTTTAGACTGGATCTCCTCCCACAGTTTTCAAGCTAGAGACACAGAATTTGATACAGACATGCAGGACCCATAGGAACTATTCTAGCTAAGGAATCCGTGGAAGCATTACTGCATTACCTGCAAATTTCTAGATTATTTTCCCCAATGACTGTAATGGGTAAAATCCTCAAATATTGACATTTCAAGGTTTCAGGGTCATATGATCAAAACAGTTAGTTTTATGTTCATAAACACAAACACTGAATTCCTCCAACCCCCACACAGACACAGGTACACACACCTACTGACCTGATGTTGGATGGGTCAAACATGCTCAAATTTCTACTGAGCAACTTAATCAACCTAGGCACTGGGTCAAGTGCAAGACCATAACAGTCTCTATTAGGGGCCCTGCAAAAGGAAGTCAGTTTTTCATATGCTGAATTGGCAGGTTAAGGTTCTTTGGAGGGAAAATTGCTGCTTTTTTCTTTGAAAGCATATGTATTTGCAATGAACTTCCCCTTAAAAGGCTAACTATAGTCGAAAACATTTTTGACCAATCATAAAAAAAGTTGTTTTATTTTACCCCTCCAACCTGACACAGGAACACATACCTAATGACTTACACTTACACTAATTCCTGTGGCAGCCACACTTAAAGGGAAACTATACTCAAATTACAAACTTTGACCAATCATCAAAAAAGGAAGTTATTTACCCCCAACCTGACACAGGTTCACACACTTGTCGACCTATTTGTTTATTTACATGACAGACATACTTTAAAAGTACTGTAACTATAGTAAAAAAAATACATTTTGCCTATTTACCAAAAGAGTTAGTTTTACCCCCCAACCTGACACAAGTACACACACCTACTGACCTACCCATTCATTCCCACATTCCCATTCATTCCCATACTTAAAGATTAGCGATAGTCGAAAAACAAAATCTTGATCAATCATCAAAAAAGTTAGTTTGATAGCAATGAATGCAAAAACACATAACCCAAACCTGACACAAACACCTACTGTCCTACCTTTTCCAATACAGGTAGTGCAGGGTAGACCTACAAGGAGGCGAAGATGCGATCCTCCACAGTTTCCTCCTATTACCGACACAGGCTCCAAGCGGGGAGGCAAGCAAGCCCCAACACTTTCAAGTTCCCGCGAGTTCCGAGAGTACGCACCACTGCATACACATCACTGCTGCTACGCGTTTCGCTGTCATCAGCTTCGTCAGGCATCAACTACAGTCAAAAAGCTAATTATTATCTATCATCTGAAATGATCTATGGTGATCTATGGTCTGAAATGCAAAAATAACATCACAGACAAAGTTAGACCACACTTAGAATACACTCTAACAACCCTACCTTCCCTAACACCACACAGGTACACACACCTACTGATACACACCAACACCCACCCCACATTTTTGTTTTCATGGCAAACAAACAAAAAATAAAGATATATGTATTTAATCAGAATGAATTATGAAATATATATGTCGTCTTTCATTGCTATAGCATGGTTACGGAATTTTAAAACCTGCAGAACAGACACACACACACCCTTCCAAAATGCAGCATTTCAAGCCAAAGTTAAAGCATATACTTTTCTTTCTAGTTTACACTCTGCACTGCAACCATCAGTATATTACATGCATCAGTTTCTACAGGTCCATTTTCTGCTTTGCCATTCATGCGTGTGAGGTCATGCAAATAAATGCATTGAAACTGTCCACTGCAGTTTAACTACCCGCTGGGACATTTAGTCAATAATGTGTACTCCTACAATAAAAAAAGACTCATCATTTTCTATTCCAATTCTCCTGTTCATCTCATCTACCTTTCACCTCATCTATAGACTCCCTGCAGAAGCAAGATATTACTTGTTCAAACATAGTAGATACCGTCAAATCTTAGTTTGTCTGCTTTAACCATTCAGTTTAAAATACATTTGCAGTTCAAAAATGAATGTGCTTCTTTAATCAGTGAAACAATTTATTAAGGCTGATATTCACATCTACATAATTTAAAGTTAACTTACACATTTGACGGAATTTACTGCCATCCACAGCCACTTACAGTGGAGTTAAGTCATCTAATTAATGATCGATTAGCCTGACTTTAACCCTTAGCTGTGCAAGTATTGCAAGAGACACTCACCAGTATCACAAGATATTCACCAGTGGTTGTGTGGCTCCTATTAAGTAGCTATAGACACCACAGCTGCTGGTGAATGTATGTTAGGGAGATACAACCAGAGAAGCTGTGGCTGTAAGTAAATCTCCCTAATTATCTTTTGTATTTTGTTCTTCTCTCCAGGCATTTCCTTCCCATTACACTGTCATATTTAACTGTTGGGTTAAACAGCCAATCACTTGCCTATTTGCTGTAGGCTAACCTTAACATACAGACAAATCCTGACATGCATTCAGAAAACACTTAGGATTAGCATATTTGCAGTAAGTAATGATGCAAAAACTCACCAACATGGAAAAGAGTAACTAATATAACACAACAAACATTTTAAATATTATATACAGAGCAGATACATCTTGGGGGTAAAATCTTTGAATTTACAAGGTTAACAAATCTTTATGTATCTTGCATGTGTCTTAAGGAAGAATCAGCCAGGATCAGGAGAAGGCGGTACAGGGTTGAGCATTTATTATTGAAAGCGATAGGGAAGTTTTCCTTCCTGCCTTTATAATTTAAAAACAAAAGGAGTTTTATGAGGGAATACTTGTCCTTTAAATATTTTTTTTTACAGTTCATATAATATTACAATTAAAATTAAAAAAAACTGCTGACAAATATGTCTTGGCATTAAACTTTCCTCTCTGACAGTTTGTCGCTGAATTTTTCAATCTATGTCAGTGTTTCTTGACTGGCTATTTAGCTTTTAATTATCTAATTATTTTTAAAACAAGCATATGGGTCATAACACTGCCAATATCTGGTATTATGTTCCCTATGACTAAGAAGAAATGCAATATGGATGCATTTTACACTTGGCTAACCTAATTCACAAATCACTGTATGGCAAATTATTTTGATTTGGGGGTTGAATTTTAATTTCATTGCCTTCATTTCTAACTGAAGAAAAAATAAATAATTAAAAATGTGGGATATTTAGCACGCATCTTAGTTTTGTAAGATGTCCAGGAGTGACTTCTACTAGAATATTTTATATTTATTCAATTTAATTTATAAATGTCCTCAAAATCGTTGTAGACTCAGTCTCAAATCTATCTATCTATCTATCTATCTATCTATCTATCTATCTATCTATCTATCTATCTATCTATCTATCTGGTATTAATGCATATAGATCTGGTTGATCCAGGGATACTTTCAGATTGCCGTTTGGAGTCAGGAAGGAATTTTCCCCCCCTTTTTAGCTGTTTTTTTTTTGCTTTCCTCTGGATCAACTGTTAGGTAGGGTTAAAAAAAAAAGAGAGGGTGAATAGGTTGGACTTGATGGATGTATGTCTTTATTCAACCTTAATTACTATGTTACTATCTATCTATCTATCTATCTATCTATCTATCTATCCATATCTCCATCCATCCCTATCTATCTATCTATCTATCTATCTCTCCATCCATTCATATCTATCTATCTATCTATCTATCTGCCTTTCATTGCTTCCATTCAAGATCCCACAATATATAACAATCCAGTGTAACTTGGAGCACTCATGGGTCTTGTGAATCAAATATAGGTTTATTAATCCATGTGCACAAACAGAAATGTTTCGGTCTGGTGCTAAGGCCTTTATCAAGTCTTATCTGACAAAAACACATCTCAGGAACCTTTTGGGTGGACCTCGACCCTTTAGCTGGGTTTGATAAAGGGTGCAGATTCACACAAAACATTGCCAGAGAGACATCTCACAATTGGGTGGATAAAAAGCAATTTTTAAAACTAATTTGGAGTGTCCTGATGCACTTTTTTGGTTGTCAACTTGCATTTATTGACTCTTTTTTATGTCTGTGTATGTACATACTGTTTTTTCTCAGTATTAAGTCTTAACTGCGCATGCTTCTCCCCTGTGGTGGAGGGTTGGAGCAGAGGGTCAGGCTATGTAACACAATGAACAGGAAGCAGGAAATTTGAACATTCACCGCAATATAACTTATTACAAGCTGCAGCCCAAGGTGTCATCCAGGGCTTATTTTAAAGGAAAGACTGCAGGTTTTTTATTTAACCCTAACTTGTTCAGAGACCACATTTGTCCTTTAATTGGGTAACACATCATGGCTAGTTTTCAGTATTGCAAATTGTTAGCATACTTTAGGTAATTATGAAATAAGTTACATTAAGAGGGTAACACACCATAGTGTTGTTAAAGCAATAGTAGGGTTTATGACACATTCCAGTAAGTAAAAGAGCCCAGAACGCGTTCACCCTTTTATAAGTAAAAAAGTAAAAATTTAAATAAAATAAATGACGAAAATAGTACTGAAATTTCATCTTCACTACTTTATAAATAGGGCATGCAGGTGTACATTTACCTCCTCTAACTACAAAAAATACACTCAATGCTTTGCACGTTAAGCAAATCAATATTACTATTATTACAGATATTGAAGTGTCACTCTACAGTTTTTATGATCTGTATGTGTTCACTGAACCAGATTTCTAGAAGTTCTTGTAGTGTAATGTTTGGAGCAACCAATACACTTTAACAAATAAATAACAAATGTTATGTTACAATTGATGTAACAATGTATGGGATGTATCCTACTGATAACATTGCTAGCTCAAACCAGAGTAAGTTGGTAAGTAATGAACCTGGATGCATTAAACTTGTAACACCCCTTAATATCAAGCCATGTTGGCTTCTTTTTAAGAGATATATCCCAATACAGACTCGGAGACAGAAGATTGCCAAGTTATGTGACCCATAGACCCATTTTGTAAAGTCCCTTTATAGAACAGGTAAATGTCTCCTAACAATGTTCACCACTTACTGAATACTAAATTGGGTAGAAAATGATCTAGAAGCAGTGAATCCCTGCTCAAACTGTAGCATACCATGCATACCATAAGAGAGAAACATATTTTTCTTAGCATACGACACAAAATTTTGTTCCGATGAACAGTTCTTGCATAAATACAAAAACTGTCCATAGAGTATGCCCTTAAACATGTGGAGGGATTACAAGAGTCCGTCCTGTGAAGGGTATTTCCAACACACCTATTATCCTCAAATGTAATAGAGCCAAATGTAACTGGAAAGTTTTGTTCCAACAACAGTTCTGTGTAAACTATTGAATTTCTGAAAATCGGATTCAAACCTAATCATATTTTTTCATTTTTGATCACATTTTTCAAGTATTTAATAGCAATTTTTGATTGCAATTTTTATTTTCTAAAAATGTAATGCTACTTGTGCTATAATTTAAAATACTATCTATCAACATTGCAACTATTATGAATTCAGTCTGGAATAGAACTTTTTCTTCCCAGAAACCTAGATATAAATAAGCATAAGAAGAGGCGAATTTCATCCCTACATGTCTGCAAATAGAATTGCTTATCCAACATCAAAGAAATTATGATGGAGTAAATACCACACAGAATCTAGGATAAAACTTTGATTCTCTAAAGACTATACACTGTATGTCTCTAAATGATATTTAAAGGGCATGTCAACCCCCAAAACTATGCTTTAAACCACTGTGTAGTCTTAAAAAATCCTTACCTTACATCCTGCTCCAAATGGCAGCCCAGCAATGTCTCTGCAAAGTCACAAAAAGTGAAGAGCTGGAGCCTGGCTGTGTCCCAAAAGATTTCTGCCTCTTACCTCTTCTCCGGGAGAAGTTTGTCATGCGAATTGAAGTTCTCCCTCTCCCTCCCGTTTTTATCTCCCTTCCCCAAAACTCAAAACACCTTTTCTGTAGCGCAGTGCTCCTTTTTCCCAACCACTGTTTATTTAAAAAAAAAAAGATCTGAACATTACTTACTTTCCTCCCTTCCCCTGGCGTTCTGTAATGCCTGCAGTCACATTCATGACTGGCTGCCTCTCAGCCAATCACAGACGCAGCTGCAAGTCCGACACCCTGCTTACAGTTCCAGCAAGAAGAGGACGAATTTACAGCGCTGGGGGAATGAAGGAAAGTAAGTAATGTTCGGATCATTTTTTAAAAAATAAACATAGCGGTTGGGGGTGGGATAGGGAGTACTACCACATATAAAAAAGTAATCTAAGGGTGGACATGCCCTTTAACTGCCTCCAAACCATATTTGTCTGGTATAAAAAAAAGTACAATGAAGTAGCATCAAATGTAGCTAAGCAGTAGCTCTTGCGTGACATATTTGTGTGTATGAATTGCCATTAAAGGCAATTGTGCACCCAAAAAAATATTTTTTTACATAAGTTTCCCCAAGGGCTCCCAGCCCCAACCGCTATACTTGTATCTTCAGAAAGCCCCCAAATTCTACTTACCTCCCCTCTTTCCTCCGCCGCGCTCCCGGCCCTCTGTGCGAGAAAATGCAGGCGGGACCGGCAGCCGCGTCTGTGATTGGCTGAGCGCAGCCAATCACGGACGCGGCTGCCGGCAGCTCACTTCGCCGGAGGAAAGAGGAGAGGTAAGTAAAGTTTGGGGAGCTTTCTGAAGATACAAATATTGCGGTTGGGGCTGGGAGCCCTTGGGGAATCTTATATATTAAAGACATTACGCTAGGGGGAGGAATCGGGAGAGGGAGGGAGAGGGAGGGGGAGGGAGGGGGAGAAGGGCTGCAGTACGCATGCCAAACTTCTCCCGGAGGCCAGGTAGGAGGCAGAGTCCTATATGGACTCTGCTAGCCTCCTGGTGGGCAGTTTTTGGGACTTTGGGGGGGACTACAGGAGAACCCTATGGAGCTGGGATGTGAGGTAAGGATTAGACTACACTACATGGTGGGGCCAGTAGTTGGGGGGATTATAGTTTTGGGGGTGGACATGCCCTTTAATGACTATTGATAAAAGATACGTTTTATTGATTTGGCACCCATTGTGTCCATCAGAAGAGGCAGACTCTATCTTGTCTATGTAGCTAGGTAAAAACCTTGATGTCATTCCACAGCCTTGAGAATTTAGATGACATGTTTTGTGTCTCAAGTATAACCCTAGTTGTTGGCATCAGAAACGGTTGTTCTGACCGGAAAATTACTCTTGGTCTGGGTCGGCCCCCTGCACTAAAGTATAGGGATTTTGCTACGATCATAGGGAGAATGGTAGTTGCAAACGATCTCCCTATTCTTTATATAGGTAAAATGCTTGTGACACGATTTAAACAACTTAAGGACAAAGTGTTGTTAAAATGTATCAACCTCTTCTGATAAATTTTCATTCAAGGAATAAATGCCTGCTACTATAGGGCAACCAATAGGTGGGCAAATTTCTTTGTGGACCTTCAGTAGAGTGTGGGATCCTTCTCAAGCAGTTTATTTGCTGGCATCATTCAATTGGTCCATGATCTTATTGTAATAATCACTGGTTGAGTGCCATTACACCCAATCATTTACCAGCATTCCTGCTAACAATGGAATGATGGTTTTTAAAACTATATATGTATGTATAATTTTATTTATAAAGTGCCACTTTATGGTACGCAGCGCTGCAAATTATAAAATACAGAGTATACAAACAAGGGGGTAAGTGCAAGCAGTTATACAGATAAATAAAAAAAATTAAATACAATTTCATACATCGTTTAAGAACACACACACACACATATATATATATATATATATAAGTGCAGCGTCCATGAGAAGTGTTTCTGGGTCCGTGTATGTCACTGCAGTTCCTATGGACTCACCACTAGAAAGAGATGGTAAGATTGTCTGCAGTTCCTATTGAGTCACCACTAGAGGGAGAAACACAGGAAACAAGCATGGAGGAAGAAAATAGCAGTTACACAGACTGCAGATAAGGTTGCTTAGGACAGAGGGGTGACCCTGGATTTGGGACTGAGGGGGGCCCACTGGATTTGGGACCGAGGGAGCCCCTGGATTTGGGGCTGAGGGGGGCCCCTGGATTTGGGACCAAGGGGGCCCCCTGGATTTGGGACTGAGAAGGCCCCTGGATTTGGGACAGAGTGGAGACTCTGGTCTTAGGGCACTAAGAGGGAACTCTGGCCTTGGGACATGGAGGAGGGGGGCTATGGCCTTGGAACACTAAGGGAGCACTCTGGGCTTCTAGTGCCCGTTATTGTAATGGGCTTAATGTCCATATATATTAGGGATAAAATTATATAAGTTCAGCATTAGGAATGAGATCCCTGCCTCCAAGAGCTTACAATCAGTGGGACAAAGTCGGTGGGACAACATACAGATTTAATAGACTAACATGGAGATTCAATAAAAGTTCTTATCATTAAAAATGGTGCTAATTTTGCCCCAACCAATCAGATGTTATTTAACATTTGAAAGCTTACATCTGATTGGTTGGGGCAAAATTAGCACCATATTTAGCGATAAGAACTTTTATTGAATCTCTAAGATATTTTTCTATTCTATCTTGAAACTATGCTCCTGAACGGCATTTAAAATGGTAAAAAATCCTATTTAACTTAAAAACTGACCATCATAATATATTATACCCACCCTTTCAGTGTCAGTAGAATAAATGTCCCTCTGGTTGAAATGGGGGTAATCAACTTTATCAACCAAATCTGATTAAGCCTGTTTATTAATCTCACTAGAAACATGTTCTATATATTCTATAGGAATATACATTATCATCCTCAAAGTCATAAAAACGTGTAAGTAAGAAATCTTAACAAACTTCCGACAACATCAGAAAAATCTTTACTTTATTACATTAAATGACCTCCCACTCCATCAAGGGCTGCCTCCTGTCATTAGACATGGAGAAAGCCTTTGTTAGTCTAGAAAACTTTAAAGAAACTTTAAAACTATAAAATTTCCCCACTGAATTCCTCAATATAATAGATGTTTATTACTCCACACCTAAAGAGTACTTAAATCTACCAACAAATGGGGCGTGGCCAGGACGTCTGCCTCAGCGGACGCATGTAAGGAGGACTCCGGGACAGCAACCAATACCCGTGATAAAGCAAGCTACTAACCTCGCTACCAACAACCAACATCGGGAAAAGAAATCCCCCTAAGCTCCAGTCTTCGCAACAAGCTAGTCCAAACACAGATCTGGGGAGATTTCTTAACAGAACACAGAGCTGCAGCCCTGCTCACTTGGCGTGCACAGAGATGGAAGGTCCAGGCCTAAGCCGAGAGTCTAGCACCCAATATAAAAATCTTGGATCTCTACCCACCAAGCGGGATTTTGCTGACCTTGTTTCAAGGGTAGAACTTACCTGCAAAGCAGAGATCTCATCCTTACGCCAAGACTTCAAAGAGGTAACAAATCGGGTTTCAGACTTTGAACAAACAAAAAAACACAGCTATAAATATCTTGCATGCCTCTATTAACTCACAGCCACAATTAGAACTCTCCTAAACCAAATTGACTACCTCGAAAATCAAGGCCGACGCAATAACATAAGAGTAAGAGGTCTCCCAGAAACCGTTACAACACCAGAACTTTCACAGGTCCTCCAAAAAATTTTTAATAGTATCATTGGACAACCTGAAGAGACCCGTATTGAACTAGACAGGGCCCATAGAGCCCTCCTACCTAGGCGCAACGACGACGCCTCACCAAGGGATGTGATATGCTGTATGCACCATTTCCGCACAAAAGAACAAATCCTCTCTTGTGCAAGAGACTGTACAGAAATAGAATTTTAAGGAGCTCACCTATCTCTATTCCCAGACTTATCCTACCGCACTCTAAAGCTGAGAAGGGCCTTGAGACCCCTTCTAACACAGCTCAAAGAGTTGGGGATTACATATAAGTGGCTGTTTCCCTTTTCCCTACAAGCAAAGAAAGACGGAACCACAACCACATTAAGAGATCCCGAAAACTTGCCATGGCACAGTTGTCTAAAAAAAGATCTAAAAGATTTATCCAAAACAGGGAATCTTTATCACAAAAGGAGCAAACCTGAAAACTCCACAAAATTTACAATACACCCCATTCTATTACTTGCAAACTGAGGTTAACATGTTATTTACTTTGTTATATATATTTGATATTGTGAGGGGGATGTAACCAGATGCACTACTGCTGATCTCGTCCAGTTGCCCGAATGGAACTACACCCCAAGGAACCAACAAGCCCCATCTGGAGTATGGAGGCCAACACCACAGATTGGTATAAGTTGTTTAGTTTAAGTATACCTTACATAATGAAAATTTACAATACATATCATGATAAATGTATGAAAGTTATCTATGTTATTCTCTCTACCAGTTTAACCTTTTCTATTCATTTCTCTCCTCCCCCCCCCCCTTATATGGTTCCCTTTGTTAACTGGAATGGACACAACCGTAAATAGTTCAACACTGTTTATAAACTATGTTAATGGGGAATGAGCTATGGATCTGCTCATATAATGCTAGGTCTGAATCTGCCACAGCGTAGAAAACAAATACTAAAATATATGCACAAAGAATGAATTGATGTGATTCTTTTCCAAGATACAATATACTACAATATATGCACAAAGAATGAATTGATGTAATTCTTTTCCTGAGAAGGGCCTTTTGGGCTTAAGGTCCCGCAGCGCGAACCGGGACCCCCCCTCCCCGTCCCTTGTAAGGGCCTTTGCGGCTTTCAGATTTCAGAACTTTCTAGAAATCTGATTGGTTAATGTAAAGCATGTAAATCAAGGATTGAAAAAGTGACCAATCAGAAATGGATTAGGGTTTTCTGCAAACCTATATAAAGAGGTGCACTCTGCTGCGGAACTCAGATGCCATTGCAGTAGATTTAGAACCAAAGCAGTCACAAAATGTTTTGATTAAAACTACCCACACTGGTTCTACAGTCACAACCCAGAAGCTAAATCAAAAGGAGTAGCTATAGCCATACACAAATCAGTTCCCTTCCAACTAACAGAAACAAAACAGGACAAAAATGGTAGATTCATTTTTATTAAAATACAACTACATAACACAACTCTGACAATAGCTAATGTATACCTACCCAATACACACCAAACATCAACATGCCTATCCTTCCTTGCACAACTACAAGCCTTCCGAGAAGGACATATTATAATGGAAGGAGACTACAATATGGTACTAGAACCAAAGATAGATATTTCCTCGGGTATGATACATATATCATAAAGACAACACAATAAAAACAGAACTTTGCAATACCCAATTAATTGATATCTGGAGAACATTACACCCCTCCCAAAAAGATTTCTCCAGTCCACAAATCCCATAGTCGCATAGACTATTTTTTAATTTCACACACACTTCTATCATGGAATCCGAAAAGCCGATATGGTAGCATTATATGGTCTGACCATGCCCCTATTTTTTTACAACTCGCCATTCCACAACATAGAAAACCAGACATGGGGATTAATTGGGTTATTCAATAAAGGTTCTTATCGTTAAAAATGGTGCTAATTTTGCCCCAACCAATCAGATGTTAGCTTTCAAATGTTAAATAAGATCTGATTGGTTGGGGCAAAATAAGCACCATTTTAAAAGATAAGAACTTTTGTTGTATCTCCCTGATAATGACCAATTACTAAAGAATACAGGATGTATTAAAGCTATTAAAGAAACCATAGCTACCTTTCACAAAGCACATACCACAGATGATACCCCCTTTCCCATACAATGGGAAGTCTTAAAATGTACACTAAGGGGCATATTTATAAAAGTTCGTTAAGTTTTCGCTGCCGTTTTCCCTGACATTTCCACATAAATCGCGTTTAACGCGATTTATTAATGTCCGGAAACGGCCGCGAAAAGTTAACGAGGTGTTAACCCTTCGCGCAGATACTTACCTGTTACCACCCCTCCACCCCTCCCAGCGGGCCCTTCCCCTCCCTGCCAGCGGCGGGGCAGGGGGCTTGGAGGGGCTGCTGGGGAGGGGGTGCGCGGCGGGTGGTCGCGACCACCTGCTGCGGCCCCTTCCCGGCAGCCCCTCCTAGCCTTCTGTTCCGAGATTGCCACGAGCGGGAAGGGGTTGGGAGGGGCTGCTGGGAAGCCGCCACGGGCGGTCGAGGGCGGGGTGGGCATATGCCCCGCCCCCTTAGCAGAGGCAAAGGGACTTAAAATTACCGCAACACATCGCGGCCGCGATACGTATCGCGGCAATAGCGCTTGCCATTTTAAATAGGGCGAGAGTGCTATTTTCGCGGCTGCGGTGTGCTGCGGTAATTTTTTTTGCGCTAATAACTTTTTTTTATAAATATGCCCCTAAGGGGAGGGGCTCATACAACTAGGCTCCCACATCAAAAAAACTTCCATTTTACACATCTCACAACTACAAGCATCCATCTCCACGTTAAAAACGGCTCACAAACAGAACGACACAACACTATACAAAGATCTTCTTGAAGCCAGACAAGATCTCTTATTAAGGATCTTGACAAATGTGGCAGATCCCTTCAACTCAATGTCTGCAGACTGTCAGACTGTTATACCCAAAGCAGGAAAAGATCCAACCTCACCAGGAAGTTACAGGCCTATCTCCCTAATCAATTTGGACATTAAGATATATGCCAAAATCATAGCCACACGATTGAAAAAATACCTACCTTCATGGATAGACCTAGAACAAGTGGGTTTTGTTCCAAATAGAGAGGCAAAAGATAATACCATAAAAACAATTTCTCTAATTTCTCATGCACACAGAAACAAAACCCCATTATGCCTTCTCTCACTAGATGCAAAGAAGGCTTTTGATAGAGTCAACTGGGACTTTCTCTCAAATCTGAAGATAGGCGAGAAATATGTAAATAAAATCATGGCATTATACCAACATAACACAGCACGCATCTAAGACAATGGTACTCTCTCTGCCCCATGCAGGATACGCAATGGAACCAGACAGGGTTGTCCTTTGTCAAAAAACCTGGGACAAAATAAGGACAAACTGCAAACTCTCAAACAGATCCGGATTATTATCACCTATTTTTTCAAATCCATTCTTCCTCCCAGGAAAAAATGCCCAAACGTTCCTCAAATGGACCCAAATAAACAACCAAAAACATGGATTTATTTATTTTTTTTTATTTATGGATAAAGGATCCATTATCCCTTTAAGGCAACTGCTTGAAGATAAAACCCCAATCATCTCACACTACTTGGAATACAACCAAATCTGCCACTACACAAACTCCATAAAGCAAAAAAACACAAAAATAATGAAGCTCACATCATTCAAAAAACTGTGCTACCAAATCTCTGCCCTGGACATACAATTTCAAAAAATCTACTCTCTCCTACGAGAATATCACTCCTCAGCTCCACCATCATTCACACACAAATGGGAGAAAGAACTTCAAACCAACTTCACACCCCAACAATGGGAAAAAAAAGCTACACAATGATCACAAAATGTCTATGGCCTTTATGGCACAAGAGAAAAATTATAAATCCTGTCCAGATGGTACAGATGCTCATCAATATTTCACAGAATGTTTCATCATCTCAGCCACATGTTGCAGATGTCATAGAGAAGAAGGGACAATCTCCTACATATGGATAAAAACTGCACAGTAATACAACGATTCTGGGCCTCATTCTTCGGCCTAAAATAACAACCCAATCCTTGACCCCACTCGCCCAATATGTTTTATTTTCCATAATTCCTGGAAGTATTGAAAGCTCTAGAAAACAATTTCTCAGACACTTTCTAACAGCAGACAAAATGGTACTACCTCTGGAAAACAACAATATGCAATACAAACAACAAATGGGTAACCAAACTAATACATATCATGCGGATGGAGGAACTATCTGCATCTCTATGAGACCACCAGGACCACTTCATAAAAACCTACTCCATATGGATGACATGTATGGAAACGGACTCACACAAAAATCTCTTAATCACATAAATTTGAATATTGTCATACCTCTGAAAACGTTTCAAATAACAAATTATGCCTATCACCAACAAAATAAGTAGTAAAGTTTCCATTCCAACATTACCCCCTTCCCCACCTCTTTTTCCTACTTTTCTCTTTCTCTCTATTCTCTTTACACTCTTTAAAGTAAAAAGTTGTTGAATTACTACATTGGGAGTCTGTGAACCACCATAAAACAAATAAAATAAAGAATTGAAAAAAAAAGGGGGGGGGCAAACATGACAAGGATGTCCTGTCTCCCCACTTCTATTCTTATTAGCTCTAGAACCCATAGCCCAAACTATATGCAATAACACATCCATACCAGAAATCCAGATAGGACATCAAGTATACAAAATTAGCCTATTTGCCTGTTTAACGAACTTCACCTAATATCTCACTTATCAGATCTAAAAATCAGTCAAACAAAAACAAAAATCATGGAAAATCAATCTATCCCCAACCTATAAGTATCTAATATCTACAAATTTTAAACTTCAATGGAAAGATGAAGGATTTCGTTATTTAGGTATCCAAATTACACCAACCTGCAAGAATTTACACCAACCCACGAGAAAAATTACACCAACCCACGACAAACTCCTCAGGTAGCATAAATTTTACCAACTTCTGGGTAGGCAGGATAAAAACAGTAAAAATTAATACAGTACCTCCTAAAGATACTTTTTTTTATTTTGCTGCCTACCAATTTGGATTTAAAAAAATGTTTAGATCCTCTCCAAGCAGAAATTATGTACCGTATATACTCGTGTATAAATCAAGGTTTTCAGGCTTTAAAAAAAGCCTGAAAATCTTACCTCGGTTTATACTCAGAGTCAACCTTTCCTCCTACCTTGTCCGGCGCTCGCGATCCCCATCTCAGTGCCATCGGATGATGTCACTACCCGGCCTCTCACTTTGCAGCGCTGATAGTGACATCATCAGATCGCACTGAGGATGTGGAGCAAGGCCGCCGGACAGGTAGGAATACCACGGACCCAGGCAATATTTACAAATAAGAGTAAAACCTTCTTATTTGTGCATACTGTATGCACAAATAAGGAGGATTTACCCCTATTTGCAAGTATTTGCCACTTAAGATTAGAGATGTCCGAACTTCCCAAATCCTCCGCTCGAGGATCCGCGAATTTTCGAAAAATCCTAAATTCGAAAATCCGCGAGCGGACCCATTAAATGAAAAATACCCTCGAATTTTTGTAAATTTTCGAAATTACGGGTTTTCGCGTATTTTCGAAAATTTTAGAAAATACAAGAAAACTAGTATTTTCGAAAATATGTATTTTCGAAAATACGTATAATCCTCATCATTTCAAAAATTTTCGAAAATATGTATTTTATGGGAATAAGAGAAATCCTTGTATATTCGACCATTTTCGAAATTACGTGTTTTCTCGCATTTTCGAAAATTTTCAAAATTACGTAAAAACTCGTAATTTCTAAAATTTTCGAAATTACGTGAAACTCATATTTAGAAAATTTTCAAAAATACGAAAAATCCCAATCGGAAGTTTGGAAGGCGGAAAATCCGGAAAAATCCGCCGTTCGCGAATGTTAAAATCCGCGGCGGATCCGGGTTCGGTTCAATTATGCGACATAAACACCAATGAGGTTTAAATGTCCCAGCGTTATACACATTCTTCTAGCAGCACAACTACTTTCTAATGCATGACACATAACACACATATTGCGAGATGCATAACTCTGGAAAATGAACTAGCATACCCCTCCCATATTGACACATTAACTTGGATCCCAAAAAAAAAAGACCCATAATAAAAGATATGAGTCCATGTACCTGGAAACTAGACTTAAATACTACCATAGACCATACTGAATGGTTAAATACATAGAAAATATCAATAATGGCTCAATGTACCTTATGTGAAACTGCCTTAAAGGTTATATATAGAACATACAGAGTCCCAACGGTACTAAACAAATCTTTCCTACAATCAGTTCTCTATGCTTTGAGGCTGCTTCCACATAGGAGACTTCCTCCCATGTGGCAGACATGCCCTATAGTGCATTACTTCTAGATCTGGGTTTTTGACATAATCTCTGAAATTCGTTATCTACAAATTCCCCGAGTTCTGAGATTGCATTGCTGGGACGTGAAATAGAAAATCTCTCCAAACCACCTAATACAGTATATTTTATAAGCAAAGATTCATGTCAGAGTACAATGGAGACAAACGACATGGAATATAGAAACGGATATAAAAAAGATAAACTCAGTTATGACTTATGAACGCATCATTTGAGAAATCTAAATGACTTGATGTAAATAAATGATATCAAGATGCTATTGTTAAAACTCTTATTTTTTAAAAGATAACATAATGCTTCAAAACAAAGTATGCATGCTTACCAAACATTTAATAAAAAACTTATTGAACATTAAATAGTTTGCGTTTGGAAGCTTACTATAGTTTTGTAATTAAGATAAAATAAATACATTTTATAACACAACATCTTAGCCATACAGTGCTATAGGTCTATGTTAGGATTGAAAGAGAACTAAACTGGCACAGTTAACCATTTTTCATGGTTAAATATATGAAAATCCTTTCTTCTGTTTATTGTAAAAAAAAATACTAGTTTGCGTTTATTCTAAATATATGACTTTTAACAATGACGACGTGGTGTTATATAGAATCACTGGGCCCCTTCAAAACTATGATGGGGCCCCTATTAGTGCTTCATTCACAGTGGTTTTTCTGTGTAGAGGCTCCCAGGCCCCCCTGCGGTTGCTCCCCCTGCTCTCCAGGTAGTTATGCCCCTGAGTACAAATACATTTTTCAGATTTTTTTAAAAACTGTTCATCATAGCAATCACTGAGTTTTTCAACTGTGTACCACAACTTTTAAAAATTACTTTTATATGAGCTGTCACTAAAACTATGTTCCAAACATTTTATGCCATACAAAGGGAACCAGACACAAAACAGATTTTTTTTTTCTCCCCATAGCATTTGCATTATCTAGTGTATGCAGTTATAGATACACTAGGTAATGCAAATGCTATGATTATAAAGTCATAAATGCATTTAAATAATAATATGGCTATTTACAGTATAAGATGAACAAACAAAGGGAATTACAAAGAAGAATTCAGCACCGTCCTGAAATAATCATAAATGTGTTTTTCCAGTGTTTAATTCAATTGAACATAGTAGTCTTACACATCTACAGTAACCTTGGCAATTACATTTATACTAGAATTATAACTCTAATGTAAGATAACATCTTTCGATAAAATGAAAGGGCAAAGGATAATAGTTGTATTTAATTACACAGTGTGTGCAATATGATATCGGCTAAAACAGTATACATTACAAACCATATAAAAATGAGCTCTCTAAGTATAGTGTTCATCAAGTTCTATTAATGTAGAGAGTAATAGGTAGGTATGTGTGAGTATTGTTATTTTATTATTAAAATATGTTCCAAATAAATATTATTTTAGAGGAAAAGGAACAATTTATCGGAAAGGGCTAAAATGTAATAAAAGTGTAATTCTAATCTGTTTCAGATACCGGTAATAGGGAAAGTAGAAGGGTTGTAGGACAAACTCTAGTCTGCCGGATTAGGCTGGATAAAAGCCTCAGGAAAGCTATATATTATTAAGAATCTCCATACAATATTATCTCTAATTCATTTTTGCACAATATTTCCTTTCCAGCAGAAGAGATTTGCACAGAATGGTACATAGAAATAAAAGGCAAAATCAAAACTTAAAAAATATATAATTATAGATGTTTTTTAAGCGTACATCTAACTGGGTATTCAACGGCCTACATTTCTCACTTCAACCTACTGTACTAATTTGCATTATGTTTTCCATCAGAGATTCATTTTTTTACATCTTATATCAAACTTTAATATCAGATGGAAACAGGACAAAGAGATTTTGTTGACATCTTATGAGACTTTTTTGAAAACTTTACTATAGTATACTATAATTATAAAAATAAGATAATAAGCATGGTGAGCGGTGTGCACTTTCTTATTTTAAAAGTAACAAGGCACTCTCGAGTTTTGATTGGTGTCTTATCGACATTACACACTTATTCTTTTATAAAATCCCATTTGATATTGTTCTGCTAAGGCAGCAACATCTTGATTTTGATGTCTAAATTAATCCCTTTGGAAACAGGAAACAGAAGGTAGCAACTGCATTGTACAAGAACAAATACAGAAAAACCTTGATGTAATTTCATAGTCAATACTTAATCTGTTTGCCATCGTCACCTTTTAGAATGGAAAAAATATATAACAATATAGTATGGAGAATTGCAAATATACCAAAGGTGAGGACATTAACTGCTAAATCTTTAGTAATCCCTGGATTTGCCCCAGACCCCCCCCCAACACACACACAAACACACCAAATGCATTCCTCCAAAGTTTTACTCATAGTACTGGTCTAGCTCTTTTCCCATAGTCAACACGTAAAAAGACAATTATGCTTAATTGTACATTTAGCAATATGATAACAGCATATGTCGACCCTTTCTAAATTGTACAGGCAAGGAATTTAAGTCCAATAAAAAATAAAATAAAACTGCCAACTGAGCTATCACCAAGAAACCATTGCATAGTTCCATTACGCTGAAGATGGTGTGCACAAGCGGATGCACTGATATTTTTACCTGCCCTTGTGGCATATCGAGGACTGCAATATCAGCATGTTTTACTGACATGTTCAGTCTCTCAAACCAACTGTTTTTTCCTATAAGTAACTTGAAAGGTTCATTGTGTTTGTATTATAGCTATAAGTAAATTATTGATATATGGTGTTAACATGCTTGATTACTCTTTATTGTGACAGACATCCAGGGGGTTTGATATCCATGTCAAGTAAGCGTTCCAGCATGTCCACTCCTGCAGCGTGGCTGCACCCCACCAATGAAACTTCAGACAGTAAATATGCAGGAAGACACCAAGGTGCAAAACTAATTTGCAAATAGTTTATGCACCAGCCAAACACAACATGTTTCGAACGCTCATGGCTGGTGAATAAACTATTTGCAAACTTACAGGGTTATTCAAATAAAGTTCTTATCTTTTAAAATGGTGCTTATTTGCCCCAACCAATCAGATGTTAGCTTTCAAATGTTAATAAGATCTGATTGGTTGGGGCAAAATTAGCACCATTTTAAATGATAAGAACTTTTATTGAATCTCCTGTCTAGTTTTGCGCCTTGGTGTCTTCCTGCAATATTTACAGTTTGATATCCATGCCCTGATTTTAAAGCACTCTCTACATGGGCCTGACATTAGGAGCGATTTGGACATTTCGATCGGATCGCTCCAAATGCCTAAACCAGTTTTCCCTATTTATGATCGACCACTCAGAAATTCGACTATTTCCCCTGACCCCACTTTATGTCCCAATCTCTCTGCAGGTTTCAAGCTGAAATCAGCAGAAAGAATGAGGCCTCAAGGTAGTAAACTCCGAGCTGTCTAACCGATCGGATTTCCGATCCTTCCCCTCGATCGGATTTCCGATCAAAAGAATGTCTGCCTGTTTATAGCTAGCTTTTTGAGCTATGTACAAATTTAGATTATTGTCAGCCAAATTTCACTTGTGTGAAAGCTCCTCTCAATAGTTAGTGATCTGCTTGATGTAATTGGCACTCCCCTTGTGGGGTTTGGAATCTCCAATTTACCCCCCCTCTCTTTATAGAGCAGAACCTAACAATTGGTTTAATAATTTTATCCAACATTTGCATGTAACCTTACAGTTGTGTAAATAATTATGTGGCCTGTTGTCTGTAGCTGATTTACAGCTGGCAAGTTATTTTACGAGATTAAAGGCAAGCCATTAATAAACTCGTGGATACGTGAGGTGGCAGCGTTGACCCGTATATTTAATCTGTGGGAACCTTCTCCACAGCTATGTATAGCTTGTTAAAAACCATCAGTTTTTACACTCTTTAGGTTTAACATCATGAAGATACACTCTAAAGTATATTTCTTTAGTTTGAACAATTATATACTAGGCAGAGATATAATGGCTGTTCCTGTCTCCGACTCTGTAAATGTAAATGTCACTTCATTTACAAAAAATAACATTTTATATACTAACAATATGTTAGACTTTGTTTTAAACAAAAATATTTTCTTGAAGAAAAGGATGGAAATATCTTTATTATAAAACAGCCTTGACATAGTATAATTATTGCACAATATTTACTTTTGTAATAGAAAAGGCCCCACCAAATATTCACTTGTACAACCTGCGCTTGGCAGTCATATTTTCCATTATTTTGTTTGTTATAGAGCAGTGACAAGAGAGATTTCTTCACATCGTAACCCTTTGATCATTTATAGTTTAGTATGTAAACACGCCATAATGGAAATCTCATTTTCTTCTTTTTCTTACCTCCGCCACTTGCTAATTCAATCAGTAAATTTGGCGTTTCTAAAATTGTTCCTATTAATCCAAATGACAGTGTCTCAGGTTTCAGTGAAGTGTAACAAGGTACTGGTTGTAAGATCCATTTCCATTTTGTGGCCTGTTCAGCAGCTGATTCATGCATCTCTACTTTTATGAAATATATTTAGATTTGATTGATGGTGCTACAAAAATGCCTCTCAAGTAACTTTTATCAGTTTGAGAGAGCACTTATTTTCTTTGCAACCTTACTCAAGCATTTTAAACATCTCATTCAAGAAGACTTTTATATTTGAGATTAAAATGTCATCATAAACTCTATGGATGAAATCCAAATAATATTCAGAAGTTGCTAGATACTAGTTGAGAGTACATGAATGACCTTTACCTGCAAATAAACAGCAAGAAAAAATACCACCACTGGGGTTAAGTTTGGCCCCTTCATAGACCCTTTATAAGAGTTCATGATATTAGCTAACAGCATGTAAAAGCACAGAGCCTTGATTAGCACCATTTTTAACAATAAGAACTTTTATTGAATCTCCCTGGACATGTTTTAAAGTTATTATGCAATGCAATGTAACCTATATTTATTTTAATATGGATTCCGTGTGTAGTGGGTTAATCAGTTTATCACTACAGTATATGTATCATACAATTTTTATTCTGTTAAAAAAAAATTTATGCTTTGAGCTAAAATATGGTAATGCTAAAAATTGTGCCTCTCGTCATTTTTAATTTATTCACTGGCAAATTGCCGTATATACTCAAGTATAAATCAAGGTTTTCAGGCTTTAAAAAAAGCCTGAAAATCTTACCTCGGTTTATACTCGAGTCAACCTTTCTCCTACCTTGTCCGGCGGCTGCGCGATCCGCATCCTCAGTGCGCATGCGGATGATGTCACTACCCGGCGCCTCTCACTTTGCAGCGCTGAGTAGTGACATCATCCAGATGCGCACTGAGGATGTGGAGCGAGAGGCCGCCGGACAAGGTAGGAGAATACCACGGACACCAGGGCAATATTTACAAATAAGAGTAAAACCTTCTTTATTTGTGCATACTGTATGCACAAATAAAGGAGGATTTACCCCTATTTGCAAGTATTTGCCACTTAAGATTAGAGATGTCCGAACTTCCCAAAATCCGGTCCGCTCGAGGATCCGCGAATTTTCGAAAAAATCCTAAAATTCGAAAATCCGCGAGCGGACCCATTAAAATGAAAAATACCCTCGAATTTTTGTAAATTTTCGAAATTACGGGTTTTCGCGTATTTTCGAAAATTTTAGAAAATACAAGAAAACTAGTATTTTCGAAAATATGTATTTTCGAAAATACGTATAATCCTCATCATTTCAAAAATTTTCGAAAATATGTATTTATGGGAATAAGAGAAATCCTTGTATATTCGAACATTTTCGAAATTACGTGTTTTCTCGCATTTTCGAAAATTTTCAAAATTACGTAAAAACTCGTAATTTCTAAAATTTTCGAAATTACGTGAAAACTCATAATTTAGAAAATTTTCAAAAATACGAAAAATCCGCGAATCGGAAGTTTGGAAGGCGGAAAATCCGGAAAAATCCGCCGTTCGCGAATGTTATAAATCCGCGGCGGATCCGGGTTCGGTTCAATTATGCATAGACATAAACACCAATGAGGTTTAAATGTCCCAGCGTTATACACATTCTATCTAGCAGCACAACTAACTTTCTAATAGCATGACACATAACACACAATATTGCGAGATGCATAACTCTGGAAAATGAACTAGCATACCCCTCCCATATTGACACATTAACTTGGATCCCAAAAAAGAAAAGACCCATAATAAAAGATATGAGTCCATGTACCTGGAAACTAGACTTAAATACTACCATAGACCATACTGAATGGTTAAATACATATGAAAATATCAATAATGGCTCAATGTAGCCTTATGTGAAACTGCCTTAAAGGTTATATATAGAACATACAGAGTCCCAACGGTACTAAACAAAATCTTTCCTACAATCAGTTCTCTATGCTTTTGAGGCTGCTTCCACATAGGAGACTTCCTCCACATGTGGCAGACATGCCCTATAGTGCATTACTTCTAGATCTGGGTTTTTGACATAATCTCTGAAATTCTGTATCTACAAATTCCCCCGAGTTCTGAGATTGCATTGCTGGGACGTGAAATAGAAAATCTCTCCAAACCACCTAATACAGTATATTTTATAAGCAGTAAAGATTCATGTCAGAGTACAATGGAGACAAACGACATGGAATATAGAAACGGTAATAAAAAAGATAAACTCAGTTATGACTTATGAACGCATCATTTGAGAAATCTAAATGACTTGATGTAAATAAATGATATCAAGATGCTAATTGTTAAAACTCTTATTTTTTAAAAGATAACATAATGCTTCAAAACAAAGTATGCATGCTTACCAAACATTTAATAAAAAACTTATTGAACATTAAATAGTTTGCGTTTGGAAGCTTACTATAGTTTTGTAATTAAGAATAAAATAAATACATTTTATAACACAACATCTTAGCCATACAGTGCTATAGGTCTATGTTAGGATTGAAAGAGAACTAAACTGGCACAGTTAACCATGTTTCCATGGTTAAATATATGAAAATCCTTTCTTCTGTTTATTGTAAAAAAAAAATACTAGTTTGCGTTTATTCTAAATATATGACTTTTAACAATGACGACAGTGGTGTATATAAGAATCACTGGGCCCCTTCAAAACTATGATGGGGCCCCTATTAGTGCTTCATTCACAGTGGTTTTCTGTGTAGAGGCTCCCAGGCCCCCCTGCGGTTGCTCCCCCTGCTCTCCAGGTAGTTATGCCCCTGAGTAACAAATACATTTTTCAGATTTTTTTAAAAACTGTTCATCATAGCAATCACTGAGTTTTTCAACTGTGTACCACAACTTTTAAAAATTACTTTTATATGAGCTGTCACTAAAACTGATGTTCCAAACATTTTATGCCATACAAAGGGAACCAGACACAAAACAGATTTTTTTTTTCTCCCCATAGCATTTGCATTATCTAGTGTATGCAGTTATAGATACACTAGGTAATGCAAATGCTATGATTATAAAGTCATAAATGCATTTAAATAATAATATGGCTATTTACAGTATAAGATGAACAAACAAAGGGAATTACAAAGAAGAATTCAGCACCGTATCCTGAAATAATCATAAATGTGTTTTTCCAGTGTTTAATTCAATTGAACATAGTAAGTCTTACACATCTACAGTAACCTTGGCAATTACATTTATACTAGAATTATAACTCTAATGTAAGATAACATCTTTCGATAAAATGAAAGGGCAAAGGATAATAGTTGTATTTAATTACACAGTGTGTGCAATATGATATCGGCTAAAACAGTATACATTACAAACCATATAAAAATGAGCTCTCTAAGTATAGTGTTCATCAAGTTCTATTATATGTAGAGAAGTAATAGGTAGGTATGTGTGAGTATTGTTATTTTATTATTAAAATATGTTCCAAATAAATATTAATTTTAGAGGAAAAGGAACAATTTATCGGAAAGGGCTAAAAATAGTATATAAAAGTGTAATTCTAATCTGTTTTCAGATTACCGGTAATAGGGAAAGTAATGAAGGGTTGTAGGACAAACTCTAGTCTGCCGGATTAGGCTGGATAAAAGCCTCAGGAAAGCTATATATTATTAAGAATCTCCATACAATATTATTCTCTAATTCATTTTTGCACAATATTTCCTTTCCAGCAGAAGAGATTTGCACAGAATGGTACATAGGAAATAAAAGGCAAAATCAAAACTTAAAAAATATATAATTAATAGATGTTTTTTAAGCGTACATCTAACTGGGTATTCAACGGCCTACATTTCTCACTTCAACCTACTGTACTAATTTGCATTATGTTTTCCATCAGAGATGTCATTTTTTTACATCTTATATCAAACTTTAAATATCAGATGGAAACAGGACAAAGAGATTTTGTTGACATCTTATGAGACTTTTTTGAAAACTTTACTATAGTATACTATAATTATAATAATAAGATAATAAGCATGGTGAGCGGTGTGCACTTTCTTAATTTTAAAAGTAACAAGGCACTCTCGAGTTTTGATTGGTGTCTTATCGACACATTACACACTTATTCTTTTATAAAATCCCATTTGATATTGTTCTGCTAAGGCAGCAACATCTTGATTTTGATGTCTAAATTAATCCCTTTGGAACAAGGAAACAGAAGGTAGCAAACTGCATTGTACAAGAACAAATACAGAAAAACCTTGATGTAAAATTTCATAGTCAATACTTAATCTGTTTGCCATCGTCACCTTTTAGAATGGAAAAAATAATATAACTAAATATAGTATGGAGAATTGCAAATATACCAAAGGTGAGGACATTAACTGCTAAATCTTTAGTAATCCCTGGATTTGCCCCAGACCCCCCCCCAACACACACACAAACACACACAAATGCATTCCTCCAAAGTTTTACTCATAGTACTGGTCTAGCTCTTTTCCCATAGTCCAACAGTAAAAAAGACAATTATGCTTAATTGTACATTTAGCAATATGATAAACAGCATATGTCGACCCTTTCTAAATTGTACAGGCAAGGAATTTAAGTCCAATAAAAAATAAAATAAACAGCTGCCAACTGAGCTATCACCAAGAAACCATTGCATAGTTCCATTACGCTGAAGATGGTGTGCACAAGCGGATGCACTGATATTTTTACCTGCCCTTGTGGCATATCGAGGACTGCAATATCAGTCATGTTTTACTGACATGTTCAGTCTCTCAAACCAACTGTTTTTTCCTATAAGTAACTTGAAAAGGTTCATTGTGTTTGTATTATAGCTATAAGTAAATTATTGATATATGGTGTTAACATGCTTGATTACTCTTTATTGTGACAGACATCCAGGGGGTTTGATATCCATGTCAAGTAAGCGTTCCAGCATGTCCACTCCTGCAGCGTGGCTGCACCCACACCAATGAAATACTTCAGACAGTAAATATTGCAGGAAGACACCAAGGTGCAAAACTAAGTTTGCAAATAGTTTATGCACCAGCCAAACACAACATGTTTCGAACGCTCATGGCTGGTGAATAAACTATTTGCAAACTTACAGGGTTATTCAATAAAAGTTCTTATCTTTTAAAATGGTGCTTATTTTGCCCCAACCAATCAGATGTTAGCTTTCAAATGTTAAATAAGATCTGATTGGTTGGGGCAAAATTAGCACCATTTTAAATGATAAGAACTTTTATTGAATCTCCCTGCTAGTTTTGCGCCTTGGTGTCTTCCTGCAATATTTACAGTTTGATATCCATGCCCTGATTTTAAAGCACTCTCTACATGGGCCTGACATTAGGAGCGATTTGGACATTTCGATCGGATCGCTCCAAATGCCTAAACCAGTTTTCCCTATTTATGATCGACCACTCAGAAATTCGACTATTTCCCCTGACCCCACTTTATGTCCCAATCTCTCTGCAGGTTTCAAGCTGAAATCAGCAGAAAGAATGAGGCCTCAAGGTAGTAAACTCCGAGCTGTTCTACCGATCGGATTTCCGATCCTTCCCCTCGATCGGATTTCCGATCAAAAGAATGTCTGCCTGTTTATAGCTAGCTTTATTGAGCTATGTACAAATTTAAGATTATTGTCAGCCAAATTTCACTTGTGTGAAAGCTCCTCTCAATAGTTTAGTGATCTGCTTGATGTAATTGGCACTCCCCTTGTGGGGTTTGGAATCTCCAATTTACCCCCCCATCTCTTTATAGAGCAGAACAGGCTAACAATTGGTTTAATAATATTTATCCAACATTTGCATGTAACCTTACAGTTGTGTAAAATAATTATGTGGCCTGTTGTCTGTAGCTGATTTACAGCTGGCAAGTATTTTACGAGATTAAAGGCAAGCCATTAATAAACTCGTGGATACGTGAGGTGGCAGCGTTGAGCCAGTATTAATTTAATCTGTGGGAACCTTCTCCACAGCTATGTATAGCTTGTTAAAAACCATCAGTTTTTAACACTCTTTAGGTTTAACATCATGAAGATACACTCTAAAGTATATTTCTTTAGTTTGAACAATTATATACTAGGCAGAGATATAATGGCTGTTCCTGTCTCCGACTCTGTAAATGTAAATGTCACTTCATTTACAAAAAATAACATTTTATATACTAACAATATGTTAGACTTTGTTTTAAACAAAAATATTTTCTTGAAGAAAAGGATGGAAATATCTTTATTATAAAACAGCCTTGACATAGTATAATTATTGCACAAATATTTACTTTTGTAATAGAAAAGGCCCACCAAATATTCACTTGTACAACCTGCGCTTGGCAGTCATATTTTTCCATTATTTTGTTTGTTATAGAGCAGTGACAAGAGAGATTTCTTCACATCGTAACCCCTTTGATCATTTATAGTTATAGTATGTAAACACTGCCATAATGGAAATCTCATTTTTCTTCTTTTTCTTACCTCCGCACTTGCTAATTCAATCAGTAAATTTGGCGTTTCTAAAATTGTTCCTATTAAATCCAAATGACAGTGTCTCAGGTTTCAGTGAAGTGTAACAAGGTGACTGGTTGTAAGATCCATTTCCATTTTGTGGCCTGTTCAGCAGCTGATTCATGCATCTCTACTTTTATGAAATATATTTAGATTTAGATAGATGATGGTGCTACATAAAAATGACTCTCAAGTACATTTTATCAGTTTGAGAGAGCACTTATTTTCTTTGCAACCTTACTCAAGCATTTTATAACATTCTCATTCAAGAAGACTTTTATATTTGAGATATAAATAGTCATCATAAACTCTATGGATGAAATCCAAAATAATATTCAGAAGTTGCTAGATACTAGTTGAGAGTACATGAATGACCTTTACCTGCAAATAAACAGCAAGAAAAAATACACACATCTGGGGTTAAGTTTGGCCCCTTCATAGAACCCTTTATAAGAAGTCATGATATTAGCTAACAGCAATGTAAAAAGTCACAGATGCTTGCAATAATAATGGTATTTGTAACTTCCTCTAAAAATACAAGAACTTTGGTATCGCTTTGGACTTTGGACTATGTTTGAGTGTTTATGTTGCCCTCCTAGGAGATACAATGTGGAATTAATATAATGCCTTTGTGTATAACTAGTTTTAGCATGTTATTTTCTAACCCTCTTGCTTCAGTTTTTAATAAGTTTTTATGAGGCTCTGCAATAAATGTTAAATTTTATTACACATTTATTTATCATGGTGCAACTAGGGTCTTGCCTTTCTTTCTATTTAATGAACAGCTTCTGTCTATGTCACAGCAAAATAAGATTATTTGTGCACTATTAATATATATGTAGATGTAGTATGCACTATGCTCTTTTCGGTGTTATGGTATGCCCTGGTGCTACCAACTTAATCCACCATAGTAATAAATGTACGTATAAAGATGTTAGTGCTCACAGGGGCTTCTTCAGATTCTTTTATTTAATCATAAAGTGCAAATACTGTGCAAAATTAGCAACGTTTCAGTTTCAGTAAGATATTAAAAATCTCTTACTCCAGGTACAAAAGCATTTTAGCAATTTATTCCTAGAGCGTGATCAACTCATTTCAACCCATTATGGGTTGTCGTCAGGATATAAGCTATACATTTACAGTATATAGCACTGCACAGTGTGATATATTTAACTTGATTACTTTTTTTTACCTAATAATTGATTGAATTCAGTTATAATGTCCTTGAATTACTTAAGTGAGCATTAACTCTGCAAATCACTGTGATTAATAATCTTTTTTGTACAGCTGCCCAAGGAAATGTTGCCAAGTTTTGTAAATTATACGTAAAATAATTTGCTTCATCATTATTTCCATAGAAAATATCTATCTATCTATACATCTATTTATTTTTCTTTGTCTATGTACTGGTATTATGCAACATAGAACAGATATCTACCTATCTACCTATATCTACCTATTTATCTACCTATCTTCTGAGTTTTCTGTACGTATGTCAGTATCTAATTGTTTACCAGTATGACAGTATCTAATTGTTAACCAGTCTGTTTTCTTTACATTTAAATATTAACATGCATCTTTAATGCGATCAGGTAATGTTTTAGTGTTTGCCAGTCTATCAGTTAATGGTTCTCTTTCTTTCTTTCTTTCTTTCTTTCTTTCTTTCTTTTTTCTGTCTGTCCGTCCATCTAACCAGTCTCATCTATACATAAACATTGTGTGTTTCTTATCTATTTCAGTTCTGGCATTCTATTGAAAACAAAAGTTTAAAACAAGAACAATGTAGAAAACATAATCAAAGCAAGGCTAGAAACAGCAGGCAAATTAGTGTTGGCAATCACAAAGAATTATAGATTGAATATCACTTTATAGCAAATGTATTTACATCTTTAATCTTTGTTCTCCACAATGATACAATAGTGTTTGTCTTGGATTAATTTGATCACAAGCTTTAATGGAATAGAATAATTATAAGAAAGGCTTACTGAAAGTGTTTGGCTAGTGTAGTAAAAAGAATCCAAAATCAGATAATTTGCGTTATTAAAGACCTTGGAAATATTTTCACTGCTAGATCAAGTTATTTATCAATTCCAAAAACAGCCAAACATACAGTAGATGCAATAGAATGAATTTACACAAAACTGTGATGGAGGCTCTGTTCTAAGTTTTTTTAATATATATATATATATATATAGTGAATAATGCACCCATATTGTAAAATAAATTAGAAGTCACCAATCATGGAAGGTGACTTCCAATATCCTTACTGTAAAGTTTGGGGACAACACTTGAATCTAGCTACTTGATATTGCAAATATACCCCAAACAACTTACCCCCTCCTATTAAAATTACCAAAGCTGCTATGTCCTAACCCCTGGGTTTACCTTTTATCACTGGTTTACTTTAATTTTCACTCAAAAGTCTGGTCCAGATAAGTTCCTTCACTCTATCTGTGAGTCTTACCATAGGCCAGATTCCAGACAGAAGTAGGGAGCAGATCAGACAGTGAAAATTAAGGTAAGTAAAATAGCTGATTGTGTTTAAACTCAGAGGTGGGGTGAATCTTATCAAAATTTACAAGTAATTCTAAATCTAGGTCCATTAACAGTATCCGTAAAGCGTACTTTTAACATAAAATTAATGCATATTAATGCAGGGATTGGAAACTCTGGGGGGACAGCAGGCACTGGCTGGGGCCAGTATAGAGGTGGGTGGAAGTGGGACAGGGAAGGTTGAGGGGGGGTAGTTTTGTTAGGGTTACTGGGGAAGTGGGGGATGGAAGGTAGGTGGGGGATGGAAGGTAGGGTTGCTTCTTCCCAGATTGCCCATCCCAATAGATTTGCCACCTTAGGTGATGAAGTGGAGGAGGGCAGATCAGAATTAGCATGTATGGAGTGGGCTAGTCCCTTGAGCACCCAGGGGACTGCCATCTCTAATACAAGGGAGAAGGAACTTAGGATCAGGAATGCTAGGCAGGTGGTAGTGGTAGGGGACCAGATTATAAAGAAGAAAGATAGGGTAATCTGCCGCCAAGACCCTACATGCCGAACTGTGTGTTTTCTACATGTGGTGAATCATGTAGACAGATTATTGGGTGGGGCCGGGTGTGACCCGGAGGTCTTGGTTCACATTGATGCCAATGACAAAGTTATAGGAGGAGGTTCCCTAAACATGATTTCCAAGAGCTAGGAGCCAAGTTAAAAGCAAGGACCTCCAGGGTAGTGTTTTCAGAAATACTACCGCAGCCACGTGCTACACCAGAGAGACAGCGGGAGCTTAGGAGCATTAATGCGTGGCTAAGAGGTTGGTGTAAGGAAGAAGGGTTTGGGTTTATAGAGAACTGGGTAGACTTTGCTGTCAGCTACAGGCTCTTTTAGGGGTGGTGCAGCTGTTTTAAGGGAGAAGATGGTTAGAGGGTTGGAGAAAATTTTAAACTAGGTTTGGGGGGAGAGGGTATTAGCAATCTCACTGGGATAGATATCCCAGGAGGAAAGCAGGGTGTAGATAGGCCAGTGGTGGGTGGAAAGGGGGGTGGGGCTAGCATAGGGATAGGGAGGCATGTGGATTAAAGTGTATGAAAAAATTACAGGATCATAATCTAAAATGTATGTTTGCAAATGCAAGAAGCCTGACTGACAAAATGGGAGAATTGGAAATCATGGCATTGAATAAAAGTATGATGAATAGGATAGCAGAAAGTGGTTGAACAGTTCTCACGACTGGGCTGTAAATTTTGAAGGATATGCTTTGTTTAGGCGGACAGAGAAAAGAAAGGAAGGGCGAGAAGTAGTGTTTATGTTAAAAAAGAATTGAAGCCAAATTTAAAAGAAGAGATAGGGCAATATGGGTGGAATTAGGCAACAGGAAAGGGGGTAATGTCTTTATTGGTGTCTGCTATAAGCCGCCAAATGCTAGCAGAGAGGAAGTGAGTCAGCTTCATATGCAGTTGGCAAGGGCTACAAGTTTGGGGAGTGTGCTCATTATGGGGGATGTGTGCCTCTGGTTTGGAAAAAAGCTGATGTTATTCCAATATTCAAAAAGGGTAGTCGTTCACAGCCTGGCGATTACAGGCCTGTAAGTTTAACTTCAGTGGTGGGGAACATACTGGAAAGTTTAATAAGGGAACATATTCTAGAGTATGTTTCAAGGACTGATGTTATACTTTAAGTAGTAACCAGCATGGATTTAGGAGGAATAGATCTTGTCAAACTAACTTGCTTGGCTTTTATGAGGAAGTAAGTAGAAATTTAGACTCTGGCATAGAGTAGATGTAGTTACTGGATTTTGCTAAGGCTTTTGATACAGTCCCCCATAGGTGACTAATGATAAGCTAAGGTCTATTGGTCTGGGGAGGCACATTTGTACATTTATAGAAAATTGTTTAATGAATAGGATGCAGAATGTAGTTGTTAATGGGGCTTCATTATTATGGACTAAGCAGGTGCCACAGGGTTCTGTGTTGGGGCCGCTTCTATTTAATCTATTTATTAATGATTTGGAAGTGGGTATTATCAGCAAGGTTTCTGTGTTTGCTAACGAGACAAAACTTTCTCGACCATTAAAAACTTCAGAGAATGTGCAATTGTTGCAGGGGGATCTAGATAGATTGTCACATTGGGCTGCTAAGTGGCAGATGAGATTCAATGTTGATAAATGTAAGGTGATGCATTTTGGACTTAAAAATCCTTGTGCTGCTTATACTATAAATGGCTCTGTGTTAAGTGAATCCCTGTTGGAAAGGGATCTCAGAGTTTTGGTGGATAACAAACTTAAAGGAAGCAAGTAGTGTCAGGTGGCAACAGCCAAAGCCAGCATGGTATTGTCGTGTATAAAGAGAGGTATGAATTCAAGGGAGGAAAATGTTATTCTCCCTCTTTACAAAGCAATAGTTGTGGTTTGTACCGTGTTAGCCATAAGTTAGAGAAGAAAAGTAGAGCTGTGATACCTTTTATTGGCTAACTAGATAAAACAAAATTAAGCAAGCTTTCGTGAGACCTAAGCCCCCTTCATCAGGCTGGATTCTACAAAAGAAACTGAGAAATCACAAACTTATATACACATTGGGACAGTAAACATCAAACCAATTGAACAGATGACCAGGTACAGATACAGACTCGGGGGGGAGGGTTGAGAAAAACAGTAGTGGAGGTGTGAAATGGGCACAAGTAGATAGCTGTAATAATGCGAGAACAGAGTCCTTTGAAATGGAAAGTGTCTTTTGAAATGTATTAAACAATACAAAACAGTGTCCTGGTGAGTGGGTTTAGTCTGGGTGGGGATGGATGTAGGATAAGTTGATGTTTGGCCATAAAACTCATGTCCCTATTAAGTCCACAGTTCAGGGAATTAAATTTCTGAATGAATTTGTATTCCCATTCCTTACTCTGTTTTTGATTGTGAAAATTGACCATCAGAATGGTGATCTTGAGGTCTTTCATTCTGTGGCCTCTTTTACAAAAGTACTCGGCCACGGGGGCATCTGTTAATCCATGCAGGATGTTGAATCTATGGGAGTATATCTGTTTCTGCAGTGTTTGTCCTATTTCTCCCACATAGGAACCTGTGTTAGGGCACTTTATGCACATTTTTAGATGTGCGGCAGGGCCTGGGAGCCTGGTTTTTGGCCGCGAACAACCGCAAACACCCACTGGAAGACAGAACTACCGGCAAATGCTTCAAGTGCCGCGGAGCCTCCCAACACTCGCGGCGGGGCCTGGTTTTTGGCCGCGAACAACCGCAAACACCCCCTGGAAGTTGGAACTACCAGGAAGAGCTCCAAGTGCCGCGGGAAATCCCGCGGAGCCTCCCAACACCCGCGGCGGGGCCTGGGAGCCTGGTTTTCGGCCGCGGACAACCGCAAACTACCCCTGGAAGACGGAACTACCGGGAAGGGCTCCAAGTGCCGCGGGAAGCCCCGCGGAGCCTCCCAACACTCGCGGCGGGGCCTGGTTTTCAGCCGCAACCAGCTGCAAACTACCCCTGGAAGACGGAACTACCGGGAAAGGCTCCAAGTGCCGCGGGAAGTTATCATTAGGTAAAAACGCATCTTAAACATAATAATTACACTACAAAAATAACAGCATTATTACTTAAAATATGTCATTCTTAGATAGGACTACCCTAATATGGCGGGCCTTGTAAGTGGCAGGTAGCTTACACTTATTATATATTAATATATTTTAATAAATATATGTAACTAACACTCCTGCAAATTAAACTATATAAAATTAACACATAAAAAACCGACTGTGCACCAACAGCACACTTTGCTAGTAAAATGTATAAAATAATTAACTTTAAACAGGATGATTATAGATTGTACTCCATTTATATCCTTATTTGTATCTGGATTATTATTGCTGTTCACTTCTATGGGATGAGTTTGGGTTATATTGCTCTGCGCGAAAGAGTCACTATCCCTGAAACATGGTTTGGTTACTGCATGGATTTGTTGCAATTATAGTTAGTCCCAGTAGGACCAAAATAAGCTCAGATAAATGTTTTATAAACTTTAAACCCTATGGTACACAACAATGTCATATAGATAACTCTAGACAATTAAAATTGTTTATATAATGATGACTGTAACAAATTAACATTCATAAAGAATCAATTGCCCTATGTTTTTGTGTGAAAGTATCCTAAAATGGTATTGGCTATAAGTAAAGATCACAATGCATTTTATTTTTGTATGTTGTGCAGATATATATAAATAGATTTTTATGTAACAATTAACTGAAAATATTAATTTTTTGAGAGCTACAGTATTTTAAATTGGTGTATTTTTTATTGGTTTGTCTCATTTTCAAAGACATTAATTTTTTAAAGCCAAATAAACATTTTATTATCAGATATGGATTTATTGTAGTAAATTAGTAATTACTTGGACATTTTAAGATGTGTTCTAAATCAGACATTGAAAGGTTTTGTATGCAGGAAACATCAGGTTTGTATGAAACTTTCATCAGGGATTTTTATGGCCTGTTATAACAGAATCCATTAGGCAAACCAGTGGGAGATAAAACTATGTAAGATTAAAAACTCCTCGTATCATGCAAGATTAAAAATAAGCATTACTGTTAGAGACAATATTTGTGTCTCTGCACTTTTAAAATTAGTTTTATGAAAGACAAGGATGTGTAGTAGAAAAGCAAGGAACATTTTTAAAACAGAACAAAAAAAATCTGTATCCCTAATGCACTTTTAGAATATTACTTTTTATTTTAAGAACTGATTGTAAAAAAATCAGCAACACTTATTTTACACAATGTTATATTTTTTGCACCCTGGGAAGGTATTTATTAGTGCAATGAAATGTAACAATACTGTACATAAATTAATATTAATAATCTACAAATTTAGGTTGTTAAAAATCAGTAGAGATAGTAGAAACTGACGGGTTTCGTTCCGTTTTTGATCTCGGGAAAATTCGGTAAATCCGAAAAATGTACTTAAAATCGGGACTTCTGAGTGAGTTTTTGATTTTTATCGAATGTTCGAGCTATTTTCGAAAATTCTCAAAAATAGCCATGAATGCTAAATACGATTGGGAACTCGAAAATAGTTTCCGATTGTATTTTCGAGTATTATCGTAGGTTCCAGGCTATTTTCGAGAATATTCGAAAATAACTCAAACGTTTGATGAAGATCGAAAACTCACTCCGAAGTTCTGAAATCCAAATGATCTGTCCGGTTTGAGTCGGACCCAGATCTCATCTCTAAAAATCTGTTTCAATTATTGTTTTTGTGCTGTAAAATAATAACATCTAACTCTGTATTGGTTCTCAGGATTTAAGTGGTTGTATAACTATGCACCTAAATTAGTTTATAAATGTAATTACTTTTTTGGGATCCTCTATTCTAATTTTTCAGATTAAAAGCAATCTTAGGCTTCTACAATAGAAGCCTAATTATTTAGGATAAAGTATTCTCACCACACCTTCATGATCCAGCAATTTTTAAAGAGGTTGCACTGTTCTCTTAATTCTCTTTAAAATATTAATTTCCATGGGAAAGTTCAGAGAAAAATATAATTATTTTTATAAAAATGTTATGCATATTACAGTATTCTAAATGTTATATACACTTTCTAAAAAAACCATTGATTTTATTTTCTTTTAAAATGTTTCTAATACGAAATTTGATGGCATTGCTCAAATTGCCATCTATATATCTATATTTCCTAATGCAGGACAATTAAAGAGTTCTGAATGTTTATCAACATCTTTTTAATTACTTTAGTACATACATGTTTGATACATATATACTGATATTACTGATCACAAACTTGTAAAAATTATCCCTGAGTGCATCTATTTACTGGAATCGATTTATCTCTGGATAGCACTGGGGTCTATTTATCTATTTAAAGGGTATGTCCACCCTTTAAACTAACTTTCCCATAATATAGATATTGGTCCCCCAGCCCCAACCGCATTATTATTAGAGCAAGAAAGTCCCCCGATCTTTACTTACCTTACCTCTCTCCTTTGCTGCACAATCCCGGCCCTCTGCTTGCATAGAACTGCAAGCAGGGGGCGGGACCGGCAGCTGCGTCCATGATTGGCTAAGAGGCAGCCAATCACGAACGCGGCTGCCGGTAGTGTAGAACGGCGAAGGATAGAAGTAAGGTAAGTAAAGATTGGGGGACTTTCTTGCGCTAATAGTAATGCGGTTGGGGCTGGGGGACCAATATCTATATTATGGGAAAAGGGTTTTAGATGCTAGATGGGAAGGGAGGACCAATTGGAGGGAGATGGGGGGGGGGCTCTTCTGCGCATGGCAAAATTCTCCCGGAGGGGAGACAGGAGGTCCTATATGGTACTCCTAGTGGCCAGTTTTTGTGACTTTGGGGAGGGATTACAGGGCATCCATTTGGATCTGGGATGTAAGGTAAGATTTTTATACACTACAGATTGGGGCCAATAGTGGGGGGGATTATAGTTTGGGGGGTGGACATGCCCTTTAACCTTTAAATATGAGTGGCAGTATAATGGACACAAACCAGTGAATCTTAAAAGTTACAGCTTAATATGGTCTTAAAGGATAACTTTATACTGTAATAATTACCATAAAATCAGTTTTCCAGCATGTTTAACTTAGCCTTTGGGTTTAAAGCTTAAAACCCATTGTTTTAAACCCTAATCTATAAGGAATTTGCAAACTTCCTTCTACCCTGCTAGCTTCTGTTCATTACAGTCTGATAAATATCAACTATTTTCCCTTTCATGGCCACTGCTTTAAGGAGTAGGTGTTCATGTTGCCTTGGTGGAAAAAGGCAAAGTCCACAATCATGGTTTAGGTACACCTCAAGGTTTTTAAAGATGTATTTATATGATATTTGGATTAGTTGGGCAATCAGTTTATATAAAACTATTTTTGCCATTTATTTATTCTTTAAAGGGCAACTCCAACCTCATAAGAACATCTTTTAGAAAGAATGGCCTCTTTAAAATATGTTTATATATCCTACTTTGTCCTATGAATTCATTACTGTATACCTGCTATGCTTCTGTATGCCTCATTGAAACTGAGCCATTTAGAAACCTGTACTGAGCCTTTACTGAGCCTGGGCATGCTCAGAAGAGACAGACAGGGGATTAACAATCGGTCATTGGCTGTGATGTCAACTGTCAAATCCATAACTGACAGTTACTAACTGGAAGAACCAGGAAGCAGAAACAGGGAAACAGGACATTGTGCAGGATTTCAGGTTAGACATTACCTGTATGTAAGTTTTCATTTTGGGGCTGGACTTGCCCTTTAAGTGTTAATTTAATATAAAATGTAGCTTATTGCTCTGGGTCCCAAACTGTTGTCTCAACCATGCTTAGTATACGCCTTGACTATATAACACATTTTAGACATATTTAGACATGTCTTTATAAAACAGACATTTAAAAAAAACGCCACTGTATTGCAAAGTGTAGCAAGTCAACAAAATCCATAATTGCAGATGACTAGAAGTAAATACCAGGCATGCAATCATATACATGAGGTAGAGAGGACATTTTTCATGAAAACATTTAACCTGTGAAAGTGAAACTGATTACAATTACAGCCCTCTTGAATGAATAACTCTTTAAAAATACTAAGGAAATTAAAACACTTCAGTATGTTCATAGATTTTTTTTAAAATGCATGCTTATTGGTTTTTAGTGCTGTTTGCATTTATTTGAAGAAGAATTTATACAAATTAAATGATTCAATTGTTCCCATTGTAGGAAAATTACCTTTAGTGTCTAGTAAAGGTCAACACATGTATTTTATCTGTGGTTAGGGGAACCACTTGATATGTATACATGTTCTATTGCTATAGCATAATAAATCATTTTTGTATATACAGTATGTCAATGAAATATTGGTGGCTCACTAAAAAATTAATCTAGGTTGGTCTATACTTGGTTGCAAAATGTATTTATATCTTGGCATTTAAAAAACCTAATACATGGTTTGAGTTCATGGGATGGCTTAATCCTCAGAGGATTTAATCTGCCCTTGCAGCAAGGCATTACCTTTTTTTTGACCAGCAGCATGGCCAGATTCCTTAAATTAAGCTTAAATATAACACAGAAAGACCTAGATGAACAGTCCATAGTAAATACTGTCAGGGAGATTCAATAAAAGTTCTTATCGTTTAAAATGGTGCTAATTTTGCCCCAACCAATCAAATCTTATTTAACATTTGAAAGCTAACATCTGATTGGTTGGGGCAAAATTAGCACCATTTTAAACGATGAATAACCCTGTGTATGTTTTAACAATATATTTTCATATAAAGTCTCCAATTGGACGGTGTTATTAAGACCATGTCCAGATCAAAAATCTATACTCAAAGATAGAACTAACCTGTGGTACACCACTTTTTGCTGTCATAAATAAAATCTTTTACTTGGTTAGTCGAGGAAAATAAGCAACCTTTAGTGAACAATAAAAACTGTAGCAGGATGTCTAACAGAGAGGCTGGAAAAGTCCTGGCCGGAGTTTATATATCACCCAGGTTTCTCTCCTTTGCCTACAGGGAGTTGTAATCCACTCCAGGAATCCAGTGGATTCATATTAGCATTCAGGAGGTGAAATATGTTAAATAGCTAAGCCCTGTGCTCATTGATTGCTCTGTACCTGGGGAGCAGACAGGTTGAGTCTGACGGGAGCTAAAAGGTTGGTTTAAAGAAAACTGTAATTTCTTACAGAGAGACTAACAAAGCACCAGGCTTGTTAAGTCTATAGTCAGGACTGAATATATTGTAAGTTAGAGCCGAGACAAGGCTAGGTTTTTGTTGAATTTTGTTATTGTTCAAGCACCCTTTATGCACCTGTGTATATAGCTGCAAATAGCACCAATAACACACCCTGTTTGAAGGAAAACCATTGGACGGGTTTCATTTGCTCACCCCAGGGAGCTAAGCACCCGCTACATGTTCCCCCTCTCACATATGGTGGAGGATGCGGGCAGCTTTATAACCAAGTGCTATACGAGGAGCCAGTACCTGAATTGCAAGATAATGGAGGAACTGGTAAAACAGTTGGTGTGGTCCAATGCAGCCTTGCGCAGCCAATGCTGCACAGCAGCAAGCGAATACCCAGTATCGGGACATGATACATGTGGTGCAGACACAAACTGCACAGCAGATCAAGGCTGCAGGACAGGACACAGGAACTGTTTTTGAAATTGCAAGTGATGCTGAAAAGGATCGAAAAACTCTTACAGAGGTGGTGCGGAACTTGCACAGCGGTGTCAGGTTCAGACTACAGGTGTTGATAACCACTCAGCCATCCATGTGGTCGCTTCCTGTCCAGGATGACTGCAGAGGATGATCCAGAGGCTTTTCTGGTGACCTTTGAGAGACAGCCGAAAGGGAAAGCTGGCCTCAGCTCAGTGGGCTGGACTGGTGGCCCCCTTGCTTACAGGAGAAGCGCAGAAAGCGTATTACGACTTGGAACCTGAAAATGCTGCGGATTCAAAAGTTGAAACAGGAGATTTTAGCCCGGCGGGGGTTACTCTTGCTGTACGGGCACAGCGGGTCAGCAGCTGCCTACCAAGTGGGAACCTCCACGGTCACAATGTTCGATCTTTCCATCTGGTTCGAAAGTGGCTACAGCCGATCTCTGACGGGGCCCCAGATAGTAGAAAGAGTGGTCATGGATCACTATCTAAGGTCTCTACCTGTTTCTCTGCAAAGATGGGTGACCAAGGGATCCAACAACAGCCGATCATCTGTGGAACTAGTGGAGGTACTTCGCAGCTGAGGACTTGACTGCCTCCCCTGCAAGCTCACGGACTTTCCACCCAAATCACGGTATCCCCTGGCAACCGGTAAGACTGTCTGGGGGAAGTGGGTGGTAAGCATGGTGAAAGACTCAGGGAGAAGGAATGTTGATATTAAGCCAGAGACTGGCGTCCTATACCTGGGAATCTGGGCCTCTCCGCAGTCCTAACTTGGAAACTGTGAAATGTTTTCGTTGCCGTGAACTTGGGCATGTGGCTGCAAACTGTCCTTTAACGTGATAACCAATGCAGTGTGATTTCTCTTCAGAGATAGGAGGCAGTCTTTGTTGCTTCTGTTTCATGTACCGCCATGCCAGCCATCGGAAACACATGTGTACTGTATCTGTGAATAGTAAGCAGGTCACTGCTACTGGACTCTGGGAGCTTGATAACCTTGACCAAGGCTGATGGTATTGGCCCTGAAACTTCCAGCCTGGGAAAGTGGCTGTAGTGTGCATTCATGGGGATACCCGAGAGTATCCCATAGCAACGGTTGCATTTGGAACTGCATTGGGTACTGTGAATCATGTGGTTGGTGTAGTTCCCCACTTATTACACGATGCAATTATTGGAAGGGACTTCCCAAAATTTTGGGGACTGTGGGACTGTCCAGATCTAATACCCATGTCCGAATCAGAACCCTGAGGTCTCCGGAACAATTACGCAGGAAGACTCCTCCCAGAAACTTCCAGTTTTTCCTTTCTCTGTTATGGCGAGAACGGGAGGAGTCTGGGGAAGTCCCTACTGCCAGGCGAAGATAGGCAGACCTCCTCTGACCAAGAGGTTGGTTTGGAGCTGGTTGATCTGAATGTTCATAGAGAAAATTTTGGTACAGAACAGAGAAAAGATCCTACCCTCATTAGAGCGTGGGAAAATGTTGTGATGATTAACTTAAACCTGTTCAACACGAGGACAGGTTGTGTTTTCCTTATTTGCTAGTAATGATAACTTAACACAGAGTATATAAAAAAATGATGAGGAAATTGTTGAACAGTTGCTGGTACCTAAATCACACAGAAAAGTGGTACTGGAGCTTGCTCATGCGCACTTGTTGGGTGGTCATTTGGGCATTGAAAAAAACCACTGAAAAGTGTTGCAAGGTTTTACTGGCCTGGGTACAGAAAGAAATTGAAAATTTTTGTAAGTCCTGTCCTGTTTGCCAGAAGTCTGCACCTATCCTCACTTTCGAAGTCCATTAGTTCCACTGCCAATTATTGAAGTACCTTGAAAGAATAGCTATGGACCTTGTTGGACCCATTCCCAAGTCCCAAGGCCATCAGCATATTCTTGTAATTCTAGACTACGCTACACGTTCTCCTGAGGCCATTCCTCTACGCAATACATCTGCCAAGAATATTGCTCGGAATTGCTCCATGTGTTTAGCAGAGTTGGTGTCCCTAAGAATTCTTACAGATCAAGGAACCCCTTTTAGTCTCGTAACTAAGAGCTATGTAAATTGTTTAAGGTGACTCAGTTGCGAACTTCTGTGTACCATCCGCAAACTGACGGCTTGGTGGAACGGTTTAATAAAACCTTGAAAAGCATGTTAAAAAAGTCATTGATAAGGATGGGAAAATTGGGACTGTCTTCTTCCCTACCTGATGTTTGCTATTAGGAAGTTCCTCAGTCCTCCACAGGTTATTCCCTTTTGAATTAGTATATGGGAGACATCCTAGAGGCCTACGGCATAGCCAGAGAGACCTGGGAGGAGAAAAAACACCTCACAGAAGTTTATTGATCACATTTCGCAGATGCAAGATAGAATTGCAACCGTAATGCCCATTGTGAAAAGACATTTGACCCAAGCCCAGGAAGCCCAAGTAGAATTTACAATCGGAGTTGCTCAGGTCCGCACTTTTTCACCTGGGGACAGAGTACTGGTGTTAGTGCCGACTGCGTGAGAGCAAGTTCTTGGCTAAGTGGCAGGGGCCCTAGAAGTCATAGAAAAAGTTGGGGAAGTAACACAAAATTTATCAACCTAATAAAAGGAAAACGAACAGATCTATCACGTAAATTTGTTGAAACCATGGAAAGACAGAGTGTCTTTAGTAGCAGAGACCACCCTGCTAGCCTCTCAGGTGTGTACTGAAGCCTCTAAAATTCCTGAAGTGACAATTGCCAACACGTTGTCTAGTTCTCAACAACAGGAGGTAAGAGAATTCCTGCAGAGAAATAGAGACGTGTTTGCAGACTTACCTGGCAGATACTATATCCAACATGACATAGTTACTGAACCGGAATGCGGGTCAAACTTAAGCCCTATAGAATACCAGAAGCGGGAGACAAGCGGTCACGGACGAAGTTAAAAAATGCTGGATTTAGGGGTAATTGAGGAATCCAATAGTGACTGGTCCAGCCCATTGTGTTGTCCCAAACCAGACGTGCTGGAGGTTTTGTAACGATTTCAGGAAATTAATTCAGTGGACAAAGTTTGACACATATCCCATGCCCCGGGTGGATGAGCTCATTGACAGACTGGGAACGGCTCGGTATTTGACCAAGTTAGATTTGACTAAAGGTTATTGGCAGATACCCCTGACCGAAAATGCCAGGGAAAAAACAGCTTTTGTAACTCCTGAGGGATCATTTCAATACAAGGTGATGCCATTCGGGTTACAAAATGCGCCTGCTACCTCCAGAGAGCCATGGACAGAATTTTAAGACCCCCCCCAACAATATTCGCAGCCTACCTAAGATGACGTAGTTTGTACATAGCACTGACTGGGACCCCCCTTCCACGTGTTCAAGCCGTTCTTACAGCTATCCGAAAGGCAGGACTCACTGCCATCCAAAAAATGTGCCATTGGGTTAGAGGAAGCCAAATATCTTGGGTACACTATTGGTCGTGGGGTAATAAAACCACAATTAGTGAAACAGCAGCCATCCAAGAGTGGCCACGCCCATAAACAAAAAACAGGTCAGAGCTTTTCTTGGCATTACTGGTTATTATAGACGATTTTCCCAAATTTTGCAACCCTTGCTGCGCCCTAACTGACCTTACAAAAGGAAAAGACTCAGTGTGAAAAGTGGTCTCCAGAGGCAGAAAGGTCATTTGGTCTTGAAGAAGCCCTTTGTAACAGCCAATCTTACTGCTCCCAGACTTTTCCAAGGACTTTGTAGTTCAGACAGATGCATCCAATGTGGCCTTGGAGCAGTGTTGTCACAAGTACAGAATGGGGAAAGACACCCCTATTGTGTACTTAAGTAGAAAATTAAATGAGCATGAGAGAAAATATGCATTGATAGAAAGGAATGTCTGGCAATAAAGTGGGCTCTGGAAGCATTGAGATTTACTTGTTGGGCGTCACTTTGATTTAGTAACTGATCATGCTCCTCTTAATGGATGGCACAGAGAAAGAGACAAATAGAAGGGTAAACCGCTGGTTTCTTACTTTGCAAGACATAGCTTTACTGTAAAACATAGACCAGGACACAGATGGAAATGCAGATGCACTGTCCCGAGTCACTCATGTTTTTCTATGTGTGTTCCAACCTTGGGGTTGAAACAAGGGGGGAGGGTATGTAGCAGGATGTCTAACAGAGAGGCTGAAAAGTCCTGGCCGGAGTTTATATATCACCCAGTTTTCTCTCCTTTGCCTACAGGAGTTGTAATCCACTCCAGGAATCCAGTGGATTCATTAATTAGCATTCAGGAGGTGAAATATGTTAAATAGCTAAGCCCTGTGCTCATTGATTGCTCTGTAACCTGGGGAGCAGACAGGTTGAGTCTGACTGGAGCTAAAAGGTTGGTTGGAAAAACTGTAATTTCTTACAAGAGACTAACAAACACCAGCTTGTTAAGTCTTAGTCAGGACTGAATATATTGTATAGTTAGACCGAACACGGCAGGGTTTTGTTTTGAATTTGTTATGTGTTCAAGCACCCTTTTATGCACCTGTGTATATAGCTGCAAATAGCCCAAATAACACACCACTGTTTGAAGGAAAAGCCATTGGACTGGTTTCATTTGCTCACCCCAGGGAGCTAAGCACCCGCTACGGTTCCCCCTCGTCACAAAACATTAAAACATGATATACTACAAAATAAAATGTTGATAACAGTTAAAAACATTATTATAAACATCTAAAAGTAATTGAGTAAATTCACAGTATAAAAAACCAAGTGACCAATCATTTAGTCAATAAGCATAATGCAAAGTCACAAACAGTAAAGTATGTGTTATATTATTACTCACCTGTCTACAGGTAACCCTTGTGAAATAAAAAAAATAACAAAAGTGGTATAAAGGTGATACCTTTATTGGCTAACTAAGATAATCATAGCAAGCTTTCAGAACACTCTAGTTCCATTTTCAAGCTGATTACAATCAGCTTGAAAAAGGAACTTGAATGTTCTGGAAGCTTGCTATGGTTATCTTTGTTAGCCAATAAATGTATCACCTTTATACCACTTTTGTTATTTTTTTTATTTCAAAGGGGTTACCTGTAAACATTTTGACTGGCTAACATGGTTCACCACCTTTTACTAATCTGTCCCTAATAGCTAGTGCCCAGTATCAAAAAAATTGTTAATTATAGAATTTATGAGCAGTTCGCTAACCCTAGAATATATCGTTCACTAACCTTAGAATGTATCTTTCGTTTTTTGTAACCCTTCAATGTATGGTTCATTTTTGTTAACCTTAGAATGTATTGTTCGTTAACCCTTAAATTTAGCCTTCGACTTTCGGTAACCTTCGAATGAATTATTCTATTTTTGGAAACCCTTGAAAGTATCGTTCATTAACCTTTGAATTGGCCGTAACCCTCGAATGTAGCATGCGCAAACCCGACAATTGCTAGATCATGAAGTACAGTTGGTACCATGGTTATTTTATCTGTAAATCATCCGAACTTTCTGAACTATCACTCCCCATTGACTTTAATGGGTTCGTTTCCAAACTTCCGAACTGCCAAACTTTTACTGAAGTTTGGGAGTTCAGAAACAACTTCAGCAAGTTCGGCCATCTCTAGTTACCACATTTAAATGAATCTGCATTTCTACTCTGGCATGATCTCTTTGTATGTATGACCCTATTTGATCTCTGCCCTCTACTGAATATTCTGGATTTTCTTCACGTCACTTTGTGTATCTATTCTTTATTGATATATGGAAATTATTAGTGAAAGAGGCCTCTGTGATCAAACTATATAGGGTATTAAGACCCTACATTTATATTTATATTTATTGTCTCTGTTTCCACTTATATACCAACCACATTAAATATCATATGCATTTATTGTATATATTTTTTCTTTTTGTGTACCTTAATATTCTGCTATTCAAGTATCCATGGATGGTTAGTTGGCCTTTCTTCCTTCTTTTAGCTGATAAACAGTATTACCTTGCAGATGTTCCTTACATATATATGCGCAAGTCATTTTCTGCATCCCCTTTGTGGGATCGGAGCATGTGGTGAAGCACGTATATCCTTTGGCAATACAAATACAGCCTATTCGATATCTCATATACCAGGTTCAGTTTCTGTTAAAGCTTATTCTACTAAAGCTTTCTCATCTGTATTAATGAAGCTTCCATAAAGTAGATATATATAAAATAGCAATTTAGGCATTTCCTTTTTTTTTTTTATAAAAAAGGAAATGCCTAAATTGGTACATATAATTTACATGGAAGGGCTTCAGAGGAGGTAGCCTTTAAAATTAAGTCTTAACACTCTAACTTTAATTTGTAGCTCTGGGACACTGATAAACACTGTATGCTGGGGAAATTTTGAATTATGTCTACCATTATTTTCCTTTCTAAATACAGCCATGTACAAAAATGATTTCCCTTTACCTTTTTGTTTTGTAATTTTAGATAACTGTACTGTTTGAAATAATATTAGGCATCAGAAATCTGTCTGCTTAGCATTCCATGGGCTCCTTTTTTATTGGCTTATAATATATGCACTTGGCTACATCAATTCAACTAAAGTGAAAGAAGAGGGGCAGATTTGTCATGCCTCTGAAATAAGATTTAAATGTTGCAAGCTGACATTGCTCAAAGACAGCTTAAGTCCAAAAAGGGTCCTAGACACAAGGTAGATTTGCCCCTATCGCCACCACCACCACCAGCAAACCCCTCACCCCCTTGGAAAACCACCAGCACCCACCCAAACCCCCTTGCACACCACCATCCCACTAGCACCCCCCATGGCACACAACCTTCCCATGGCACACTACCAGCACACAACCCTCCCATGGCACACTACCAGCACACAAATCTTCCCCCTTGAACTGGAGGGATGACATAACCATGGCTGGTGAACGGGAGGACTGACCAAACAGTTGCCTGAGAGCATACATTACCCACTGTGACTGGTATATGCAAGTTGCCCACAGTGACTGGGACATACAAGTTTGCCCACAGTGACTGTTACATACAAGTTTGCCCACAGTGACTGGTACATATAATTTGCCCATAGTGACTGGTAAATATAAGTTTGGGTCATTGAGTCATTGTTACATAGAAGTTGCCCAAAGTGACTGGTACATATAAGTTTGCCCATAATGACTGATACATATTAGGTGCCCAACATTACTGATACATAAAAGTTATCCACAGTGACTGGTACATATTAGTTGCACACAGTGACTGGAACATATACATTTCCCAAAGTGACTGGTACACACAAGCTGCGTAGATATTGAATGGTGTCGATCCCAACAGATTTGCCATTTTAGGTGAAGATGTGGAGGACGATGGCTCGGAAGCAGCATGTATGGAGCGGGCCTTTCCCTTGAGCACCCAGGGGACGGCCATCTCCAATACAAGGGAGGGAGAACTGGGGGCTAGGAAGGATAGACAGGTGGTAGTGGTAGGGGATTCTATTATTAGAAGGGTAGATAGGGTAATCTGTCGCCAGGACCCTGCATGCCGAACAGTGTGTTGTCTGCCTGGTGCTAGGGTTCGACATGTGGTGGATCGTGTAGACAGATTATTGGGTGGGGCTGGGAGTGACCCGGCGGTCTTGGTTCACATTGGTGCCAATGACAAAGTTAGAGGTGGAGGTGAGGTCCTTAAAAATGATTTCCGAGAATTAGGGGCCAAGTTAAAAGCAAGGACCTCCAGGGTAGTGATTTCAGAAATACTACCGCAGCCACGTGCTACGCTAGGGAGGCAACGGGAGCTCAGGAGTATAAATGCGTGGCTAAGAGAGTGGTGTAAGGAGATGGGGTTTGGGTTTTTAGAGAACTGGGCTGACTTTTCTGTTGGCTACAGGCTCTTTAGTAGTGACGGATTGCACCTCAATGGTGATGGTGCAACTGTTTTGGGGGAGAAGATGGCTAGGGGGTTGGAGGAGATTTTAAACTAGGTATGGGGGGGGAGGGAACGTTTAACTACACAGGGGTAGATAGAGAAGTTAGGGATCTGGGGGCTAGTAACACAACGGAGGGAGGAGAAGGAGGAGGGGGGAGCATAGAGGATAAGGAGGCATGTACGACCATGTATGGAAGTAAATCAATTGATAATCTAAAATGTATGTTTACAAATGCAAGGAGTCTGGCTGGAAAAACCGGCGAACTTGAAATAATAGCGTTAAAGGAAAGGTATGATGTAATTGGTATAGCAGAATCATGGCTTAATGATTCACACGACTGGACAGTAAATATTGAAGGGTACTCCTTATTTAGACATGACCGAGTTAATAAGAAAGGAGGAGGAGTATGTATGTATGTTAAACAGGAATTGAAGCCAAATTTAAAAGATGGAATAGATGGGCAGAAACATTATGGGTGGAACTGTGTACAGGAAGCAAGAAGGTAGGTAAATTAATTGTTGGAGTGTGTTATAAGCCGCCAAATGCCGGGGAAGAGGTGGAAATGAATCTCCATATGCAGTTGGCGAAGGCTGCTGGTATGGGGCATGTTCTGGTTATGGGGGATTTTAACTACCCTGAAATAGATTGGAGTAATCGAACTGCCAGCACCTCAAAAGGTATAAAGTTCTTAAATTTCCTATATGAGCATTTTCTTTCACAGATGGTAGAAGTTCCTACTAGAAAGAATGCGTTGTTGGATCTGGTGATATCTAATAACCCAGAGCTCATTTTGGAGATGAATGTAATGGGAAGCTTAAGGAATAGTGACCATGATATAGTGTCATTTAATATAGTTTGCAGAAAACTAAAGTGCACTGGCTTAACAAAAACTTTTAACTTTAGGAAAGCTAATTTTATGCTTTTAAAGGAATCGCTCCTGCTCATAGACTGGGGGGAACTGTTTCTAGGTAAAGATACTGAGCAGATGTGGACCACTTTTAAAGGGATATTAAACTATAACATTTCCAAATCGGTACCTTTAGGTAACAAGTGTAAAAAAATTAGGTCCACTCCTGCATGGCTTAATGCTCAGGTAAAAAGGGAAATGGAAAAAAAGAAAAGGGCTTTTAAAATTTTGAAAGCAGAAGGCACAGAACAGGCTTACAGGGACTTCAAAAGTTGTAATAAAGAGTGCAAGAAAGCAATTAAACTAGCTAAAATAGAAAATGAAATACGGATTGCCGAACAAAGCAAGTCCAACCCCAAGATGTTTTTTAAGTATATAAATGGTAAAAAAATGAGGACTGAGAATGTGGGACCATTAAATAATGGAGCTGAGGTGGTTGTAGAGGATGCCGAAAAGGCTAATCTGCTAAACCGTTTTTTTACATCGGTTTTTACTGTTGAGAATCCTTACAGTAGGGATTGTAACAATGTACAGGGAGGAAATGAAGAGTTTTCACATTGGATAACAGAGGATATGGTACGGAATCAATTAGACAAAGTTAATATCAATAAAGCGCCAGGACCAGATGGATTGCATCCTAGGATTTTAAAAGAGCTTAGTTCAGTTCTAGCAAGACCACTGTGTCTCATCTTTTCAGATTCGCTTTTGTCTGGGGATGTGCCGCTGGATTGGAAAAAAGCCAATGTAATACCAATATTCAAAAAAGGTAGTCGTTCACAGCCTGGTAACTATAGACCTGTAAGCCTAACATCAGTGGTAGGGAAGGTGATGGAAACTTTGTTAAGGGATCATATCCTCCAGAGATCATCTTATTAGTAGTAGTCAGCATGGATTTATGAGAAATAGATCATGCCAGACAAATTTAATTGGTTTTTATGAAGAAGTGAGTAAGAAGTTAGATTCAGGCACAGCTGTGGATGTGGTATATTTGGATTTTGCAAAAGCCTTTGATACTGTGCCACATAGGCGACTAATGTATAAACTGAGGACTGTTGGCCTTGAAGAAAACATTTGTTCATGGATAGAGAACTGGTTATTGGACCGCAAACAGAGAGTGGTGGTTAATGGAGCTACATCTATGTGGGCTAAAGTTCTAAGCAGAGTTCCTCAGGGTTCTGTACTGGGGCCGCTTCTGTTTAACTGTTTATAAATACTTAGAAGGGGCATTGAGAGCAAGGTCTCTGTGTTTGCTGATGACACTAAATATGCAGAGCTTTGGAAACTTCCAAGATGTGCAAGTGCGGCAAGCAGACCTAGATAGATTATCAAATGGGCAGCAGAATGCAGATGAGATTCAATGTTGATAAATGTAAGGTTATGCATTTGGTTTTAATAATCCCTGTGCCACCTACACCATATAACTCTGTGTTAAGTGCATCTGAAATGGAAAAAGATTTGGGGGTTCTGGTAGATAACAGCTTACCTGTAGCAACAATGCCAGGTACAACAGCTAGAGCTAGCAAGATATTGTCTTGTATAAAGAGGGGAATGGAATCAAGAGAGAAAAATATTATCTCCCTCTTTACAAGGCATGGGTAAGGCCACATTTGGAATATGCGGTGCAGTTTTGGAATCCCATATACAAAGGACATCTTGGAAATTGAGGGCAGTTCAGAGAAGGGCAACTAATTAATAAGGGGAATGGAGGGGCTTGAATATGCAGGCAGTATAGTACAATTTAGGGCTGTTTACATTGGAGAAGCGGCGGTTGCGTGGGGACATGAACCTTATACAAATATATTAATGGCCCATACAGTGAACTCTCTGGTGCATGTTCTAATAGGTCATATCAGAGACTCGTGGACATCCTTTAAGGTTGGAAGAAAAGAAGTTTCATCTTCAAGTTAGGAGAGGTTTCTTTACAGTTGAGAACGGTGAACGTGGAACTGTCTTCCAGCAGAGGTGGTTAATGGCAAGTTCAGGAATAACTTTAAAAAGGCCTGGATAGTTTCAAACTAAAAAATATTGAGAATTACTGGTATTAATGCATATAGATCTGGTTATCCAGGGATACTTTCCGATTGCCGTTTGGAGTCAGGAAGGAATTTTTTCCCCCCTTTTTTAGCTGGGGTTTTTTGCCTTCCTCTGGATCAACTGTTAGGTAGGGTTAAAAAAAATAAATAAAAAAAAAAAAAAAAGTGAATAGGTTGGACTTGATGGACGAATGTCTTTATTCAACCTTAATTACTATGTTACTATGTTACTATGTATATATTGTAAGTTGACCACAGTGACTGGTACATACAAGTTGCCCATTGTGACTGGTACATATAAGTTTGCCCATAGTTACTGGTACATATTAGTCACCCAAAGTGACTGGTAGACACAAGTTACCCACAGTGATTGGTACATACAAATTGCCCACACAAACTGGTACACATAATTTGCCCACACAAAATGGTACATATAAGTTGCACACAGTGACTGGAACATATAAGTTGCCCACAGTAAATGGTACATACATGCTGTAATTGTAAGTTGCCCACAGAGACTGGTACATATAAGTTTGCCCATAGTGACTGGTACATTTTACTCACCCAAAGTGACTTGTACATATAAATTGCCCACATAGACTCAGGTCACAGCTACTGCATTGTAATGCATTGTCAAAATTTGTATTACATAATTGTATTGCTTTTTCTTATTTAGCTTAAAAAATAAGTCAATTAAAGCAAAAAGAAATATAACATTTATGAACATTGGAAATTATAAAGTGTCCTCTCTCATCCTCTCTCTTCTGCAAAGGTTTACTCTTCCCCACATAACTAGAATATGCTACTACTGTAGCTTGGTCATGTGCAGGGCAGAGCGTGAATCCAATCAAAACTTTGGGGCATATTTATAAAGGTTCGTTAATTTTTCGCGGCCCCTTGAGGCTCTAACAGAGCCCTTTGGGGCTTAGGGGTCCCGCAGCTCGAAACAGGCCCCCTCCCCGGCCCTTGTAAGGGCCCTTGCGGCACTACAAGTGCCCTTGCGGCACTAATAAGTGCCTTTGGCGGGGGTCCCGCAGCTCGAACCGGGACCCCCAGTTCGGCTCTTAAAAGAGCCCTGGGCGACGTCTTCGGGCTGGCGACACCAACCCCACTAAGGTCGCCGATGCCAGGCAGACTTGTTTACACTTGCTTTAACATTAACCAATAGATTTCAGAACTTTCCAGAAATCTGATTGGGTAATGTAAAGCAAGTATTAAAAATTGACCAATCAGAAACGGATTATGGATTTCTGCAAACCTATATAAAGAGGAGCTTTCCGCCGCGGAACTCAGATGCCATCGCAGTGTGGCTGAAGAAAGAAAGAAGAAAGAAGCGGTGGCAACATCGGCTCCGCTGAGGCCGGCGGTTGCCAGCAGGCTCACTGGCGGCCGCAGTGAGTCTGCCTGGCATCGGCGACCTGAGTGGGGTTGGGTGTCGCCAGCCCGAAGACGTCGCGTCGGATCAAGACGCCGGCAACATCGGCCTGTTGAGGTCGCCGGCGCCCGCCGGGGGTACCCTGGCGGCCGCCGGGGGTACCTCTCGGGGGTCGGCAGCCTCGGCGGAGCTGGTGTCGCCGGGAACTGGAAGAAAGAAGACAGTCGCCCAAGGGCTCTTTTAGAGCCGCACTGGGGGTCCCGGTTTCAGTGCGGGACCCCTCCAAAGGCACTTGTCAGTGCCGCAGGGCCCTTATAAGGGCCGGGGAGGGGGGGTCCAGGTTTGAGCTGCGGGACCCCTAAGCCCAAAAGGCCCTTTCAGGGCCCGTGGAGGGAGCCTCCACCCCCCCAGCGGCTCCCTCCGTCCCCTCCCGGGAGCGGCGGCGGGGGGGGGGGGGGCTTGGAGGGTTGCCGGGGAGGGGGTGCGCGGCGGGTGGTCGCGACCACTGCTGCGGCCCCTTCCCGGCAGCCCCTCCTAGCCTCCCGTTCCGAGATTGCCGCGAACGGGGAACGGGTTTGGAGGGGCTGCGGAAAGGGCGGCGGCGGCGGGTGGGTCGCCGCTGCCGCCGGGGGGATGTGGGCGGGGTGGGTATGCCCTGCCCCCTTAGGAGCGGCGTCGGGAAGGGATTTTAAGTCCTTCGCGGCGAACTATACAGTATCAACGTGAAGGGGCTTAAAGTTACCGCAGCACATCGCGGCCGCGATAGGTATGCGGGAATAGCGCTCGCCGTTATAAATACGGCGATAGCGCTATTTTCGCGGCCGCGATGTGCGGCAGTAATTTTTTTGCGCTAACATCGTTTCTTTATAAATATGCCCCTTTGTCTGTGATATCACCAATAAAGGCTGCACTTGATGGGTGACAAGGTGGAGGTCACAACTTTTCTTTTAGAAAGTGAAATTAAAGTGGTTGGGCCTGGTGTCAGGTATAAAGCAAGTAGGGAGTTTTTAACAATTAACTGGCTTTTGAGAATGGCTGTTAGTAACCGAGTTACTATTACAAATGGAACATAAGGTACAGTACTAGATTCTGGAAAAACTTGTTGAAATCCCTTTGAACAAACAATGTTATTCTAATATGCCCTGAAAATGGTTTTGCTTGTTTTGCAGATGTTCACTTATTCACAATGATAAATGTAAGCTATTTTGTATTGTTTAAAAAGGCTGAATACAGACTTGAACTGTTTAAGCACATAAATCTGTCTCAGCTTTTGCAAATAGTAAATATGGATCTTAATACACCAAAGCAGTCCTTTCAAAGTTTGTATTGTTAAAACAAGAAGAACTGCTATTTGTAGAAAAACAAACTGACCTGCACCTGCTGTATTGGTGAGTGCTCTATATTGCTGTCCCACTACTTGGTAGGAAGAGTTCAAACATCAAGGTTGAAATGACTGAAAATATAATAGTATATTTTCCTCTCTTTATGGCAGAAGTCCTATCTTTCCACTTGCTTATCAGTTGATCAGTTTTATGTACCCATTTGGTGATATATTTATAATTAGTTCTTACTTGAATACATTTTTGTTAAGTGTTTGTTTTCTAGTTGTGTTTTTTACTATTTATATAGTGCTTAGGTATTATTACTAACCTTAACTAGCTGCTGTCCACTCAATTGAAAAGTTGGTATAGCCTTACTTCTCATAAGGAAGGTTCTAATAGGGACCATAAACTCACATTTCTAAAAAAAAAAAATTGGTTCTATTCATCTTCCAGCCAAATGCCCTAACTGGTCTTTGTAAACAGCCATAGGTCTTAGAGCATTGGCTTTTATTTAGGAAAGAAAAGGAATAACATCACTTTCCATATAAAGGTTGTTTTATTGCCTATATATGAGACATTATTGTGTTATTATGTTTTATTTGAAATAGTTCTTCTAATTCATATCTGCTGTATTCAGGAAGATCAATTGGACTTAAAGTTTCGTTCTTGAAGATGTTTTGCTAGTCATCCGACTGGCTTTCTCAATTCAGAATGACTGAGCTGAACAGCCAGTCAGATGACTACCAAAACATCTTAAAGAAATAAACTTCTAGTCTCATTGATCTAACTGAATACAACAGATATACCATGACCTGGATGAATGAGTACCTTCACAAGCATTTTCTAATTCATGTAAATTATTAATATAAAATGCATTCTATCTAAAATGAGTAATATAAAGAATTATTTATTGTAATTTTATTGGTTCCTCTTTCTGGGAACAATTTATTTATTACAATTGTTCAAAACTAAATTCTTCAAGGAAGCAAATACATTTTTTTCATTCTGTAAATGATAAAGATGCCCATAATGAAAATGAATTGTACACGATCATTTTATATTTAGAAAAATACTTTTTTTTTGTAATTGTATTTCTTGAAGATCAGGATAACCAACTATATAACTTATACAACAGTGATTATATGAGAATAGTTACAGTATTTATAGTTCCACTATGATGACAAAAAACATTGTATGTATGTAAGAGACAATTGTATATATATTCATAAATGGTCACATTTCTGGTGTTATCCTGTCAATTTTTTTCATTTTAAAATAATGGGGACTATGTACAAAGAACAAATCGTCTACAAGGGAGACAATGCGTATAAACATTAACCTGACTTTTAAATATTGTAATGAAAAGTAGGGAGAGGGAGTCACATGCACGATGTGTATGAACATCCGTTTTGGACGATAATCATGCTGTTTATGGGCACTTTATAGGCCGAAACAGACGCTCGTTCGTAGATCAGCCCGGCGGGTTGGACAAGGATCCCTGACCGAACGGCCATTTCGGCCGATAAAGTGCCCATACACTGCAAGATTGACGTTCGAAATGGCCGTTCATACACATCGTGCGTCACAGGTCGGCACAATAATGATTGCACGAACCTTATGATAGATAATTGAGCTGATGATTATTGTTGTCCCTCTTTATTCTTATAGGGGTTTCCCCCTCATGGTCAATAGAATAGAAGGCGGACAGAGGGCAAATGCCAGGTGGGGTTAGAAATTATGGACACAGTACAGTACTAGGTTGTTAAATGGACACAGTTGTGAATTTATGGTTTGATGTTTTGTGGGAGGATAGAAATAGAGGAGTCCCATGTTTAGAAGAACTGTTGAGTTTGTTTTTCTTTAACTAATGTAGTTTCCACCCAGTCCATTTTGAAGAGATAAGCTAGTTTAGATTGGAACAATGATAATGAAGGAGGTGTTGGGTGTATCCATTGTTAGAGGATGCTTTTTTTTTTTTTGCTGCAGCAGATATGTTACGAATATTAATAACTTGATGTACATTTCTTCCCTCTCCACCAGTGCTTGGGACAGCACACAGTGTCTTGGTATGGATCCTAAAGTCCATAAAAATAGATTTAGAGGTAATCTTTTTACCCTTTGAAAGTCAGGAGTGACGTGGTTGATAACTTTCAGGAACAGGTGGAGAGAGAACTTAAGGTTTTGGTGGCTAGTCAGCATCATCACAGCAATCACCCTAACCCACGAGGTAGAGACAATTTGACACAGGGTGAAAGAAGAGCCATCAGAAGCCTTAAGAATGATACTTGTGAAGGTTCTCATTCATCCAGGTCATGGTATATCTTAAGAATGATAAATCTTTTATTATCAAAAAGTCTGATAAAGGGGGGACAGTCGTGGTTCTAAGTAAAGACCAATACCAGGGGGATTCCCTGAGACAATTAAATGATGCTGATACATATAGAAGACTGAATACTTACCCCACAGATCAGTTTAAACTTATTCTGGAGAGACTGGTGGAAGAGGGCATCACCATTGGTTTTATTGATCAGGACATGAAAGGTTTTCTGATCCCTAACCATCCTGTGGTGCCTATCTTCCACCACCTCCCCAAAATTCATAAAGAGTATGTGCCACCTAAGGGTAGGCCGATTGTGGCAGGTATCGGATCTTTAAATGAAGGTCTATCGGACCTGCTTGATTTTTTACTTCAACCCCTTGTGAGGAGACTACAGTCTTTTGTTCAAGACACAACACAGGTGTAAACAACATTAGATAGTGTTAGGTGTGAAATAAATTTTTCCCTAGCTATTACGGACGTTATCTCACTATATTCGTGTATACCCCACAAATGGGGAATACATGCAGTACGCTACCATCTTGATCGCTATAGCATGTACCCTGGATAGATGAATGGAATGGGGAAAAAATCATTTTTGAGGCGTTGGTATATCCCCTTACCCATAATTTCTTTCAATTTGACAACTGCTTTTTTTTTTTGCAGTGTCGTGGGGCATCAATGGGGGTGAAATTTGCCCCACGTATGCCAATTTGTTCATGGGGTGGGAGTATCCTCTTCCACCACCCCGAATTTCATACTGACAGTATGAAGGTTATTACTGGTTTTATGGGGTACTGAATTAGAATTTAAGGAGTTTATGTCAAGTTTGAATATGAATGATTATAATCTAAGGTTTACTCACCTCTTCGGTGGCTTCTAGGTTACCTACTTAGATTTATGTAATGAAAAAAGAGGAAAAGGAGTGGTTACCTCAAATTTCTGTAAAATAGCTTCAAGCAATACAATTTTGCATGCAAGATCTAGCCACCCCCCACTGCATTAGGGCCTTACCCTATGGCCAATTCCTACGCCTTAAACGGAATTGTTCCACTAAGGAATCATTTGATACGGCCCAGGAACACATGAGGTTGCGGTTTAATAGGAGGGGATATGGCAAAAAGATCATCCAGAAAGCTATGAGGAAAACTCTGAATATACAGAGAAAGGATTTGCTATACAGCAAACAATAAGGAAATTTCTACACAACCGGTTTATTTTACTACCAGGTACAGTGCACATTTCAAACAAATTGTTGGGGTTATTAAGAAGTATATACCAATCTTAGAGGTTTACCCAGAGTTACGCACAGTGCTGAAAAAAGGGTGCAAATATATTCCTAAGAGAGCTAGCTTCTTGGGTTATTTATTATCTCCTAGTCTATGTGTAAGTAAGGAACAGCATGTTCAACCTTGGCTAAAGTTTAAAGGTTGTGTTCACTGTGGTGCTAATAGAGGCAAGACCTGTACCTATTTACAGAAGTCTGATAGTTTTATTAGTTCAGTAACTGGCAGGCAATATTCTATCCGACAGTATATCAATTGCAAAACAGATCATGTGGTTTATTTACTTATATGTACTTCTTGTTCGATACAGTATGTTGGATGTACGACCCGACCTTCAAAATCTAGGATACCGTATATACTCGAGTATAAGCCGACCCGAGTATAAGCCGAGGTACCTATTTTTACCTCAAAAAGTAAGAAAGAAAAAACCTGTACATAAAGAAATGATTTTAAATTGATACCGTATATACTCGAGTATAAGCCGACCCGAGTATAAGCCGAGGTACCTATTTTTACCTCAAAAAGTAAGAACCCATGATTGACTCGAGAGAATGCACATGAGTTAATTACTTAAAGGTGCAGAGTATAGAACGTATACCCCTAGATAGACGAGGTAGGAGTCACTTGGCCATCCTTCGTAAAGCGGAGGTGAAATGGATTTTTCTTTTAGAGACCCGGACTCCCACTGGATTGAATTCCAGGTATGATATAGCCTGCTATATAGATAATTGATATCTGACTAGCTTCCGATCTTTTTGCCTTTGATGACATCTAGTAGTTACCCAGTCGTCCATCTGGATAATTTTTTCCAGGTGGAAGTGTGGTGTAGGATATATATTTATTTTTATTTTGATATTTGGAGTAGGATCATTTACCACTTGCTTAATACTAGGTAGAAGGATAAGGTTATATATTATATAAATATTTTCCACTCATGTATTTCTCCTACGTGAAACTGTGTTTTAATTTATAAACTCTTTTTTTTTGCTTTTGAGTGCATTGTAACTGCACATTTGTAACTGTACTTCACTGTAACATGTATCATGGACTAAGCATTAGTCAGAAATATAGGATGACATAATGTGGATACATAATTGTTTATTAGTATAATATGCAACATTAATATTACTTGTTCAGTATGTTATTAACACAGTGTTTCTCTGTACAGAGAATGCTAGTTGTTACATTTGCTTTTAAGTGTTTTTAACGTGTCAGAGATATGGATGTATAGCCTGGGTTGCAGTCCCTTTAATTGGCTCCGGAACTTACCTATAAATAGTCATGTCCTGTTTTCACCTGCGGCCTTTGAGTAAGAGCCAGGAGAGGCTCGAAACACGTAAGGCGTCCGTGCTGGTGATATCGCATATGTGTTAATAAAAAATAACTATTTTTACTACACATCCTGTGGAACTTCTTGATGCCGGTGTGCGCCCCTAACTTCTTCAAATTGGACGACTGTTAAGAGAACTGAGTGAAGGGTTCGGGGCAGGCTGCAACCGGACTACCGCACTGTAGCGGTGAGTACTGTGTTTGTGGAGCATTGAGGACTTTACCGCTGAGAATCAGTATGAGAAGCGAAGGGTTCAGGGTTTATTTTTAAACACCCGGAACACCTAGTTTGAAGAGTAAGGAGGCCAATTTTGTATAGCTCCGTTGGCAGGCAGAGCTCTATTAGGACGTGTATGGTGAAAGGAATATAGTTGAGCAGGTGGGTTGTTGAATATGTTAGAACTGAACTCCAGAAAAGTTGAATAAATAGACATCGCCACAGGCAATGAAATAGGTTTGAGGGTGGTTGCATTTTTTACAGTGGGAGTTAAGGTTTCCTTGTGTGGAGAAATATATCCAGTGTAACAGAATTTTTTACATCATTTCATGAAAGGAGGCTGAGGATAGGAATTTGGAATGGGTTTGAAGTGCTGTCAGTAGATTTCCTGCTGTTGCTTCTAGTATGATGTATTAGCATTTGGTTAAAGCTTGTGGGGGGCTACGCGAGAAGTTGTTTTCTTGAGAAGTTTTTAACACTGTATAAAGAGAGTTTGTTTGTAGCTTGATTTGAGGAAGGGAACAGGGTATCCCGTGGGTTTGCTTGGTCTTTAGGGATTTAAAGACTTTTGAGGCAAAAGTGCTGGCTTTTTAGAAAGAAAAAGGGATGGAAAGTGCGGTTTGAGAATTTAGTCTGGATTTGTGCTATGGTGTAGGTCTGTTATGGGGTTAATGAGGTCTTTGATAGTTCTGAGTCAATTTTCATGCCATCTGTAGAATATGGGATAAGTAGTACCTTGTTGGAAGTGTTAATTTGTGATGAGAGGGAGCCAGATTGAACAGGTAAAGCTTAAAGTTAATCATTTCCTGGTCCTCAACCAGGCTCACCATTTTGAGAATATTATTATGTTTTTGTGTATTTCTGTTGGGATATTTAAACAGTGCATATGTAGTATAGCAGTCAAGCAGTAGTTGTTGTTCAAATGTGAGTATGTGGGTTGAAGAGTTTGTTATTCAGTCTTTAATGATTCTGAGATGGGCTGCTATATTGTACCAGCTGATGTCAGGGAAGTTGATGCCTCCATGGTCTTTTGACTTAGAGTGGAAAAGTTAATGCAAGATGGTTTGTCATTCCATATATATTTGCAGAGGATGGAATTCAGTTAGCACAACCTGTGAAAGAAAATGGAAACTTTTTCCAGGCTGAGACCATGGGAGATGTGGTGGATCAGTGGGGTAACATTTAATTTGTAGATATATTGTAGGGTTCGCAGTAGTTTGATTCCCAAGTAGGCTATCCATTGCTTTGTCCATCGAAAATGATATTGTTTTGTCCAGTTTGAGTTGTGATAGATAGCATTAGTTCTTCCAATATTGTGTACACGTAGTTGAGCTGGAAACTGGATAGAGATTGGAATAGGGACAATTCTTCCATGATAAGGGAAGATTGGGGGCTTGATATAAAAAGTATTAGATCATTGGCATAAACTAATAGTTTTAGTGCCTCAGTGCCTGTAGCAAAGACCTTAAAATTACAATTGTTTCGTAATTTTAAGGTCTGTGATTTAAAAGGGAGAGTTGGAGCAGCCCTTTCTGGTACCTTGGTGAGTTAGGAATGGGTTTGAGGTGGCTATATTGATAAATAGGGCAGTTATTATGGGTGAACTGTATTAGTCGGAAGATAAAACAGATTTTCTTTTTAAGTTAAAAGGACAACTCCACCCTCATAATAACATCTAGAAGAATGAATGGCCTCTTTAAAATATGTTGATATAATCCTCTGAATTTATTATTGTATGCCTGCTTCTGGATGCCTCATGGAAACTGAGCAATTTAGTGACCTGTAATGAGCCTGAGCATGCTCAGAAGAGTCAGCTAGGGGATTAGTATTCAGTCATTGGCTGTGATGCCAACAGTCAAATCCATAATTGACAGTTGCTTACCGGAAGAACCAGGATAAGGTAAACAAAAAAGAATAGCTCAGCATACTCCAACGTAGTCCAATTCCATGCAGATAAAAATGTACTTTATTTGGCTATCATTTCCACATGCTCACCGACTATGCCATAATATCCAAATAAAGCACATATTTATCTGGGTTGGAACCCAGTGAGGGGTTCAGGGCCAGCGGCACCCAGACCACTTACAAGGAGTGTTACATAGTAACATAGTAATTAAGGTTGAATAAAGACATACGTCCATCAAGTCCAACCTATTCACCCTCTTTTTTTTTTAACCCTACCTAACAGTTGATCCAGAGGAAGGCAAAAAAACAGCTAAAAACAGCTATATAATAGTTGGTATGTTTTCTACGTGAATCTTATTTTTATTAGGAAGAAAAATATCTTACATTCTAGAAGCTCTTGCATTTGAAGTTACATGGGGTTGCTTTACCTATGGAAATGATTCTTGTGACATTTAGTGGGGGGGAAAGTAATTTTACTGAAACTACTGCTAAAACATTATTCATTCTAATGAGGAACTAATTACTTTAAAAAGTTTGTTTAATCATATTATGTGAATAATCAACAAAGGTAAATTAGAAGTTCTTTCTTGTGGATTCTGATGTAAAAGTTAATAAATGCAGCTCATTTTCATTAGGCACATGCTAGTTATAATAATTTACTGTCCATTGCAAAGCTTTATAAGCATTGTAATTAAATATAAAATGCACATTAGAATTATAATGAGTAATTAGGGCAACATAACTAATATGCATGAAAGTCCCAAAGCTCATTAAAATGTTAAAAGACGAAACCTATTCTTCCAAATTATTTTGCATATTATCTGTAACCGTGCGAATGCCATTGCACCTTGCAAAGAATTCTACCTTCCTTGACATTTATGAATTGTATGCATAAAGTATGATGATATTAAACTCAACAGCTCTGCTCATCTGAGCTTTGTTTCATAATAAATAGGATTGCCCTGCGCCATGAAACAACCACTCAAACTGTATTTGTGTATTTAAATATAAATATCAGTAATATCACAGGAATACCATTTACTGTATGTGTAGGTTGTACTTATAATTGAAAACTGTTTAAAATTCTCCCAAGACTTCAAATTATGCATAATATTTGTTGACCAGACATGTTTACTCAGTCATATAACAGAGAAGTAATCAAATCTTCAATTTTGACCAGAATGAATAATAATTAGAATAATTAGCATATATAAATAAAACACTGCAGAATAGAAGTGCAAGTCAAATCAAGTTAAAATAGAATTAATTTAGTGCCATCCGCCACTCCCACAAAAGATGCCTTGATTAAAGGGCATGTCCACCCCCAAAAATGTCAGTAAGCTCAGAGATAGTTTTACCTTTCAATGGCAGTCAAAGAACAAGAGTGAACTAGTCCATTTTCACAAAGACTTGAAGTTTAGTTCTTGAAGACATTTCGCTATTCTGTTGGCAATTAAGTACCCTGGAAAGTCCCAATTAGCATATGACAGCCAGGTGTTAGGAACCTTCTGATTGCAAGGTGTTGATGTACAGTATTGAGGCTAAGAGGTGTTATAGGAACTGCCCAGGGTAAGGTGTCAAAACAGCATTTTGCATGGCAGACAGTTGGTGTTGAACCCCCACCCCCACCTCTTTCCATGCTTGGTTTCTTTTTACATAAATGGTCTCCTTAACACCTCTCTTGAACCAGTCTTGTTTCTTTGCCAAGATGTTGACATTACAATCTTCAAAGGTATGTCCTTTTTCTGGTACACGGCTGAGTCCCCGACCCGAGCAATCAGCTCTTCTGCTGGGCCACATACAAATCAGAGCACTCTCACTGCACTGCACTACGTTTATGAAGTTGCTGTTCTTGTGTTTTGGTATTGGGTCTTTCGGATGTACCAATTGCTGCCTTAGTTTGTTTGAAACTTTATTGGGAAATTCTGATCAAATTTAACTACCTTGCATTATCTATTCCTGCCCCCCCCCCCTCTTAACCAAGTCCAATTTCCTGGCACATGCCTGGCACATGTGTAACTAATGAGTTTGACTGGAGGTTCAGTGGGAGAATAATTTTTATACTGTACATCTCCTGAATTCAGTTGATAGTAGAATAGGCCACATTAGCTTCTTTTAACCTTTTATGCACCACAGACAGAATATAATTCATAATATACTATATTGTAAAGATAATTTGTAAGGCCAAATAATCCACCACCAGCACTAGGCTATTCTCTGGTGCATTGTTCACCAATATGTCATTTCAAAGGACTCTTTGACATCCTTTAAGATTAGAAGGTTGGGAAAGATTTCTTTACAGTAAGAATGGTACAGTAAGAATGTCCTCCAGCAGATGTGGTAATTCAAACTCGCTGAAATCTGTTAAGTTTGCAGATTCACAAGTCAAATTTGAAACTTGAAAGTTCCGCCTAAAATGAAGGTATAAATAGCAATGGTAACTTACTGTAAATGCCTTTATCAATGCCCAAAACCTTTAAAAAATACCATCTAGGGGGGCGTGGCCTGAGCGAGCATGTAGCAGGTCGCAAGTTGTAAGAGCTCCTTCTATCTCACCCTTTGATTTACAAAATCCTGTGACACCCAGAAGAAAAGAAACCCTATTTCTCTATCTGACCCTTCCCAAGCCCAAATGCCACGAAAACCAGGACAAGAAAACCGCCGCTGCTGCAGCCAAATTGCAAAAATTTGCATTTAAAGACCGTGCAGTGGATCAAACCCACAAGGCGCCGCAATGTTCCCCAAACCACATGGCCCAGTCAAGTCAGGCGCAATCAAGTACCCTTACCTCTACAGGAAACCAAGACCCGACTGCTACCACACCGGACCTACAAAGGGTACAAATATGTTTACTAGCAGTGATCCAGGACAGTAAAACCTCACTGACAGTAATGATGGAGGAGGTCAAGATATCTGATCTGGAATAATACAATGACCCACCAATCACACGTAGAGTAGCAGACATACAACGCCAAACCGACGCACACTACCAAAAGATGGAGGACCTTGAAAATAGAATGAGGAGCCATAATCTTATACCCCAGAGTGCAGAGGGAAATATGTGGAAGATTTTGTTGAACGCTGGATTACCCAATCATTCCGGGGTGCATGCCTCTTCCCCACGTTTTCGGTTGAGAGAGCACATAGAGTGCCCGCTAGGGCCCCACTGCCTGGAGCAAGGCCTAGACCAATAATAGCCAGGGACATGCCAGGGACAGGGACCGTATACTGGGGCCAACTCACAATTGATGGATCAAAGGTGATGATCCTCCCAGATTTTTCACCTGGTCTGCAAAGAAAGAGGTCATCATTTCGGGAGGTCAAGCTCCGACTCAGGCAAGCCAACCTAAAGTTCTCGATGATCTTCCCGGCCAAATTGAGAGTAGAGGGCAATAACCGCATGTCTTTCTTTAAATCAGCAGAAGAATGTGGCAACTGGCTAGACTCCCGACTCCAGAGAGGAGGGCAACGATCAAGACAGATCACCTAAACCCTGAGTATAACCCACCTTTATCTTACCCCCTACCCCCTGATGATCTACCAATACCTCACACTGGTTTACAGTAAAGCTGTTGGAGCTACAAAACTTTGGATTACAATTGTGCCGGTAATTTACACTTTGTTGCAGCCACTATGCATATGGTTTCTATGAACAGCCCCCCCCCCCCCCCCCCCCCCCCCGGGAATTAACAGAATAAAACTGACTTAGCGTATCCAAGGACTGGTATGTATGTGATACAATAAAAAACTACAGCAATAGTTTACTGAAACTGTAACGGAGCTGCTAACTGCACCTTAAAGGCTGTGCACAAACCTAGAATCTACTACACTCTTCAGGCAATTGCCTACAACCAGCAAGGGTCAATAATGTAATAATTGATAATTTTTGTAATGTAATTTATTGATAATAATTTTTTTCTTCTCCTCTTCTATCCTAGCTATTCTCAACCTTCTAAACCCTACTGTTGCAACAATGTTGGTAGAATAATATGTATATGTTGCTAATCAATGTCTATATATATATATATATATATATATATTATATATATATATATATAGAATATTATATATATATATATATATATATACATAGAGGGTACAATATAAATGGTAAATATAACATAATCTTTAAGCATAAAAGATAACAGAACAAAGCCTGGCTATACAACCAATAAATACTGATATGTGACCAATTATTATGCCGAGTTTGGGAAAAAATATTGTGTTTATATATAATTGGAGTGTATACTCTTCTACCCTAGTTATTCACCTTCAAAACCTTACTGTTGCGATAATGTTGGCAGAAATAATATGTTTATGTTGCTAAACAATGTCTATATATATATATAGAGGGTACAGTATAAATAGTAAATTTAACATAATCTTTAAGCATAAAAGAATACCAGAACAAAGCCTGACTATAAAATCAATGAATACTAATGTATGACCAATTGTTATGCCAAGTTTGGTGTCTATACTGCCAGTCAATGTTTCTATATACTTAGAGTGTATAATATAAAATACCCAAAGGTTTAAAAGTTCAAATGGTAGAAGGTTTTTTTTTTTCTTTTTTTTCACTTTTCTTTCTCTCTTCTCTCTCCCTACTCCTCTTCTATCTTAGCTAATCACCTTCTAAACCTTGCTGCTGGGATAATGTTGATGGAGACAGTTTGTATGTGTTGCTAACTGCTGCTAACTAAGTAATACAAATAATGTAAATAAAACTTGTATATACTTAGCTTTAAAGTAGCAGTGCTACCCAAAACTAACAGTTGCAACGGAAGATACTAATCCCCCCCGTGGTGGATAATATTTATATGATAAAACTCAGAAAAACATATAAAATACAGAAATAAAACCCTAAGCAACTGTATAGGAGAGGGAAAGAGGAGAAAGAAATGGAAATCAATGGTACTAGGTTAACAAGTGGTACCCCAGAATATACTATGCCCTGTACCACCTCAGGCAAAGGCATAGGCCCCCCTCTCAGAAGGTACAGTTCACCTTCTTTTATAATAATATGTCTGTTGAAAATGCCGATATCTGCCAAATGTATAATGTTACGATATTTCAGATGCTTGCAGCTTCCTTTTCTCTTCCCCCCCCTTCTATCCTCTCTGCTCCTGTGACGTGCTCCCGGGAGGGATGCCCACAGACCTATTAACAAGGCCAATTCGAATACTCAATCTGAACTGAAATGAGACAGAAAGGAAACATTAAAATTCTATCCTGGAATGTGAGAGGACTCAATAGCCCTACCAAAAGACTGCAGGTCTTTGATAAGATACGTATGCTCCTACCAGATATCATATGTCTACAAGAGACACTTTCCATGGGAGTTCTGGAGACATCCATTTGAGAACAATAACTTTGTGTGCGTAAAACAGTAGGTTTTGGAGTAGGATTGTAGTATGTTTATTCCAGTTGTTCTGTTCCGGTAGACCAAAGAGTCAAGTCTCTGATGTAGCTGGTACAGGTTTTGATAATTCTGTCATGATAAAATTTATTATTTTGGACCAGTATGAAGCTATATGTGGACAGGACCATATGAGATGCCAGTCTGCATTTTGGGTACCGAATTTAGGGCATGATATATGACGTGAGGGGTGTATTTTGGATAGTTAAAGCGCGAGGGGTGTATTTGGATAGTCTTAGCGTGCGCGGCGTGATGAGGGGTGTATTTGGATAGTATTAGCGTGCACAGCATGATGACGTCACACGCGCACTGCACCATGTGCGCGCTAACGTCACGTCGCACACGTCATGAAGTCACTAGCGTGGGCAGGCCACAGCACCCACTCCACTTTTTCAAGAGGTATCTTCATACTTATCAGAACCACATAGCTTTTTAAGACACTGAAAGACAGTGAGGGATGATATATCTGTGTAGCTTTAGAGTTAGAAGGCAGCTAACTATTTTGCTCGGAATATGTAACCCACCTCCAGCGTCGAATACCCTACTAAAAATGTATATTATTTGCACCTATTATATATGACCACCCTGCCCTCAACCCCCCGCGGCGACCACCCGCCGCCGCTTCCCAGCAGCCCCTCCCAACCCCATCCCCGCTCGCGGCAAACATATGGAGCAGGAGGCTAGGAGGGGCTGCTGGGCCGCTGTTGGGGAGGGGAAGGGAAGGGCCTGCTGGGCGGGGTGGAGGCACCCTCCAGTGGGAGCCCTGAGAAGGGCCTTTTGGGGCTTAAGGGGTCCTGTAGCTCAAACTGGGACCCCCTCCATGGCCCTATCAGGGCCTTTGCGGCACTTACAAGTGCCCTTTGGTGCTTAGGGGTCCCACAGCTCGAACCGGAACCCCCTCCCCGGCCCTTATAAGGGCCCTTGCGTCACTGACAAGTGATTTTGGCGGGGGTCCTGGAGCTCGAACCGGGACCCCCAGTGAGCGGCTCTTAAAAGAGCCCTTGGGCAGCGTCTTCTTTCTTCCAGTCTCGGCGACACCAGCTCCGCTGAGGCCGCAGACCCCGAGAGGTACCCCTGCGGCTGCCGGTTTAGGCTTCAAGCTCGGAAAGGGTTTTTCACTGTGAGAACGGTAAAGCTATGGAACTGTCTTCCAGTGGATGTTGTTATGGCTGGTTCATTGGTCAGTTTAAAAAAAAAAGCTGGATGAGTTTCTGCAAGCAAGTAATGTTGCAAGTTACTGGTATTGATACATAAAGTAGAGTTGATCCTTGGAGTCAGGAAGAAATTTTTTCCCCCTTCATAAAGTTGGTTGTTTTTTTTTGCCTTCCTTTGGATCAACAGTTGGGTACACACGGATCCGACAGTATCGGGGCTTTATCGTTATGTGTGTATGTTTGTTTCCCGATCGAGCGTGTGGCCGCCGAACGATCGGGTTGGCCGAATGCTCATTCGGGAAAGACCGAAAATTTCCATCGGCCACGCTAGACTCCCTATAAATGAGGATATTGCTAGATGGGTTGGACTGGATGGACGTATGTCTTTATTCAACCTCAAATACTATAAACTATAATTTTCACCATATTTCAATGCTTTTTTATATTTAGTTACTAACTAGTGATGGCCCGAAACCGATTTTGGGCCAAACGTTAACAGTTCAGATGAATCCAAACTATCCAAACTAGTTTATACTTTTTTCCCGAACTTGTGGACTTACTTTCAAAACTAATCAAACATTCGTGGAATCTCGAGCGTACGATGATTTCCGACCATTTGGTAAGCCTGGATCGGCCGATTTTGAAAACTCCTGAATAGATGGGGAGTCTCAAAATTGGCCATTCGAGGATTGCTGAACGGCTGACAATCCCGTGGCCAGACATTCGGGGGTCCTGCAGCTCAACCCTTTGGGGCTTAAGGGGTCCAGCAGCTCGTGCCAGGACCCCCCTCCCCAGCACTTAGAAGTGCCCTTGTGGCCCTTGGAAAGTCCCTTGTTGCACTGACAAGTGCCCTTTGGGGCTTAAGGGTCTCGCAGCTCGAACTGGGATGTCGAATGTTGATGTTGCTAGTCACTGGCAACTGGAATCAGCCGTTCCAGGCTTACTGAATTAAGGATTGCTGAAAACAGACAGCAGAAAACGTGAGTAGCGCACGTGTGCGTTACATCTGTTTTTTTGCAGTTCTACCCGCAGGGCCGTGTTCGAAAGAACATCTCCCGGTCCCAGAGACATTGTCAGTAAGTTACCATCACTATATTTCGGAAAGTTCATCCAAACTTTTCAAAATATTTTCCCCCATTGACTTCAATAGGTCCGTTTCCGAACTTCCGGATTTTCAAACTTTTACTGAAGTTTAAAAACAAACCGAACTTCAGTAAGTTCGTCCATCTCTATTACTTACCCGTCATCCATGAGCATTCATGCAAAAAAGTGTGGGCATTACTTTAATGTTCACGCATGGACATAATTGTAGAGGGGCGTGCAGGTCAGGGAAAATCACACTGCTGTCACTTAATAAACAAGTTCTAAATATCTTTTAATATTTCTTTTCTAAGCAACATGTGACCCTGTGGTATATATATTGTCTACAAAAGTAAAAGGTTATTTTTTTATCATCTGTATTTTCAAGGTCTATACTGTAAATACATGTCATTTCTCATTTCTTGTAGTTTCTCTACAATTCTGGAAATAATTCCAACTGGAGTTTCATTGGGAAGAACAGGATGGATAAGATGTGAAACAGCAGCTGTCCCAGCCCCGTGTTTGATGGTACAAAGGAGAGAAGAAGTAAGATGCTTTGTGTAGTTCATTTGGATGTATTGCTTTTTTTATACAACAATTTAAAGGCTGGATGAACAGTCTGTGTTTAATAAAATATTGTGTGTAAATGAAATCACAATATTGATGAAAACGGGGAAACTTTTTTTGCTATAGCATGCCTTTTGCATTAGTTCTTTAAAGTTTTGTGTGTGTTTAACCCCGTTTTGGCAACGTGCGGCTATGATACTAGATATTTGATAATATGGGTTTGTGCTAATTTACGCTAAATATTTACCCCAGCAAGTACCAACACTTGCAGTTGATTTAACATACACTTGCTGCCCGTATGTTAATTAGGGCGTGAAAAAAAATTGGGGGCCAAAAACAACAAATTTAAATTCATTGTGTTTATTGAATTTCAAGTTATTGGGCTATTACTCTGTAATTATTACAGTTGCAGTTCTAGCTGAATGATGATGAGGATTATGTGACACAGTATATTAAACTGTTGTAATACAAGAAATCATGGCCATATAAAGGTAAAATGAATGAGACATTCAGTCATAGGCTATAATGGCAATGGCAAATTTGTAAATATCCAGATGGTACTGAATGGCAACTCTTTTTTGAATGTTGTATATTTAAGTTGCTTTCTCCTTTTTAGTAAAATTAAGTTTTACCCATCATCTTTTAGTGCCATTGCGAATTTAAAATATTGGATAATAATAAATACAATCCCAGAAATATACAACGAATAAAGCTGAGATCCACTTCATGAACTAGAGTAAATATAAAGTAGTGTACCTCATTAGGCTGCAGTTGTTTTAGGAGAAAAAAAAAGAATTCTTCACCAGTGCTGAGAAAGATGCTGAGTCTTGCACTGAAACGTTTTGTTTTCCAACAAACATTATTGTATTAAGACCAGCATGTTAAGGATTCTTTTCCTTTTCCAAAATCTATATGCAGCTACAGTGGGCCTTATGCAGCCAGCAATTTTTCAGTCTTTAATCTGATTTCTTTTGCCTATGTGAAATTGCTCATCTAGTTCTCAATACTTTATTACCCAGGTACAAATCACTTAAAAACCAAACAGCCTGCAAAAAAATGATAGTTAACAGATTGTGAAAGAAAAAAAACAACTGTCACTTTAAATTATGGGGGTTATTCAAAATGGTGCTAATTTTGCCCCAACCAATCAAATGTTAGCTTTCAAATGTTGCATAAGTTCTGATTGGTTGGGACAAAATTAGCACCATTTTAAACGATAAGAACATTTATTGAATCTCCCTGTATATTCTGTGCATTTTGTCTTAGACTGTTATAAAAAAAATACAGCAGGCAGACCTCTGCTCCCTACCCCTCAGAATAGCATAATACAGAGCTGTTTATTAGAGGGATGTTTACTATCCATGGATGGAGTACTGAACATGCCTCTATCCAGTCTAAAAAGAAAGGGGGCACATGCTTTCCATTGATGGCTTGTATATCATTATAGATTTGCCCATTCCCCTGAAAGCAGTTAAATGCAACAATGCCATGTGCAGTGACAAGGGGGTTTACTGGCATGGATCAGTGTATTAAATACCATAGACTGGTTTGTATGTTCATACCTAGCATTCACAATAGAAAAAACCATATATTGTGTAGTGACTGCATCAACTGTGTGTCAAAAGCCCATCTACTATCAACAAATTAAACCTGTTTTAAAATTTCTCCCAGAATATCAGCAAGATAACTCCATGAATTTATACTACATGTTTAATAACCTTATTTTATTCCCTGTGTATAGCTTTTTGCCATACACTGCCAAAGGTTACATTGAGTCGCCCAATCCAAACAACACCCCAGGATCAATAAACTTAAAATAGAATTTCACACTTAATAACACACCAGCACCAGTTAGAATCCAAGAAAACTGACTGCAGGAGATTTTTATTGATGTGTTTAAAAGGAAGTGTTGCTACGATACCAAGATTATTGTTATTTTTTTATTACTTTTCATTATTACACATATATGCCCATTTTGCTTGTCATCTTTAGACCACAACTTTATATATTCTCACTAAATATTATCTTCCATTTTTCTGCCCTGCATGCCTTTGTATTCAAGTTCAAAGATTATATTCAAATTCAACAACATTGCAAGTGTCATTTGTGAATATGGCATCTTCCATTATATACCACTGTATAGACAATTACCTTATAATATATTAACTGAAAAGAGTTTTGGAAAATCATGGTGAAAATCTTCTGAATTAGCCCAATGAGTAAAATTTTGAAAATGATCTTTCTATCATATATAGGGAGATGTAATAAAGGCCACTAATAGCCAAAATAGAGTTAAGCCCCCACTACCCGATATATAATATCTGTTTAGCGTGGATTTAACTCTTACCTTGCGGGCCTGCACCATTTCCATTAATGGTCGCAGGCACCATTAATAATTATTAGAATTTGTGCTACTTTGTAGTGTGGAAACTAACTACTTTTTAATGGAAGCATTACACAGGTGCACCTTCCAGGCTTTCATGATGCAGTAAATCTCTTAAAGTTATGACTGCATTGCAGGAGCCTGAAAGGTAAGAGGAATCCGGAGGTAAGTATTGCATCTCGCTCTCAGTTTTCTAACTGTAATGGATTAAAACATTCAGACATTGCACAAAACAATGAACAATGCCCCTATTTATTCCATTTTAGTACTTCATAATACTGTACTTTAGTCTTGCATCTATGCATATTTAAACCAATCATTAAACCAATTATTTATCTACTCTATGCTATACTATATTAAGTTTTCTTAGTGTACAAAACCTTACTGTGGCACACTTAGCAATTCTAATTTTGTTTACAACGCATTTAGGGGCATTCACTGCCAGCTGCTTTATACCGGTAGCGTGACTGTAACCCCATGCTTGTGGCAGCTGTGTGGATGTTGCAGAAGACGCCACAAGCAGATGCCACAAGCTATTCACCAGCAACTGTGCAACTCTTTGTCCATTAATAACTGTTGTTAAATACTCACATAGGGTTAGATTTACCCAGCCACAGGTAAGTCTTACAAATCTGTTTTAAGTGTGTTCTTTAAGTTGGACTACTGAATACATTGACTTCATTGAAATTTTACCATAATACATGTTAAACATACAACATAATAAAAAATAAATAATGTTTTACTGATGAAATTATTTCCACATTTCTACATTTCCACATTTCCATATTTCTTTTGCTCTCTAAAGACACACCAGTATGCCCTGTCACACGCTAGGAGTGTCTGCATATAAAGTAGAATTATACTTTGAATTGTACAGATTTTATTGTAGACCAGAATTAGTTAGTAATTGGGAGTCTCTATACATGGGAAGTTTTTTCAACAACAGTACTAGACATGCTTTCCAGAGTGTTTCTGAAAATGCTGTAACAGATGCAGAGGTGTCCAACTAAATGTTGTTATGTATACATACACACACACATAAAAATTATGTCATTCTAATATGGCTTGAGAAATGTAGTGGATACTACCGATACGTCGCCTGTTTTTTACCTGAAAACGATGATCTATATGAAAGAAATATTCAACGAGTGCTGCTCAAATTTGATTTTATATATATTTTATATATATATATATATACCGAGAGTATTTAAGATTATGTGACACGTGGTATTGGTTGTTCTGAGGACGGATTGAGTGAGACCTGAAACGCGTCAACGACTCAGCATGAGTAAATAAATAACTATTTTTCGATATGAAAGACCTGTGAGTGCATTCAATTATTCAATTTCGAGAGGACTATATATATTACTCCGGTCAAGTAAACAGCTGCCTGGGTGCTGAGGTAAAAAGTATAGATTCGGCAAAGACGCTGAGCACTCCGAGGATGGGAAAATCTAATTTATTAAACACAAGTAGATCAAATGAACCTATGCGTTTCGGCCCGGAAGTTCTGGGCCGTCATTAGGGTTACAGACCAATGGACGAACAAGATTAAAAAGTAAAGGACACACCCCCCTACACACCCCCAGCCCGCCCCCCACACGTGTACTAAAGTGACAAGTGCCTGGTGCATTGCTTTATTAATAAAAGCTAATGCAAAGTGAAGGAAACCAGCTCTGCATAAGCTGTAGCAAAAAGAAGTGTCATCACTAGAAGACACCCGATAGTGTGCATAATCAAGTGTAACGCTATCTCAACACCTGTGACTGTAGAAAAAAATAAAAAGTATTAAAGAAGCCTCCAAGATAAAGTGCCTGGTGCAATCTGATATATAAATAACCACCTACCAATAAATATGATGGGCAGAAACAAAGTGTCAATAAGATAAGAGCAGACATATTACAAAATAATAATAACTAATCTAAAAGGCTATAGGGAATGTGGGGGGGACATTGATAATAAATAGCTAAAACCTACTGTAAGGAAAGTATAAATACAATATAAAAACTGCTAAGTCCTAGTGGTATAAGACGGGCTAGAGCTCAAATGTATTATAGAAGAATCCCTAATAAGGGGAACAGAATGACTTAACCTAGGGGATAATGCATCGCTATTCTGACTAACTTATAAAAAGCAATTGAGGGTAAGTAGTTCATTCAAGCCCCGAGGGGATAGGGTATCCAGTCTCTTTATCCATCTGATCTCTCGCTGTAATAAAGCTCTTTTACGGTCATGGCCCTCCCGTTCTGGTTCGAAGTCAATGGCCATCCATCGTATAGTGGAGATAGGGTGTGCCATCAGCTGAAGTGGCGTGCCACTGATTGTTCGCCAAATTTATCTGTGGATCCGTGGGTGGCCTCTGTGGATAACTTATTCATTTGTAGGCCTGATCTTATAGCCAGTCTATGATTGGCCAGGTGTTCACGGAGCGTCGTGGTGGTTTTACCCAGGTGATAATATATATCACGAATTGACTCAACAACTCATTTACTTTCTGATATTAATCCTCTGCCCATGATGGGGGTGGGGAAAGTCAGGCCCAGTGAGGGCACTTCTACATGCCACACACCCCTGGCATTTGTAACAACCGTTCTTGCGGGCAGGAAGCCACATGCTGTCTTTGGTCAATGCTGGATCTTTTAAATCTGTGCGCATTAAAATGTTGCGCAAGTTTCTGCCTCTTTTGTAGGTAAACATGGGAACACTATTTTTAAATGGTAAATGGTGGTCATTGGTGAGTATGTCTCACCTAGTGTGTATGCTATGTTTTAAAGCGCTACTCATAGGGGTATATGTGCTGATAAAGGGTATAGTGCAATTAGCACTTCGTTTGCCCTCAGCATTGGCCCTTTCAGTATGGGACCAATTGGAAACGGCACGTTCCACTTGCTGGTTTATCACATCTCTCTTGTAGCCCTCTCAATGAATTTTGAGATAATTCCTTGAGTTGTAACAAAGATTATCATGGTCAGTGTTGTTTTATATATATATATATATATATATATATATATATATATATATATATATATAAACAAAAGCAAGCGGTGAGCACTCCTTTCTCCAAACAGCCGCCCGGGTGCACATCTGAGAATATCCAAGAGAGTTGGTAATGACAGCACTCACGTGACTTTGTTAAAATTTTTCAAACAAAAATTTTATTGCACATCTACGTGTTTCAACCCAGGCGGGTTGAACGCGTAGATGTGCAATAAAGTATTTGTTTGAAAAAATTTAACAAAGTCCCGTGAGGTGTGTCATTACCTACACTTATATATATATATATATATAATATATACTAGAAAAATTGTGCCGTTGGGCACAATGAAATGATGTGTGTGTATGTTTTGCTATGTGTGGATATAGTGGATATAGAATCTTTACACAGGTATATTTTAAACTGTTACTCAGACACTTACCAGCTTTCAGAGGAACCAAATAGGATAATCCTGCAGGTCTGAGAGTAGACACAGGCAATTCTGCCACAATGTGTGGTTGAAACTAAACATGCTAGGTGAATACTTATTAGTATTCACGACGGCAAGTGGTGATGGTACCTCATATATTATAACAGAAGGTACCTCACAGTATCATGTTATTGTAAATAGCATTGCCATAATAATCTAACGTATAAACAAACATTTCTCATTCCCAGTTTACCTAAAGAAATGGATTTATCCTTTATTCTTTATATACTCTAGATCTAATTGCTTCAGAGCAATTTTTAATAACTGATAACTGCTTTTTATTTCAGTATTACAGTAAATCCTTGGTATACCTGCCTGGCTTCACCACTAAGCAAAAGGCTAGTGGCAGCCATTAATAGTGGCTGCCAATTCAAATGGTTCTAGCCAATCAGTCCACTCCCTAGTTACCCTATCAAATGTATCAGGTTTAAAAATAGGTTTGGCAATTGGGCCTGGTAGAGCTACTGAGTCTAATTGGGGCATTTCATCTGCAGGTACAAGGACATGAGGATTTAAATCAATACTTTAAGTAGCAGCCTCCATAGCTTAATACAGAGAACAAATATACAAAGAAAACAGGGAAAATAAATGGTATTACCAGCACCGCTGCCACCAATTTGTACCAGATCACTGCTTTATGGAAGGATTATGGGTAGCATGGCACACAGTGTGTTACTCTGGTGGTCTGGCACAAAGCAGACAGTGCACATAAACAGGTTCCCCACATAACATGTGCAGTAATCAGGGGTGTCCCTGTCTATGGTGCACCACTTTGAATATTGACCAAGCCTGTATATTGTGTGTCCTTGTTAGTTGGTGTACACTTATCTGTTACCTCAGAGTTTGTATCCAATAAGGTAAATTGTCTGTCCAATAATCTATCCTTCCAACAGGTGGTAACAGAATTTTATACACAGGATCTTCTACACAGGGTCTTATACACGGGATCTTATACACAGGGTGTTATATACAGGGTCTTATACACAGGATCTTACACACAGGGTCCTATACACAGGGTCTTACACACAGGATCTTATACACAGGATCTTGTGTTGCAGTCAATATCACTCCAATGCACACATCACAATCCACTTTCACTTTCTCTCCTCCTACCATAGAGAGCAGGGATGTCTTGTCTTTTTTTACTCACTGACACCACCTGCAGGCTGGAGGTGGTATATAAGGAGCCTTGGTGTATATGTCCATTACAATACACATCACATCCTGTGTAGCAGACAGAAACTTTTTCTGGATTACACTTCCTTTCACATGGAGCAGACACAGTGGTGTGGTTTAAGCTCCCATTTGACCATTCCATTTTGAAATAGGGATCTCAGCTCTGTAAGTAAGTTTATGATTTTTTATAATTTTGTATATTTTGTGTTGTACCTAATATAAGTCAGTGCTATACATTATATACATTTACTGATGTTTATTTAAATGTTAATAGTGAGATACTACACACATACACATACACCTTTCCTATATGTAATATCCTATACCCCCCACCACATTGGAGCTTCCTAAAAACTCAATGCAGTCTCCTATTGAGATATAAATATATTTCTATAATATATATATATATATATATATATATATATATATATATATATGGCTGAGAAAGGTAGTGGATACTACTATTCAAATCTTTCCAAACCCACAGTAAATAAAATGCACTAAATAGCAATCTCCCACATTTCATGAATCAAAGGCTATGCAATGTGCATGAGTGTGCACAGAGATACAGCCATCAACTTACCTTAAAAAGGACCAATGCATATGTGCATATGTGCAATTACAGAAAATAACATTACCCAGCTCTTTAAAGAGCATGTCCACCCTCATTTTTTTTTTTTTATATTGTAATCCCCATGGGCTCCCAGCCCCAACCACATAATTTATTTTTTTAAAAAGCCCCCCAAACTCTACTTACCTCCCCTCGATCCTCCGCCGCGCTCCCGGCCCTCTGCTTGCTAGAAAATGCAAGCAGAGGGGCGGGACCGGCAGCCGCGTCTGTGATTGGCTGAGCGGCAGCCAATCACGGACGTGGCTGCCGGCAACTCACTTCGCCGGAGGAAAGAGGAGAGGTAAGTAAAGTTTGGGGAGCTTTCTAAAGGTAAAAATATTGCGGTTGGGGCTGGGAGCCCTTGGGGAATATACTATATAAATCATTTTATGCTAGGGGGAGGGAATCGAGAGAGGGAGGGAGAGGGAGGGAGGAAGGGAGGGGGGAGAAGAGCTGCAGTACGCATGGCAAAAATCTACCTGAGGCCAGAAGCAGGCAGTGTCCTATATGGACCTGCTAGCCTTTCTGTGGGGCAGTTTTTTGGGACTTTGGGGGGCACTACCGGAGAACCCTATGGAGCTGGGATGTGAGGTAAGGATTAAACTACACTACATGGTGGGGCCAGTAGTTGGGGGGATTATAGTTTTGGGGGTGGACATGCCCTTTAATTTGAATAGCTTTTTTTGGCGTTGTAATTGTTTTTTCTCATACATGCAGAATTCTTCACACATTCATTTTTAGAAATTTGCACAGATTTTTTTGGGGGGAAAAGAAGGTTCAGACTAAGAAAACTTGAACAACCCCCCTCTAAATATTGATCTCCCACATGTCCTAAATAAAACAAACCCCACTTGTATTACTGTAAGCCAAGACACTGCAAGCAAAAAAACTCAAACGGAGCTTATGTTTAATTTTGGGGCTATTTTTGCCATTTTACTAACACCAGACTTCGCTATGGAGCATTATTTTTGCCATATTTATAAAGTGGATTATTATAACTAATATGTGGCATAAATATTAGCATATTCATTGCATTAAAGGAGAACTAAACTTAATTTTTAAAAACCCTTATGTAAAAGCTTTTCTCCCCAGAACACCTATACATTAAAAGATTCTTCTCTAGTTATTTGTATTTAGTAGATATAAGTAATAGATTCTGTAACAAAGGAGGCTTCCATGTTGTTGCCAGTACAACTCAAAGCCCATGTTGGCTTCAAAGAGCCATGCCCTCTGACCCCAGGATTCACTGTCTCTATGCACAAAGTTTCTTTTCACCATGTAAATGCTGTGTTATTAGGAACAAACAAACCAAGAAGTCACAAGTTCTAATCCCAGTGATCGAGCAAGCCATTGATCGAGCAATGTATCATCGCCTCTACCCTGGTGAGGCACATCCATGCATATATGGACTCCCAAAGATACACAAGGAAGGGGCACCACTAAGACCTATAGTCAGCAGCATCAACTCTGTAACATACAAGGTGGCAAAATACCTAGCCAACATCTTAGGACCATTGGTGGGAAGTTCTAAGCATTACATCCAGAACTCTCAGGATTTCACCAACAAGATTGAAGATATAGTACTCGGTGCAGAAGAAACTATGGTGTCCTATGATGTGACATCTCTCTTCACCTGTATACCCACCAAGGAGGCTGTTGTCATGGTGAGAAAACGGCTAGGCCAAGACAGCACTCTCACCAGCAGAACTGATCTCAACCCAGAACAGGTGTGTGCCTTACTGGACTTGTGCCTGAATACCACCTATTTCAAATACAGGGATAAGTTCTATAAGCAAAAACACGGATGTGCTATGGGATCTCCAGTTTTACCCATTGTGGCCAACCTTTACATGGAGGAGGTAGAAAAACTGGCGCTTAATACTTTAAGGGCATAGCACCCAGCCACTGGTTCAGATATGTGGATGACACCTGGGTTAAAATCCATCAGAAGGAAGTACAAGCTTTCACAGAACACATTAATGCGGTAGACCAAAACATCAAATTTACAAGGGAAGAGGTACAAAACAACAAACTGGCTTTCTTGGACTGCTTGGTAGAAGTTAAGGAAAATGGTAAACTGGAAGTAGAGGTTTACAGAAAACCAACACACACAGATCAGTATTTGATGTTTGACTCCCACCACCCTTTAGATCACAAGCTGGGGGTCATCAGAACCCTGCAACACAGAGCCGAGACTCTTCCTCCCTTTTGCTGTGGATGCTGGGTGATTTATGAAAATAAACTTAGTGCAAGGGGTCGCTCCCATAATTTACCTTATCTGGGACACCCCCCCGCAAAATGTGCGCAGTACACATTTACAGGAACCTGCAGTCTTGCTTCCTGGAAGCTGACAGCCAATCATGTTACAGCTCAGAGATCTTCCTCTTTGACACAGAACAGTGCAGTTTTTTTGTAAACACATTACAAATGCTCCTGTCCCTAACATGATAAATTCCTTTGCTTTTCATACAAAAAAAGTAATCTTTGCAGCTATGTCTTTGCTAGTATGGATGAAAGAAACAAACGTTTACATTTCAGCAAAAAAAATGTAATATGGGGAATCGAACCAGCAACCTTCTTGTCACCAACTTACCTGCCGCTCCGTCCCGCGCCACTCTGCCACTTCCAGGTGGGCGTGTCGTAGACGTCATGACGTCACGATGACACACGCCGGGTGGCGCGAGAATTCAAAATCCGGCTCCTCGGCGACCGGTGCCCGATAGTAGCGTTTGTTTGCTACCTCCTCCTGGCTCCTGTACTCACTACCTCCTTGGATCTTGTTCCTCTCCTGCTACAGCTACTTACCTCCCACCTAGTGACTATACCTACCTGCTTGTTGCAGTTCAGCAGCACCTTGTTTTCCAGCTACCAGCCTACAGTTCCCAGCAGCCCCTTGTCCAGTATTCACGTACAGTTCCCAGCGCACCTTGTTCAGAATCCTGCCTACAGTTCCCGCAGCACCTTGTTCCAGATGCCAGCCTTCTGTTCCCAGCAGCCTCTGTGTCCATTTTCTGGACTTCTGCCTCCTCCTAAAGCATACTTGTAGTACCCACGCCGCCTCACTGCCATTTATTTACAGTACTATCGGGGCCAGGGAAACCCCCGATGGGCGGGGGCTAGGGCACAGTTGAGTAAAACTCTCCAAACTCTGTCCAAACGCATGGACATCTTTGAACACCATCAGGGCCAGTTGCTCAGTTTCATGGATACCCTCGCTGTCCCTACCCCAGCAGCTTCTGCCTCAGCTCCGGGTTCTCCCGCCGCCTCCTTCAACATCCGGATCCGGTGATCCTTCTCTTTGGAGAGAGCCCCGCATACCTCCATCCTCACGGTTTGATGGTAATGCCCAGCCTGCCGGGATTCATTATAAGTACCGAATCCAATTTGAACTTCAACCATCTCAATTTGCATCGGATCGTGCAAAGGTTGGTTACAATCATCGCCTTGTTGGTGGGCAATGCTCGGCCTGGTTCTCCCCTATGGGAAAAGACGATCCTCTAGTCATAATGTTACCGACTTTCTGAGTATGTTTCGCAAGGTCTTGGATGCTCCAGTAAGAACCTCTGCTGCCTCCTCCCTTTTGATGCAGCTCCGCCAAGGGTCTCGTTCCATGGGTCAATATGCTATTGAATTTCGTACCCTGCCGCGGAGACTTCTTGGAACAATGAGGTACTTACACAGCCTTTGCAGGGACTCTCTGATCGCCTCAAGGATGAATTAGTATCTAGAGAGTTACCTGTCCCATTGGAAGACTTGATTACGCATGCATCCAGATTGATACCTGCTTCCGTAACGGCAGGCAGAAAGGTCGCTCGCTCGTTCCAGCTTCCCTAAGACCTTTCCTAGGCCTGCTCAGACCTTTCCACAACCTATATCTTCGGTTGAAGAGCCGATGCAAATTGGCGGCACTCATCTGTCTCCTGAGGAAAAGTCACGCCGACGTACTAATGGACTTGTCTCTATTGTGCTGGGCAAGGACACTTTTAAGAAATTGCCCCCAGAAGTCGGGAAACTCCATGCCCTAGAAGTTCAGGAGGAGCTCCTTCTAGGCAATGTTAAGTCTCCTGCCAAATTTGACCACTCACCTCTTTCTCCACAACTTACACCTTAATTAAACTTTTTCCTCCCAGGCCTTTGTCGATTCCGTTGCTGCTGGAAACTTCATTGATTCTACCTATCAGCACAATTGGGGCTTCCTCTCCTTCACTTGTAGCACTCTTCGAGTTCTGGCTATTGACAATAACCCTTTGGCTTCTGAATCATCTCCAAATTTACATACAAGTTCTATTTCGCATTGGCATATTTCACCAAAACGTTTGTCTTTTCTTGTCATCCAAACCCTTCCGCTCCCCTAATTCTCGGACTTCCATGGCTCAGATTACACAACCCTGTTATAGATTGTTCTAACATGAATCTAGTCTTGGAGTCCTTTCTGTTTTGAAAATTGCTTTTCTTCACTCATGTGCACCACCATTACCTACCTCTCTCTCCTGCTGGAGCTGGGTTCTTTTTTGTTGAAAAAAAAGACGGAGGTTTACAACCCTGCATCGACTACCATGGGTTAAATAAAATCACATAAAAAAATCGGTATCCTCTCTCCACTAATCTCTGAACTGTTTGACCAGATAAAAGGGGCTAAGATATTTACCAAACTGATCTTCGGGGGGCATACAATCTGATCCTATACGCAAGGGTGACGGTGGAACAGCCTTTAACCTAGGCGGTCACACGAATATCTCGTAATGCCCTTTGGCCTTTGTAATGCCCCAGCGGTGTCCAAGAATTCGTGAATGACATTTTTCGGGATATGTTGGAATCTCTGTAGTCGTATATCTCTATGACATTTAATCTTTTCCAAGATCTGCCCTCATACCTCGCCTCCATGTTAAACAGGTGTTACTACCGTCTGAGAGGAATAGCCTATATGCCAAACTGGAAAAATGTCTGTTTGAGTGTTCGCAAGTACCCTTTCTGGCTACATCGTATCTGCACAAGGTTTCCAGATGGATCCTGTGAAAGTTTCGGCCATCCAAGATTGGTCTCTTCTATGGAACCAAAGCTATTCAAAGGTTCATTGGCTTTGCCAATTATTACAGACAATTCATTCAAGGGTTCTCTTCTATAATTTCTCCAATATAGCCCTCATCAGTAATGGTAGGCCTCATTCAAGGGCCCCTGCAGCCCTCGAAGCCTTCAAACGACTCAAGGAACCTTTGCTGATGCCCTGTTCTAGTACATTCAGAGCCCCTTTCTATATGAAGTTGATGGGGGGGGCGCAGGAGCATTCCTTTCCAAAAGACAAGGCACTAAAAGGAAACTTTCTCTAAAAGTTTCTACCCAACGAGCGGAACTATGATGTTGGGAATAGGGAACTTCTTGCCTCAAGTTGCCCCGAGGAGTGGCGTCATCTATTGGAAGGCAGCTCTGTACCTATCACCATCCTTACCGACCATAAGAACTTTTTTACATCCAAATCTAAAAGGTTAAATCCCGTCAAGCACGGGGGTCCTTATTTCTTTTCCCGATTCAACTTTGTTATCACTTATCAACCTGGTTCCAAAAACAAAAAAGCTGACGCCTTTCCAGACCATTTGTGGCTTCCGACTGATTAATCAGATAAGGGCTCTGTTATCCCAACACTAAAGTCATGGCCTCTATTCTCCTCAACTCTGTTCCAAGATTCAAGCTGCACAGATTCTGCTCCTCCAGAACACACCCTCTGGCAAAATCTTTGTTCCTGTTTCACTTCGGAAAACTATCCTTCTTCACACACTCACGGTTCCACGCAAGCCGGGCATCCCGGTGTTAACAAAACTTTTACTATTCTTACCCGTTCCCTATGGTGCCCAAAATGAGAAAAGATGTTAAAGACTTTATTCAAGGTGTGACCAGCTGTGCTCAATCCAAATATTCTAGAACCTCCCCTGTGGTTCTTCAACCCCTCCCCATTCCGTCCAGACCTTGGACCCATCTATCCATGTACTTTATTGTGGAACTTCCCCTTCCAAGAAAAACATGGTTAATGGGTGACAGTAGACCGCTTCAGCAAAATGGCCCATTTTTTTCCCCTCCCCAAACTACCATCTTCAATGGAGTTAGCAGCTCAACTATTTATCTCGCATATCTTCTGCTTTCATGGACTCCCTTCTGAAATAGTATCTGACAGAGGTACTCAATTTGTTTCCAATTTTGGAGAGCACTTTGTAAATCCATGAACATCAAGTTACAATTTTCTTCGCCTTCCACCCACAGTCCAACGGGGCTACAGAACGCACTAACCAGTCTTTGGAACAATATCTTCATTGTTACATTTCCTGTACTCAGGATGATTGGGCTGACCTTCTGCCTTGGGCTAAGTTCGCCCATAACATTCACCCCTTGCTTCTACTGGGAATCTCCTATTTTATGTGCTTTGGGAATCCTATGTTTTCCTCAAGAATTTCTTTACACACAAGTACCCCTGCCAATGACTCTGCGCGCCAGATGACTGCTATCTGCATGCTACAGGAAATCAGCCTTCAGAAACTGCTTTGGTACAAAAGACTGCAGCAGATAGGAGACGTAGAGAACCCCCAGCTTATTCTGTTGGAGATAAAGTGTGGCTCTCCTCTGCTCATATTAATCTACGGGTTCCTCCTCCAAACTGGACCCAAATTTATTGGTCCTTTTCCTATCCTGGAATTAGTTAGTCCAGTGGCTGTTCGCCTCCAACTTCCTCCAGCATGCGGATTCCTAACGTGTTTCATATTTCCCTCATCAAGCCAGTATTCCACATCTTTACTACCTCCCGTTCCAATTTCCGTTGATGGTCAGCAGGAGTTTGAGGTCGAGAAGATCTTGGACTCTAGATTCTTGAGGAGGTCTCTTCATATTTGGTCCACTGGAAAGGTTTTGGTCCAGAAGAAAGAGCTTGAATTAACATTCTGATTTGCACGCTCCTCATCTAGTCAGAGCTTTCCACAGAGTTTTCCAGGGAACCCTGGCCCGTTGGGTCCTGTGGCCCCCGTAAGGGGGGGTTACTGTCACGAACTTACCTGCAGCTCTGGTCCCGGGCCCTCTGCACTTCCGGGTGGGGCGGCGTCGTAACGTCATGACGTCACGACGCCAACACGCCGGGCGGCGTGAGAATTCAAAAGCCGGCGTCCTCCTGGACCCGGTGCCCGATAGTAGCGTTTGCTACCTCCTGGCTCCTGTACTCACCTGCCTTGGATCCTGTTCCTCTCCTGCTACAGCTACTTACCTTCCTGCTCTAGTGACTATACCTACCTTGCTTGTTCCTTTCAGCAGCACCTTGTTCCAGCTACCAGCCTACAGTTCCCAGCAGCACTTGGTCCAGTATTCAGCTTACAGTTCCCAGAAGCACCTTGTTTCAGAATCCTGCCTACAGTTCCCAGCAGCACCTTGTTCCAGATTCCAGCCTTCTGTTCCCAGCAGCCTCTGTGTCCTGCATTTTCCGGACTATCTGCCTCCTCCTAAAGCGTATTTGTAAGTACCCCATTTATTACACTTCTATACTGTGTGTTTCACAGAGCTTCTACCGCTAGCCACAATAGCAATAATAATTATCTACATGTGGAGTCTTTATCTTTTGCTAGACACATAATACAAAAACAAAGGGATCATGGGAAATCAAACCAGTACCCCTGTAGTCTATTTTTTTTACTAACCCAGCACTTTAGCAGAACACGCCACCAGTGAACTTGCAATAGATAGATGTACATTTCAGTAGACTGTCAGCAGTTCACGCTGGTTGTAAAAAAATAACAGAGCTGCTATATATAAAGTTTGTACATAAGTGGAAACTTTATGTTTTTCTAGAAAAATGGAAACAAACAAACAAAAAAAGCAGGCAGTAGACTAGTTATATTGTTTCATTAGTAAATATGCTTATGAAGGTTCTCATTCATCCAGGTCATGGTATATCTGTTGTATTCATTAGATCAACTGGACTTGAAGTTTAGTCCTTGAAGACGTTTCGCTAGTCATCCGACTGGCTTTCTCAATTCAGAATGACTTGTACAAGAATCTGTGGCAATTTGTACCCTGTGTAATCCCAATTAGCATATCACAAGCCGGTTAAGGGCGTGATTAGATAGTGGCTAAGAGGTGCTATAGGAACGCCACGAGTAAGGTGTCAAACAGCATTGTACATGGCAGACAGATGGTTCGAACTCCCCCACCTCTATTTAGGCTTGGTTTCTTTATTTTCACATAAATGGCCTCCTTAACACCTCTCTTGAACCAGTCCTTTTCCTTTGCCAATATGTTAACATTACAATCTTCAAAGGTATGTCCTTTATCCTTAAGATGCAGGTACACCGGCTGAGTCCTGACCCGAGGAATTGGCTCTTCTGTGCTGGTCATACATTGATGCAGTTGTTGTTTGGTCTCCCCCACATACAAATCAGAGCATTCTTCACTGCACTGCACTGCGTATATGATGTCGCTTTTTCTGTGTTTTCGGTATTGGGTCTTTCGGATGTACCAATTGCTGCCTCAGCGTGTTGCTCGGTTTAAAGCAGACAGGGATACGGTGTTTTTTGAAAACTCTTCTTAATTTCTCGGAGACCCCTGCTACATATGGGATGACCATGTTTTCTTTCTCCTGTCTTGCTCTTCCCCTTCACTGTTGGTATTCGTGTTCTTTTCTTTCCTCTGCTTCTTTTGACAAAGGCCCAGTCTTGATATCCACAAGGGCTCCTCTGAGATTTTTCATTTCTTTAGCCTTCGCCTCTGTGCTAGTGGGGATGTTCCTCCCTCAGTCCTTTAAGGGCATAGCACCCAGCCACTGGTTCAGATATGTGGATGACACCTGGGTTAAAATCCACCAGAAGGAAGTACAAGCTTTCACAGAACACATTAATGCGGTAGACCAAAACATCAAATTTACAAGGGAAGAGGTACAAAACAACAAACTGGCTTTCTTGGACTGCTTGGTAGAATTCAGGGAGAATGGTAAACTGGAAGTAGAGGTTTGCAGAAAACCAACACACACAGATCAGTATTTGATGTTTGACTCCCACCACCCTTTAGATCACAAGCTGGGTGTCATCAGAACCCTGCAACACAGAGCTGAGAACATCCCCACTAGCACAGAGGCGAAGGCTAAAGAAATGAAAACATTCAGAGGAGCCCTTGTGGATATCCAGACTGGGCCTTTGTCAAAGAAAGCAGAAGGAAAGAAAAGAACACGAATACAACAGTGAAGGGGAGAGCAAGACAGGAGAAAGAACATGGTCATCCCATATGTAGCAGGGGTCTCCGAGAAATTAAGAAGAGTTTTCAAAAAACACCGTATCCCTGTCTGCTTTAAACCGAGCAACACGCTGAGGCAGCAATTGGTACATCCGAAAGACCCCTACCGAAACACAAGAAAAGCGACATCATATACGCAGTGCAGTGCAGTGAAGAATGCTCTGATTTGTATGTGGGGGAGACCAAAAAACAACTGCATCAATGTATGACCAGCACAGAAGAGCCAATTCCTCGGGTCAGGACTCAGCGCGTGTACCTGCATTAAGGATAAAGGACATACCTTTGAAGATTGTAATGTTAACATATTGGCAAAGGAACAGGACTGGTTCAAGAGAGGTGTTAAGGAGGCCATTTATGTGGAAATAAAGAAACCAAGCCTAAAAGAGGTGGGGGAGTTCGACACCATCTGTCTGCCATGTACCATGCTGTTTTGACACCTACTCTGGGCGTTCCTATAGCACCTCTTAGCCACTATCTAATAAGCCCTTAACACCTGGCTGTGATATGCTAATTGGGATTTTACAGGGGACATAATTGCCACAGATTCTTGTACAAGTCTTTGAATTGAAGAAAGCCAGTCGGATGACAGCGAAACGTCTTCAAGGACTAAACTTCAAGTCCCGTTGATATATTGATACAACAGATATACCATGACCTGGATGAATGAGAAACTTCATAAGCATATTTACTAATGAAACAATATAACATAGTCTACTGCCTGCTTTTTTTGTTGTTTGTTTCATTTTTCTAGAAAAACATAAAGTTCCATTATGTACAAACTTTATATATAGCAGCTCTGTTATTTTTTGTACCAACCAGCGTGAACTGCTGACAGTCTTACTGAAATGTACATCTATCTATTGCAAGTTCACTGGTGGCGTGTTCTGCTAAAGTGCTGGGTTAGTAAAAAAAATAGACTACAGGGGTACTGGTTTGATTTCCCATGATCCCTTTGTTTTTGTTTTTATTATGTGTCTAGCAAAAGATAAAGACTCCACATGTAGATAATTACTTATTAGCTATTGTGGCATAGCGGTAGAAAGCTCTGTAGAAACACACAGTATAGAAGTGTAATAAATGGGGTACTTACAAATACGCTTTAGGAGGAGGCAGATAGTCCGGAAAATGCAGGACACAGAGGCTGCTGGGAACAGAAGGCTGGAATCTGGAACAAGGTGCTGCTGGGAACTGTAGGCAGGATTCTGAAACAAGGTGCTTCTGGGAACTGTAAGCTGAATACTGGACCAAGGTGCTGCTGGGAACTGTAGGCTGGTAGCTGGAACAAGGTGCTGCTGAACTGGAACAAGCAAGGTAGGTATAGTCACTAGAGCAGGAAGGTAAGTAGCTGTAGCAGGAGAGGAACAGGATCCAAGGCAGGTGAGTACAGGAGCCAGGAGGTAGCAAACGCTACTATCGGGCACCGGGTCCAGGAGGACGCCGGCTTTTGAATTCTCACGCCGCCCGGCGTGTTGGCGTCGTGACGTCATGACGTCTACGACGCCGCCCACCCGGAAGTGCAGAGCGGCCCGGGACCAGAGCTGCAGGTAAGTTCGTGACAGTAACCCCCCCTTACGGGGGGCCACAGGACCCAACGGGCCAGGTTTCCCTGGAAAACTCCTGTGGAAAGCTCTGACTAGATGAGGAGCGTGCAAATCAGAATGTTTATTCAAGCTCTTCTTCTGGACCAAAACCTTTCCAGTGACCAAATACTGAAGAGACCTCCTCAAGACTCAGAGTCCAAGATCTTCTCGACCTCAAACTCCTGCTGACCATCAACGGAAATTGGAACGGAGGTAGTAAAGATGTGGAATACTGGCTTGATGAGGGAAATATGAAACACGTTAGGAATCCGCATGCTGGAAGGAAGTTTGGAGGCGAACAGCCACTGGACTAACTAATTCCAGGATAGGAAAAGGACCAATAAATTTGGGTCCCAGTTTGGGAGGAAGGAACCCGTAATTAATATGAGCAGAGGAGAGCCACACTTTACTCCAACGAATAAGCTGGGGGTTCTCTACGTCTCCTATCTGCTGCAGTCTTTTGACCAAAGCAGATTTCTGAAGGCTGATTCCTCCGTAGCATGCCAGATAGCAGTCATCTGGGCCCCGAGTCTGGCAGCGGGTACTTGTGTGTAAAGAAATTCTTGAGGAAAACATCTAGGATTCGTCCCAAGACCATAAAATAGGAGATTTCCCAGTAGAAGCATGGGTGAATTGTTATGGGCGAACTTACCCAAGGCAGAAGGTCAGCCCAATCATCCTGAGTACAGGAAATGTACAATGAAGATATTGTTCCAAAGACTGGTTAGTGCGTCTGTAGCCCCGTTGGACTGTGGGTGGAAGGCGAAGAAAATTGTAACTTGATGTTCATGGATTTACAAAGTGCTCTCCAAAATTGGAAACAAATTGAGTACCTCTGTCAGATACTATTTCAGAAGGGAGTCCATGAAAGCAGAAGATATGCGAGATAAATAGTTGAGCTAACTCCATTGAAGATGGTAGTTTGGGGAGGGGAACAAAATGGGCCATTTTGCTGAAGCGGTCTACTGTCACCCATATAACCATGTTTTTCTTGGAAGGCGGAAGTTCCACAATAAAGTACATGGATAGATGGTCCAAGGTCTGGACGGAATGGGGAGGGGTTGAAGAAAACCACAGGGGAGGTTTCTAGAATATTTTGGATTGAGCACAGCTGGTACAACCTTGAATAAAGTCTTTAACCATCTTTTCTCATTTTGGGCCACCATAGGGAACGGGTAAGAATAGTAAAAGTTTTGTTAACACCGGGATGCCCGGCTTGCTTGGAACCGTGAGTGTGAAGAAGGATAGTTTCCGAAGTGAAAACAGGAACAAAGATTTGCCAGAGGGTGTGTCTGGGAGACAGAATCTTGTGCAGCTTGAATCTTGGAACAGAGTTGAGGAGATATAGAGGCCATGACTTTAGTGTTGGGATAACAGAGCCCTTATCTTGATTAATACAGTCGGAAGCCACAAATGATCTGGAAAGGGCTCAGCTTTTTTGTTTTTGGAACCAGGTTGATAAGTGATAACAAAGTTGAATCGGGAAAAGAATAAGGACCCACCGTGCTTGACGGGGATTTAACCTTTAAGATTTTGGATGTATAAAAGTTCTTATGGTCGGTAAGGATGGTGATAGGTACAGAGCTGCCTTCCAATAATACGCCACTCCTCGAGGGCCAACTTGATGGCAAGAAGTTCCCTATTCCCAACATCATAGTTCCGCTCGTTGGGTAGAAACTTCTTAGAGAAAGTTTCCTTTTAGTGCCTTGTCTTTGGGAAAGGAATGCTCCTGCGCCCAAGTCCGAGGCATCAACTTCGATATAGAAAGGGAGACTAGGATCTGAATGTACTAGAACAGGTGCATCAGCAAAGGCTTCCTTGAGTCGTTTGAAGGCTTCGAGGGCTGCAGGGGCCCTTGAATGAGGCTTACCACCTTTACTGATGAGGGCTAATATTGGAGAAATTATAGAAGAGAACCCTTGAATGAATTGTCTGTAATAATTGGCAAAGCCAATGAACCTTTGAATAGCTTTGGTTCCCATAGGAAGAGACCAATCTTGGATGGCCGAAACTTTCACAGGATCCATCTGGAAACCTTGTGCAGATACGATGTAGCCCAGAAAGGGTACTTGCGAACACTCAAACAGACATTTTTCCAGTTTGGCATATAGGCTATTCTCTCTCAGACGTAGTAACACCTGTTTAACATGGAGGCGGTATGAGGGCAGATCTTGGTAAAAGATTAAAATGTCATAGAGATATACGACTACAGAGATTCCCAACATATCCCGAAAAATGTCATTCACGAATTCTTGGAACACCGCTGGGGCATTACAAAGGCCAAAGGGCATTACGAGATATTCGTAGTGACCGCCCCTAGTGTTAAAGGCTGTTTTCCACTCGTCACCTTTGCGTATATGGATCAGATTGTATGCCCCCCGAAGATCCAGTTTGGTAAATATCTTAGCCCCTTTTATCTGGTCAAACAGTTCAGAGATTAGTGGAAGAGGATACCGATTTTTTATTGTGATTTTATTTAACCCATGGTAGTCGATGCAGGGTTGTAAACCTCCGTCTTTTTTTTCAACAAAAAAGAACCCAGCTCCAGCAGGAGAAGAGGTAGGTAATGGTGGTGCAATGAGTGAAGAAAAGCAATTTTCAAAACAGAAAGGACTCCAAGACTTGAGTTCATTGTTAGAACAATCTATAACAGGGTTGTGTAATCTGAGCCATGGAAGTCCGAGAATTAGGGGAGCGGAAGGGCTTTGGATGACAAGAAAAGACAAACGTTCTTGGTGAAATATGCCAATGCGAAATAGAACTTCGTATGTAAATTTGGAGATGAATTCAGAAGCCAAAGGGTTATTGTCAATAGCCAGAACTCGAAGAGGTTGCTACAAGTGAAGGAGAGGAAGCCCCAATTTGCTGCAGGTAGAATCAATGAAGTTTCCAGCAGCAACGGAATCGACAAAGGCCTGGAGGAAAAAGTTTTACCATTAAAGGTGATAGTTGCTGGTAAAAGAGTTTGAGTGGTTCAAATTTGGCAGAGACTTAACATTGCCTAGAAGGAGCTCCTCCTGAACTTCTAGGGCATGGAGTTTCCCGACTTCTGGGGGCAATTTCTTAAAAAGTGTCCTTGCCCAGCCCATAGAGACAAAGTCCATTAGTACGTCGGCGTGACTTTTCCTCAGGAGACAGATGAGTGCCGCCAATTTGCATCGGCTCTTCAACCGAAGATATAGGTTGTGGAAAGGTCTGAGCAGGCCTAGGAAAGGTCTTAGGGAAGCTGGAACGAGCTGCAGACCTTTCTGCCTGCCGTTCACGGAAGCAGGTATCAATCTGGATGCATAGCGTAATCAAGTCTTCCAATGGGACAGGTAACTCTCTAGATACTAATTCATCCTTGAGGCGATCAGAGAGTCCCTGCAAAAAGGCTGCTGTAAGTACCTCATTGTTCCAAGAAGTCTCCGCGGCAAGGGTACGAAATTCAATAGCATATTGACCCATGGAACGAGACCCTTGGCGGAGCTGCATCAAACGGGAGGAGGCAGCAGAGGTTCTTACTGGAGCATCAAAGACCTTGCGAAACATACTCAGAAAGTCGGTAACATTATTGACTAGAGGATCGTCTTTTTCCCATAGGGGAGAAGCCCAGGCCGAGCATTGCCCACCAACAAGGCGATGATGTAACCAACCTTTGCACGATCCGATGCAAATTGAGATGGTTGAAGTTCAAATTGGATTCGGTACTGATTAATGAATCCACGGCAGGCTTGGGCATTACCATCAAACCGTGAGGATGGAGGTATGCGGGGCTCTCTCCAAAGAGAAGGATCACCGGATCCGGATGTTGAAGGAGGCGGCGGAGAACCCGGAGCTGAGGCAGAAGCTGGGGGTAGCCGGACAGCGAGGGTATCCATGAACTGAGCCAACTGGCCCTGATGGTGTTCAAAGATGTCCATGCGTTTGGACAGAGTTTGGAGAGTTTTACTCAACTGTGCCATAGCCCCCGCCCATCGGGGCGTTTCCATGGCCCCGATAGTACTGTAATAAATGGCAGTGAGGCCGGGGTACTTACAAGTATGCTTTAGGAGGAGGCAGATAGTCCAGAAAATGCAGGACACAGAGGCTGCTGGGAACAGAAGGCTGGCATCTGGAACAAGGTGCTGCTGGGAACTGTAGGCAGGATTCTGGAACAAGGTGCTGCTGGGAACTGTAAGCTGAATACTGGACCAAGGTGCTGCTGGGAACTGTAGGCTGGTAGCTGGAACAAGGTGCTGCTGAACTGCAACAAGCAAGGTAGGTATAGTCACTAGAGTGGGAAGGTAAGTAGCTGTAGCAGGAGAGGAACAAGATCCAAGGCAGGTGAGTACAGGAGCCAGGAGGTAGCAAACAAACGCTACTATCGGGCACCGGGTCCAGGAGGACGCCGGATTTTGAATTCTCGCGCCACCCGGCGTGTCGTCATCGTGACGTCATGACGTCTACGACGACGCCCACCTGGAAGTGCAGAGTGGCGCGGGACCGGAGCGGCAGGTAAGTTGGTGACAAGAAGGTTGCTGGTTCGATTCCCCATACTTACATTTATTTTTTGCTGAAATGTTAAACGTTCTGTTTCTTTCATCCATACTAGCAAAGACATATGCTGCAAAGATTACTTTTCTTTTTTGTATGAAAAGCAAAGGAATTTATCATTGTTAGGGACAGGAGCATTTGTAATGTGTTTACAAAAAAACTGCACTGTTCTGTGTCAGAGGGAAGATCTCTGAGCTGTAACATGATTGGCTGTCAGCTTCCAGGAAGCAAGACTGCAGTTTCCTGTAAATGTGTACTGCGCACATTTTGCGGGGTGTTCCCAGATAAGGTAAATTATGGGAGCTGACCCCTTGCACTCAAGTTTATTTTCATAAATCACCCAGCATCCACAGCAAAGGGAGAGATGAGACACATCTTGTTGTGAGTTTCTGAATGTGCTCTGTCTATTGGGACAATGTTGTCTGGGGACTTTGGCTCTCTTTTAAGTCCAGTATTGTGGTGAAAATTTGAAATAGCCCAAGACTGTCTACCAATAACAGATCAGGGCTATAACTGAGAATTAAAAAATATTACAGGGGGTTCTTTAGCCGTTAAAACATTCCTGTATGTGTGGAAATAAGACCCCCATTCGACTTCGGAAAATTGAAAATTGCTGGTTGTATTACAGAAAATGTTTGAAAATAGTCTAACCCAGCCCCACCCATAATAACCACTAATGCATTTTCACCACCACAGAAATGGCATTTTTTAAGGCTTAGCTTAATGCAATATAAATGTGTTACCATTTTATCAATTCGGTTTAGCGTTTACTGCCACAATCTATGGGGATATGTGGCAAAACAAAATATGGTGATGTGCGGCTCGTATGACTTTTTACCACCAGTTATCGCGCTTTATACATTTATATGTGTACACTTCATGCCCAAACAATCTATTTTGCCAACTAAAGCCCTTACTAGTAATATTAGAGTGTAATATAGTTTTTCATAGAAAATACCCCAAAGCAAAAAAGAATTATGTAAAGTTAAAATATACAATTAAAGTTTTACAGTATTTCATAAACTAAATTACAGCAAAATAGCATTGCAGCACACTCATTTACAACAGGTAAACAACCACAGGAAACTGTTGGTCCATCTGAAGGTGGATATACTGTACACTTTAAAGGGCATGTCCAACCTTAAAACAAAAACAAAAAAACACTTGTCTTTCATTTGCCCCTAGCTCCAACTGCTATTGTTATCACTTTATCACATGCATTTCTAACAAGATATTTAAAGGCATGTCCACCCTTAAAACAAAACTGTTGACTTGTCAGTTATCTTACTATAACCCCAACTGCTATTTTTACCAGTTAATTTGTAACCAGATATTTAATGATAAGTCATCTTCCGTTCATGAAAAAATATCTGCCTCCACCCTCTGCTCAATGAGCTTTTTAGAAACTTGAGCATGAGCAGAGGAGACAGCAGGTGAAACAGCAGTCAATCATTGGATGTGATGTCAGCAGTCACAGCCATGATTGACTGCAAGGAGGGAGTGGCCAGCTTACTCTGCCAGAATGAAGCCAATAATTATTCTTATGTATCTGGTTAATAATGCAGGTAATAAAGTGCAAAACTGACAAGTCACCAGTTTTTGTTAAGGGTAGACATTCCCTTTAATGATTAGTATTGCCAATGTTCCCTCCATTTCTGTCAGAAGTTACCTCCTCCTACCTCTGCTCAATGAGCCTTTAGGAACTTGAGCATGTGCAGTGGAGAAAGCAGAGGAAAGAGCAGTGAATCATAGGGTGTGATGTCAGCATTCATAGCCTTGATTGATTGCATTGAGGGAGGAGCCAGCTACCTCTGCCAGAATGGGGGCAATCATTATGCTTAAATATCTGGTTAGTAATACATCTAATTTTGTTCTGAATTTATCAGTTGGGGTTGGGTGCAGGCAACTGATATGTGACCAGTTTTTTGTTTTTAAGGATGGGCATGTCCTTTAAAGATCTTTAGTACATGGGGCCAACGCGTCTCAGGCAGCTCCAAGCGATCCCAAGTCCGACAGTGAAAGTTCATCGTCCTCAGGGACGCTCAGAATTGTACCTTTTAAGTTTAAGTGTGTACCCAGCTTTAGTGAAGCTGCATCTAGCTGTATTTAAAATTACTTCTGCACTACTGAAATGCAAGTAGGTAAGAGACAAATCCATTTTATTAATGTTGGGGTGAAATGCAATGTAGTGCAAGGATTTTCAATACCAATGATTTCATTTGTAGGCAAACTTTCTGTCCTTTTTATAGTCTCGCATTAAATGATGACATTTTTTTAGGCCAATGCCTTTATTGTTATTTTCTATTACAACTTATTCATAAATAGAAAAAAAACAATATTTAAAAAAAAAACAGATAGTTGTGCTTATTATTCAGACTATTTACAATCCAACTTCAATAAAACAGTTTGAAGGTCTCTTTTTATATTCTCTCCATGGAAACATTATTGTGTCATAAACACCAATAGCTGTCATACTGTGTCTTTTCAGTTATCAGTTCATGTAATCATAAAATACTAGTTCAATCTTCTTTCAAATAAAAAAAAAAGTGCATTTCCATAATCTACTAAGATTTAAGGTTTGGCTAATTCTGAGGAATTCTAAGTATTTTCAATTTTAAAGATTTATATTATATCCTATGTATCAGAAAAAGTGATGTGATTTATTCAAGTGACTGCGTTTTGAAGGATACCCCAAGGATTATATATAGACTTTTTACATGACTTTGCAAAGACTTTATAAGGCTCTTGAGTAAAACAAAGGTTTATTGAGTGGCCTAAGTAAAAGAGAAGTCAGAAAAAAGGCTGAATATATTTTGTGTGACTCTATTTACAAGGGCAGTGACTAAAGTCTTGCTTTGCAATTATTACTGTAAATATGCAGTGTATAAAAGCACATTCATAAAAGTAATCATTATGCTTTTGGATTAAAAAGAAAGGAATATCTTGTCAAAAATATATATTGGTGCAGTATATCTACAGTGCATGCAGTATGCTAACTTTTTACTAGTAGGAATGTTTGAAAATAAAAGGTCCACAAAGTCTGATACACAGAATTTTCTGTCGGTAGCCCACCAACGCAATTTTACACCTAAAAATACTAGTAGTAATTTTAGCCTCACATTAGTAGAGATGTTCGAAACTGTTGAGTTTCATTCCATTTTCAAATTTTCCGAAAAATTCGAAAATGGACCCATAGAAGTCTATGGGAATTTTTTTTTTAAAGTTTCTGTCCATTTTGAGGGACAAATATTAATAGTAGGTTATTGCAAATGGCACAGAGACCTGGGTAATGGTCTGGGGAACCCGTAAATATAACCAAAACTTATTATAAAACTATCATTCCTCGCAATCGTGCTGTTTTCGAGCTTCCGCATTCCATTTTTGAAAGTTAACGAAAAACGATCATTACTTTCGAGGATTCGATTTTCGATAATCGTCTACTTTCAATTCTCGATAATTGTCTACTTTCGATTTTCGATAATCGTCTACTTTTGATTTTCGATAACTGTCTACTTTCGATTTTTCGATAAAAATCTAAAATTCTAAAAATCCGGGTTCTATGAAATCCGAGAGTTCCGAAAGTTTCGTCAGGAGTTCAAAACCCTCAAATTACATATCTACTTATTAGGTTTAAAGACATCCACAACACCAGGTAACACTCTAAATAATATCTATCAAACGTGATTTAGAAGATCTCTGCATCCTTTTCTTCTTGACACGATTAGGTGGTTTATTCATGTGTATAACATGACACACCCGGATCACTTTAACTGCTCTTCACTCTCCTGTTCCCACTTTCAGGTATTTCATCAAATAATCCAAATGAGTGAGGAGACATGCAGGAAAGTACTGCTAAAGACAAGATTTATTGCGGTAAAAATAAAAGTCGGAACCGGAACCGGACCGGAACCGCAAAAAGTCCACTGCCCCCAGCGTGGAGGAGGACTTACTACCAGCGGTTCCGGCTATTCCGGCCATGTTCCGTCTTCTACATGAACTGTCCGGACCACTGGTAAGTATAACCCGGAACCGGACCGGAAAACAGTGTCAAGTGCATTCCGGCTGAATGTGTAAAAGCCGGAATGCAGAAGATAACAAACGTCCTGTGCTCTGCAATTCTCTGCACATCAGCAGCACCTAAAACTTAAGTGAGTGGGGACACTGGGGCGGGGGGGGAGTGCTGGGGCCCTACCTACTTTTATCTCCTTCTGTCCCTCCCTCTAACTACCTGCCTGTCCCTCTATCTACCTGCCTGTGTCTCTGTCTTTCCCCCTGCCTGTGTCTCTGTATTTCCCCCTGCCTGTCTCTCTGTCTTTCCCCCTGCCTGTCCCTCTGTCTGTCCATCTGTCCCCCTCACTGTCTCTCTATCTGTCCCCCTGCCTGTTCTTCTGCCTGTCCCCCTCCTTGTCCCCCTGCCTGTTCTTTTCTGTCTCCCTGTCTGTCCCCCTCCTTGTCCCTCTATCCTTCCCCCTCCTTGTCCCTCTGTCTGTCCCCCTGACTGTCCCCCTCCTTGTCCCTCTGTCTGTCCCCCTTCCTGTTCTTCTGTTTGTCCCCCTACCTGTCCCCCTAACATATAAGCTAAGGTCTGTTCGACTGGGTTGGCACATTTGTAGAAGAATAGTAAGTTGGTTAATGGATAGGAACCAAAGAGTTGTTGTTATAGCAGTACTTTCCTGCATGTCTCCTCACTCATTTGGATTATTTGACGATTAGGTGGTTTGAATGTTTGAATAGAATTTTTCTATTAAATAAATAACCTATCCATAATGGGAAAATTTAATGGAAAATTACATTGTTTTTTAAAAATGATTAGTACATATTACACATACCTAGTTATTCTATATAGCCTCTACCAGTTAATTAATGCTGTTGTCATTAGTGAGCTGCCATTTCAGGTTTTATACCGGTTCTTTTTTCCCTAGGATACACCACTTCCTTGGAATGTTTTTAGCAGTATTTTCTACTGATTGGCTGTTGGATGGGTCAAAAATGCTCAGATCTCTACTGAGTAACTGAATCAACCCAGGGGCTGAGTAAAGGTCAAGGCAAAAGTGGTAACTTTTAGTGGTCATGCAGCATATCAGAAGCTTTTATTTATGCACAGACACAATTCTGAATGGGCAGATTAAGGTGATTAGGATGAAAAAATACTGTGTTTTTTTCTTACAAGTATATGCATTTGCCCTGAACTCCTGAACATCCCCTTTAACATACCCAGGAATTGCTTAACACATATATGTATTAGGTTTGTATCTGTATTCATGCAAATAATGATTTCAGTGGCTGGCCCTCCTCCATGGGCCAAAGATTTTCTATTTTGGTCACCAAACTAAACAGAAATTGGCTGAGAGGATGATGTTCAAGTAAGGATTTACAAACCGCTTGGGGTTCGTTTTTTGCGTAACATTGCATTTTGCCAATCAAAACTTAAATTCTGCACTGTTTTGACAGTCAAAATTTCGGTATTTCCGCTAATAAATTTGATTACTAAATTTTGATGCTAAAACCGGTAGGTTTGGCTTAAACTACAGTACATATAGTGATCAGGCAAGTTGAAAAGAATATATTTTTGACAGGTTCAATTAACACCTGCCAAAAAATGGATCGGTCTATGGCCAGCTTTATTAAGACTGCCCCTGTCCAAGAAGCTGAGCAGAGAACAAACCACTTGTGTCAATGTCGTGTCATGTACATTCTCATCCATGATGGTTTTCCATAAACAGCTGTAAATGGAATCATTTAAAAAAACTTTGTTTTAAAGATTTTATCTATTAAAATACATGTTTATCTTTTTGTTCTAGACTCACAAATGGTCAGAGAGGTATACATATACAGAACTCCAACACAAGATCCATTCTCACCTTTTCCAATGTAACAGAGGAGAATTTTGGCAACTATACATGTGTAGCTGTAAACAAACTAGGGACCAGCAATGCCAGCCTTCCTCTTAATGGTAAGTTATTTTTAAAAAAAAAGACATGCTACCTTAGCTTAGCAACAATGTATAAGGTACGGTACACACAGATCAATTTTGTCCCTTTTCTTCTGACCAACAGACTACCAATAACTAAACCAATTGGTAGTCTGCCGGTAGGAAAAAAACACATCATCACCATATTTCAGCATGGCTGACCGTGTGGAACATTGAAGACTTTGCAATCTAATGAAATTTGCTAACATCATTGGTCAACCAATAATATAGGCAATAAATTCCTGATCGTCCAAAGTATCTAATTGATCAATCAGTCATGCTGAAGTATTGTGTGTATCAGGCTTTACAAAAAGGTGCAGAAATTGCTTAAAGCACAGAAAGGTTCCAAAGATAAGATGTGGACTTGATTTAGCAACGTTTTTCTTTCAGCAACCGAGGGCGTCGGGTAGTGACGTCATCCGGAAGCGCACTGAGGATGCGGATCGCGCGGCCGCCGGACAAGGTAGGAGAAAGATTGACTCGAGTATAAACCGAGGTAAGATTTTCAGGCTTTTTTTTAAAGCCTGAAAACATCGGTTTATACTCGAGTATATACGGTATTTTAACTACTTTAGTCATGTTTTATTTTTTTTTTAAACAGTATGTGCAACACCTTGGAGTGGATGAGAGTATTTTAAATCGAGGGTAGAAAAAAATCCACATAGTAACCCCTACTAGTATTTGCCACTTAAGATGTTTGGAAACTACAACTCCCAGCATGCTTTAATTGCTGGGAGTTGTAGTTTTCAAACATCTGCAGAAGCCAATACTTGCAAATAGGGGTAAATCCTCCTTTATTTGTGCATACAGTATTGTGTTCCCTGGTGTCCCCGTGGTATTCTCCTACCTTGTCGGCGCCGCTCGCTCCACATCCTCTGCGCTTCAGGATGATGTCACTACGGCGCCGCAAAGTAGGGGCGTCGGGTAGTGACGTCATCCGGAAGCGCACTGAGGATGCGGATCGCCGGCGGCCGCCGGACAAGGTAGGAGAAAGATTGACTCGAGTATAAACCGAGGTAAGATTTTCAGGCTTTTTTTAAAGCCTGAAAACATCGGTTTATACTCGAGTATATACGGTATTTTAACTACTTTAGTCATGTTTTATTTTTTTTTTAAACAGTATGTGCAACACCTTGGAGTGGATGAGAGTATTTGGTTGCTGAAAGAAAAACGTTGCTAAATAAGTCCACATCTTATCTTTGGAACCTTTCTGTGCTTTAAGCAATTTCTGCACCTTTTTGTAAAGCCTGATACACACAATACTTCAGCATGACTGATTGATCAATTAGATACTTTGGACGATCAGGAATTTATTGCCTATATTATTGGTTGACCAATGATGTTAGCAAATTTCATTAGATTGCAAAGTCTTCAATGTTCCACACGGTCAGCCATGCTGAAATATGGTGATGATGTGTTTTTTTCCTACCGGCAGACTACCAATTGGTTTAGTTATTGGTAGTCTGTTGGTCAGAAGAAAAGGGACAAAATTGATCTGTGTGTACCGTACCTTATACATTGTTGCTAAGCTAAGGTAGCATGTCTTTTTTTTTAAAAATAACTTACCATTAAGGAAGGCTGGCATTGCTGGTCCCTAGTTTGTTTACAGCTACACATGTATAGTTGCCAAAATTCTCCTCTGTTACATTGGAAAAGGTGAGAATGGATCTTGTGTTGAGTTCTGTATATGTATACCTCTCTGACCATTTGTGAGTCTAGAACAAAAAGAAAACATGTATTTTAATAGTAAAATCTTTAAACAAAGTTTTTTTAAATGATTCCATTTACAGCTGTTTATGGAAAACCATCATGGATGAGAATGTACATGACACGACATTGACACAAGTGGTTTGTTCTTCTGCTCAGCTTCTTGGACAGGGGAGTCTTAATAAAGCTGGCCATAGACCGATCCATTTTTTGGCAGGTGTTAATTGAACCTGTCAAAAATATATTCTTTTCAACTTGCCTGATCACTATATGTACTGTAGTTTAAGCCAAACCTACCGGTTTTAGCATCAAAATTTAGTAATCAAATTTATTAGCGGAAATACCGAAATTTTGACTGTCAAAACAGTGCAGAATTAAGTTTTGATTGGCAAAATGCAATGTTACGCAAAAAACGAACCCCAAGCGGTTTGTAAATCCTTACTTGAACATCATCCTCTCAGCCAATTTCTGTTTAGTTTGGTGACCAAAATAGAAAATCTTTGGCCCATGGAGGAGGGCCAGCCACTGAAATCATTATTTGCATGAATACAGATACAAACCTAATACATATATGTGTTAAGCAATTCCTGGGTATGTTAAAGGGGATGTTCAGGAGTTTCAGGGCAAATGCATATACTTGTAAGAAAAAAACACAGTATTTTTTCATCCTAATCACCTTAATCTGCCCATTCAGAATTGTGTCTGTGCATAAATAAAAGCTTCTGATATGCTGCATGACCACTAAAAGTTACCACTTTTGCCTTGACCTTTACTCAGCCCCGGGTTGATTCAGTTACTCAGTAGAGATCTGAGCATTTTTGACCATCCAACAGCCAATCAGTAGAAAATACTGCTAAAAACATTCCAAGGAAGTGGTGTATCCTAGGGAAAAAAGAACCGGTATAAAACCTGAAATGGCAGCTCACTAATGACAACAGCATTAATTAACTGGTAGGGCTATATGAATAACTAGGTATGTGTAATATGTACTAATCATTTTAAAAAACAATGTAATTTTCCATTAAATTTTCCCATTATGGATAGGTTATTTATTTAATAGAAAAATTCTATTCAAACATTCAAACCACCTAATCGTCAAATAATCCAAATGAGTGAGGAGACATGCAGAAAGTACTGCTAAAGACAGATTTATTGCGACATGTTTCGGATCAAACACAATCCTTTTTCAAGCCTTGAAAAAGGATTTAAAACTAGGTACCTCGGTTTATACTCGGGGCGGTTTATACTCGAGTATATACGGTACATCAATAATGGTAAAACAAAAGCATATATTGATCGGTTGTTCTTACAAATAAACATGCAAAAATATATGGTCCCTTTATTCCTTAAATATTTAACTTTGCTTTAGTATCTTAAAAGAAAAGACATTGGCCTTCTGCTCGTTACTGCTATATATATTTTTTTATTTTTGCCTAATGGCTTGTAAAGCAGTGAGGACAATTTCACTTTAGTAATTGTGAACTAGAATAATACAACAATAATGTCAGTCAGTTTAATATGAACTGGTTCTGATGCACTGTAGGATAAAAAAGATGCTAAGGACCAGCAATGCATAGAAAAGCAATCAGGTGCTGCTGAACTGGTATGAAATGGGGCAAAGGTGGTGCCAAACCTAAAGCAGGGTGAGCAGGCATGGAAAATAGACAAACTATAATTAAAGGGGGCAGCAGGTGGCGCTGCACAAGGTTTTTAAAAACATGAGGGAAGTATTGGAATTGAGAACCAATGCTACTTCCAAGTATGCAAAACCAGGCACCATTATGCAAGGAAACCAAACAGAATGGAAAACAAAAAGAGATAACATATCCCTTACTGTGTGATATATGGATATGAGAAACCCCTATAATGCTCTGCAAAACCTGGGTATCAGTTTAGCACAAATATGCTAATTTTCACCATTCTCTTCACCTATAGCACGGTTGCCCCCAGGACTTATAATGCAATCTATCTGTGCTAAGGCTGGGGATACTCAATTAGAATGGAACAAACAAGGCAGAGACAAGGTCAGGAACAGAGTCAAGGATCATACATGGGAAGTTAGTCAGCCAAATGAGGTACAGGGGATGAAGAGGAAGTAGTGGTCAGGAAATTGGCAGAGGTCTGGACAGGCGGCAAGAATTGTACTCAAGGAATTAGAGGAAGCCAAGAAAAAGAAAAAAGAAAAACACACCAAGCACAATAGGTGAACCTAAGGCTATAACTGCCAAAGAAGAAGAGGATACAGGAATTTGAAAATGCCCAAGAAACCAATCAAAGGAAAAGGAGAAGCAAGCAAGAACCAAACAAGATTTGAATTGCCACCTAAATCAGATACCAATAGAAATTGGCTAAAGAAAGTAACATTTCCTGAAACAATCAGAAAAGATGCATGGCCAAGGTTTTACAAAGAAATGCAGGAAAGAGCAGGAGTATGCAAGGAATATGGGACAGCAAGGGGATACCACATGGACGGATGTTCCACATCCACAGAGCCAGGCTTAGCAGGACAGTCTATGGTGAAATTAGAGATCAGTTTTTTTGCACAAACTCTGTAAGCAGGATCCAGCATCATTCCTTAGGTCTATAAACCTTCAAATCAATATGATATTGAAGAGTGTTTTGCATCCACCAAGAATCCCAAATAAATTCTATAGTATTTTATAGGTTTTCCTTGAATATATTTATTAAGAGGAGGTGAATCAGATGTGGATGCAACATGCAAATAATGTTACCTTTTACGATTTTTACCTTTTACGATTTTACCTTTTACGAATAAAGACTAACAGGCTCATTTACCCAGAGCTGTTATTGCTCTGGTTAAATGCTCTTTTCATGATTCAATATCTCATTGTAAATGTGGGTAAATCCCAGTAAGGGGATTTACCCACTGCAGGATTTTTACACCAGCAATTTGCTGGCTTTAAAATCCTGCGCTAAAACTAGCGCAAACACAATATTGAATCATGAGCGTCGGATGCAAGGGTGATTTGTGTGTAAACCACACATCCGGCACTAATATGAATTTAAAGTTTCGCTAATCGGTAGCGAACAGGTTAGCACGGCTTTTGTCCAGCGAGTCTGGGTAAATTAGCCTGTAATTCTTTTGGAGAAAACTCTGGTTCCTCAGATTGATGACAATTGGAAAAACTTTTCTGTTGGTTTGATGCTTGTTTTAAGTTAGATTGAAACTGGGTCCAGATTTAAGATAAATGAGAGAAACAGATGTCTTAACCTGTTAATTCTGAAGAGAGATCTGAAAAAGATGAATGAACTTAATTATTGTTGGTAAATTCAGCAAAGGGAATACTTTGACAGCCAGACAAAACATCTAAGATATTGCCAACGACAGGTTTGTCCTTTCTGTCTGACCATTGGACTCTAGGTGAAAACCTGAAGAAAAAGACAAGGAAATAAAATGAGAGCAAAAGGCTCCTGGAACTAAGGGGCATATTTATAAAGGTTCGTTAACTTTTCGCGGCCGTTTTCGCGGACATTAACGCATAAATCGCGTTTAACGCGATTTATAAAAGTCCGAAAACGGCCGCGAAAAGTTAACGAAGCGTTAACCCTTCGCGGCGATACTTACCTGTTACCGCCGCTTCTATTTATAAAGCGGCGGTACTGGTTTCGCTCGGCTAGTATCGGCTGTTTTACTTCGCCACCTTGAAGGTGGCGAAGTCAGCCGATACTAGCCTCCCGCGTCGGGGATGGGTACTATACATTATCGCCGCGAAGGGGCTTAAAATTACCGCAGCACATCGCGGCCACGATACATATCGCGGGAATGGCGCTCGCCGTTATAAATACGGCGATAGCGCTATTTTCGCGGCCGCGATGTGCGGCGGTAATTTTTTGGCGCTATTTTTGTTGCTTTATAAATATGCCCCTTAGTTCCAGAACCAATTATCCCCACTACCTATCTCAGATCTGGGGAAATTACTGAAAAGAGTATCAGTTTTAGTGTTTTTAGAACCAGGCCTATAAGTTAAGCCTAGAAAGAAGAGCACCCTGCGTGCCTGTCTGGAATTTAGTCTCTTGGCTCCTTCAATTTATTAAGTTATGGCTGTGACAGGATGCTTAGCTCCTTCTAACCAATGTACCTATTTTAGAACTGGTAACTCACTGTTGCCAATGTAATAAATATCCAGAGCTGAAAAAAACTTCTTAGAAAAAACAGTTGCCCATTACACATGGAATACTGTGATAAAATTGCTCTCACACCCACAGATGCGTCTATTTCATCAAAAAGGATATATGACATCTGGGTGCACTAGGATTGGAGCTGAACAGAAGGTGTTTTTTAATCTTCCAAAGGCTTCATGGGCTCCTTTAGAACAGTTTAAAAGACCTTCTCCCTTCTTAGTTAGGTTTGTAAGAGGTGCAACCACAGAAGAGAAGTTTGAAATACACCTTCTTTAAAAATTAGCAAAGCTCATGAATCTCTGAAAACACTCTAAGGAGAACTGTGGTTAAAAAAAACTCATTATTTTATGTTTGAGAGTTTATTGAGTCTCTAACTGCTTGGTAGGTAACACCCAGGGGGCGGCTCTTCATCTTCCTCCTCTCTGCACCACTTATAATGCTGAGTTGTAAATGCATGAGCAGTGTTCATTTTTTTCTTCTTGAACAGGAATAGGCTGCCAAATAGGCCCCTCCTGAAAGATTTAATTTCAGGAAAACCTGTGCCCCTACTACCAGAGAAGACTGATCAAATTACATTTTATAGTGCCAGAAAACAGATCAATGGGACAACCAAAGATTGTGGGGTGGTAGGATATCAGCGGCCTGTGGGTAAAAAAGCATTCTTTATAGGAAGGAGGAAGATCTTTCAGGGATATACCGGCAAGCTATAAAGAAAGACATATTTGTGACAGGGTTATGCTTATGATACATAAGCATATCAAAAGAGGGTTGAGGAAGAAACGGATAGTTTCAGAGTGTAATGGCCCAATTTTAACAGGAAATAGGGGTGAGGATTCAAAGGGTAAAAGGGAAAGGGCAAATCCATAAAATTTCCTGGGGCCCCATTGTCAAGGAAGGCTTAAGAAGATTTAGCTAGAGATTTTCAGGAAACCTTAACAGGTAATAACTTTAGAGTGTTAAGAAACTAGTGGAATTATCTGTCTGCCTAGACTGAAGGCCCATATCTGAAGTTCCCCCTGGAGTAAGGGGATAATCAGACCAACTCTCAGAGACTCTGAACCTGAAAAAAACAGACAAAGCTGGAAGTATAACTTCCAGCTTTGAGATCCCTTCAGAACACATACCCTGTGCTCTTTACCTATAGCCAAGCCCCTGTTTGCAGGGACACTTGTCATACCTCACAGGGCATGGTTTCCACCAGAACTTAGAATGTAAGTTATCTATGCTAAGGCTAGTGATGCTCAAGTAGAACGGAACAAACCAGCCAGAAATGGGTACTACCAGACGGGTGGCTGGAGAACAAGATCCTATTGTGTGGTACAGAGGAGAATACATAGATAAGGTCAGGAATGAAGCCAAGAACACATGGACTGTAAGATTCTAAAAAACCTTGTTGTTTCATGACCTGTATAAAAGCATTCAGCCTCCAGCCATGGAATTCCTTGGTGACTGCTAATATTTTTATATTACACAGTAAGGGGTATATTAACTCGTATCTGCACTCTACCTGAGGCTTCAGCTTATCATTATACACTCATAAAACGGAAACATTATTGTTCTTTAGTGAAACACAGTTGATGGGAGAAGAGCATTGTATAAACTATAAAAACATTTCAGTTCCTTTTAATTGGATTTCTGTAATTATCACCTTATATCATGAAAAAAAGGTGCATTATTGCAATTATTTCAGAATAACAAAGCAAGGTGAAAGGAAAGTCGTGTTTAGCATATGCAACTGTGGCAGTATATATATTCAGATATAAAAGTAGAAAATAAGATTAGTAAAACGAAAAGAATGTGTAATTACAAAGGTGAAAGAAAAAATGCAGCAATTTAAATGAATTTTACATGCTGTGATACAGGATGGTTCTATTCCATGATGTCTTTTTTATGCTTCTAAGACATTGTATTAACCCAATGGCATTTACAGTATACCTTGATTACCCTCAAATCAGCAATGGATATTTAACTATACGATATAGAACAGGGATGTCCAACCTGCAGCCCTTCAGATATTTGCGAACTACGTCTCCCAGCATTCCCTCGCTGCAAACATATGAAGATGAAGAGCTGCGGGTGGGACATGTTTGATAAAGTAGAATCCTCAGACATGCAGAAGTCTCATTTTCATCATAAATAAATATCCTGTGTATTTCTCCATTTCTTTGCTCAATACAATAAAGATGGATTTAATTACTTTAAAGGCCATGTCCACCCCCAAAACTAAAATTTAACCCAGTTGGCCCCAGTGTGTAGTGTTAAGCAGCAGCCGCAGACTCGCTGGCCAATCACAGATTCGGCTGCCAGTCCAGCCCCTTATGATAATCCATTCCCAGAAGAATCATTAGAGGCCATGGCCGCGGGAATGAAGGGTGGTAAGTGAGTTTTCTGGCTTCTTTTTACAATTTAAACACACGGTTAGGGTTAGGAGGGGGGCCTACACTACGGAAAAACCTGCAGGGTTATTCAATAAAAGTTCTTATCGTTTAAAATTGTGCTAATTTTGCCACAACCAATCAGATGTTAGCTTTCAAATGTTAAATAAGATCTGATTGGTTGGGGCAAAATTAGCACCATTTTAAACGATATGAACTTTTATTGAATCTCCCTGTTAGTTTTCAGGTGGACATAACCTTTAAACAATTCATCAACTAAACCAGTAGTTTTAACTTAAACCTGGTTTGGGACTAAACTAATTTCCTTTGATGTTGACATTGTGATTGATTGATTGATATTGTATCCCTCTTCCCTTATTCTCTTAAGCTGAGTACACACAGCTTTTTGTCAAAATGACAAAATGTCATTTTTCAAAGATCGGGCTACACACAGCCCCAAGCACTCCCCTATGCACAGCATATACACAGCAGAGGGAGAGGGCTCGGGACTGTGTGTTTCCCTTGGCCGCAGCCGACTCCCCTATAGGAAATCTACTGCGGCCAAGGGAAATTTTCCCTCGATCATTCAGCGGCCGCATGCTCGCTCAGGAAAACAGGGTACACGCAATACCGACAAAGCCCCGATACCGTTGGATCCAACAGTATCTGCAACCCTATTACCAAGACTCTCCAGAATCCAGTGTATATAATATATGCTTTTCTACCATTGTTACAGGAAGGCAGCAACTCAAGGGAATTTTCATAAAATAGATGTTGAAACTGCAAGGTCATACTCAAAAGAGAAATGTGTGCGTCTATTTATCTCTGCAGGAAATCTTACAACCCTAATTGTAAGGTACAGGTAACATAGATCACATGGCTGGAAAACAAAATGGAAAGAATTTGTAAAAGAAAAGAGTCAGTAAAGCATGTACATGATTCCAACAGAAACACAGATAGAAAAGAACAGAGCGTAGTAATCCAGAAGTGCAATTAATGTCACTTGCTGTGGTAGTACTAATGTAAAAACAAAAAAGGAAAAATGGCAGAAATCATCATCTATCCTATGTGCACATTAGTGCCTAGATTATGCCCTATCAAACTAGTGAGTGGGCCTTATAAAACTAGTGAGTATGCTTTATAAAACTAGTGAGTGGGCCTTATAAAACAAATGAGTATGCCTTATAAAACTAGTGAGCGGGCCTAACAAAACTAGTCAGTGGGCCCTATAAAACTAGGGAATATGCTTTATAAAACTAGTGAGTTTGCTTTATAAAACTAGTGAGTATGTTTTATTAAACTAGTTAATATGCCTTATAAAGCTAGTAAGTATGCCTTATAAAACTAGTGAGTATGCCTTTCAAACAAGAGAGTATTCCTTATACAAGTGAGTGGGTCTTATAAAACTAGTATGCTTTATAAAACTAGTGCGTATGCCTTATAAAACTAGTGAAAATGCCTTGTAAAACTAGTGAATATGCATTATAAAACTGCTGAGTATGCCTTGTAAAACTAGTTAGTGGGCCTCATAAAACTAGTGAGTATGCTTTATAAAACTAGTGAGTATGCCGTATAAAATTGGTAAGTGGGCCTTATAAAACTAGTAAGTATGCCTTATAAAGCTAGTGATTATGCCTTATAAAACTAGTGAGTATGCCTTAAAAGACTAGTGAGTATGCCTTACAAAACTGATGAATATGCATTATAAAACTAGTAAGTATGCCTTGTAAAACTAGTTAGTGGACCTCATAAAACTAGTGAATATGTCTTATAAAACTAGTGAGTGTATGACATATAAAACTGGTGAGTGGGCTAAAAAACTAGTGAGTATGCCTTATAAAAAAAAGTGGGCCTTTTTATAATGCTCCACTTGGGTACACATCACTGTACATGATAACATATAGAGTATACAAACAAGGGATAAGTACAAGCAATTATACAGATAAAAATGAAATTGTGATTTATAAGTGTTATAAGGGTTACAGATATCATTAATTTGAGGGTTACTAAAATTGACTTGCATATTCGAAGGCTATCGAAATTGAAAATTTTTAATTTGAGAGTTACCAAAATTCAAAGTTTTCAGATTTTCAAGTTATCGCATTTTCAAAAAAAAATAAAAAAACAAAAGTCCGAAAACTTTGAGTTTCGAAAGTTTCAAAACTTTCGTTTTTTATTGGTAAAAACTAACCTTCTAGTATTATATAGATTTTATTGTATAGTATATTATACTTGTACACATCTTTTAAAACATATAATCACAGTTTATATATATATATATATATTCAATCGGTAGGATCCACCACACACCTCTTAAGTCGTTCCTGCCTGGTGCTGATGTTATGGAGTATGTCTGCAAAACTCCTTCATATATGTATATACAACCAGCAAATATGTGCACCTGACGAAGGGGAGTGCGATCCCCGAAACGTAGTGCATTTACATATGTGCTAATAAAGAATCTGCAGTTAAGACCTGTGTGCGGTGTTTTGCTGGTTGTATATATATATATATATATATATATATATATATATATATATAATTTATTAATTACCCTCTATCCAGTTTTCTTAACTATAGTATACATATTATAATTAGAGATGGCCAAAACTGCTAGGTTTCGTTCCGTTTTGGGGGTTTACAGATCTCGGAAAAATGCCAAAGATCCGAAAGCGGAACTTTCAATCGGGACTTCAGAGCGTCGTTTCTATTTTTATCGAACTTTCAAGGCTATTTTTGTGTTTCAGATTGTATTTTCAAGGATTATCAAACATTCAGGGCCACATCTACCATTAGGCAGAGTGAGACATTTGTCTCAGGCGTATCTCTGCATTGAAGAAGAAAGGCGACAGACAAGTATTGTAACATTTACTATTGGTACTTGACTGTCTGAGGAAGTGTAGGTAAATACCTATGTGATAGGGAGTTCAAAATTGTAAAATTTTAACCATGTCCACCAATGAAGCCACGGCCATTGGCAAAAACACAAATGGACAAAGCCACACCCACTCTAACGCAGCGGTGAGCAAAGGGCAGCATTCAAAAGTTTGGCTCAGGCTGCAAAAGCCCTAGAAGTGCCCCTGCGAACATTAGAGGCTTTTTGAAAATAGTCTTGGACGTTCGATAAAAATCAAGAACATGCTCCAAAGTCCTGAAATCTGAGCAATCCTTCCTGTTTCGGATGGAACATTTGGATTTTGGAATTGAGTGGTTCCGTCTCTAATTATAATAATGCATTATAATACTAATATGTAAGAAACCAGAATAATTAATTGGAATTAGACATTCTGCAGCTCAAATAATAAAACGCTTTGTTAATATTATTTGAAACAACTGGTAAAGAATAAGTACTCCATAATTAAAATTCACTGTACTGGTAACAGAACATGCTCTCTACAACAGTGGAATCAACTCCTCTCTAACCCTTAGTAATACACACACCTTGCTCAAGAAAAATCCCTTAAATATCCTCTAGAGATATACTGTTTGACATGACCTGTTGCCTGTTAGCTGGCTGCTTACTGCTGGATCTTTAACTATTATACATGGTAAATATGTCCAATATATACGATATATATATATATATATATATATATATATATATATATATAGCAAATTCATTTTAGATGAGAGTAGACAATGGCAGTTCAGGCTTATAGCTGATTATTTTGGGTTTTTTTAAACCTACATGTTTTTGTTGAAATAGACACAGATATGCAAACACCCTCTAGAACCAAATGATGTGCTAGAAAATAGAACAAATTAGCATTAATTTAAGCACAGTTAAATGCAAATGATGCTCCAAAAAACAAGTGTTCTCTGGCTTTAGAAAAATTGTGCCACTTTTATGAACAAATTACCAGAAAGTGCCTTAAGACTGTTTATAAAAATGCTCCAAAAATAGAATATATGACAGATACTGTATCAGAAAGATTTAGCAAAGTAAAACATTGTGTGGGGTGTTAAATGTTAGTTCCCTTACAGTTGTTTTGCATCGTAGTTTAATATTGTTTCTTTTGTATGTATGTATATTAATATACCTTTTCAAAATTGTACCAAGGTACATTATTATTATTATTTGTGTAATTGTTGTTTATTTATATAACATCTTCAGTTGCACTTTACAGTTGCATTAATAAATATGAGGAAAACATTCATGTTAAATACAAGAGTAGTGCAAGTAGTACAAAGGGAAAATAATGAAAGCAGCATTCAGTGTGTAAGTTACAGCATTACTGTGGTACAATATGAAGGAGGGCCCTGTCCAAGAGAGCTTACAGTCTAGAGGAGATGGTAATGAAACATTAGGTGAAGCAAATCAGTAGGTTGTAGCTAGATTGTTAGTAGCTTTTTAGTTAGTTAGTAGATTTTTACTAGCGGGTCTTCAATGGGTCAGTAAGAGGGATAGTATCCAGGTCCAGATTGTTTCATTGCCTCAAGAGGTGAGTTTTGAGGTTCTGTTTAAAGATACAAAGTGATGAGAATAATGTATGAAGGGAGGCAGGGAGTTGCAGAGCTGAGGGGCAGCACAAGCAAGATCCTAACTATGGGCATGGGAAGAATTGCTTAGAGTGGATGAAAGGAGAAGATAATTTCCAGGGTGGAATTTATGCCTTGGGTGGTATCTGTTTATCAGATCAGAGATGTATGGGCTGTATTGGAGAGTGCCTTGTAGCACTCTCCAATACAGTTCTGTCTAATCCATGTTCAGTGTGAGGAAGCGGGAGGACATCAAGGCAGAGATGGCACTTAGGCAGTTAGGGACCTGGGATGTCAGAGTAGTGAGATCAGGGGCAGAGAAGTAAATTAAAGGGCATGTCCAACCTCTGGTGGGGCAAATCCTTACCTTTCTCCTCTGCTGCTTATGGATGTCCTGCAGCTCCTTTTGAAAGTCCAGGAAAATAAAGAGTAGATGCCTCTCTGAGTGTAATCCGGAATCTGACACTTTACCTCTTCAACCTCTTCAACCTGGAGGACTCTGGCATGTGCAGGGGAGCTCTTCTCCTTCCCTCCCACCCTCTTGATTCATCGGTGCTGCACTTTTCTGTAGTGCAGGCTCCCCCAACCCTAAACGCTAGGGTTTTATTTTATTTTGTTCCCAGAAAAAGGCTTTCCAAAACTTATTCCTCTCGGCCAATCACAGATGCAGCTGCCGGTCCAGCCCCTATTGCTACTCCATTCCTGGAAGTAGCAGTAGAGGCTGAGGGAACGAAGGTGGGTACGTCTATTTCTGTGAGCTTTTTAAAGTTAAAACCCTGGCATTTAGGATTGGAGGGGGGTTCCCTACACTGCAGAAAATGTGTTGTATTTAGTTAGATCAGATGGACTTAAAGCTTAGTTCTTGAAGACATTTTGCTTGTTTTCTAACTGGCTTTCTCAATTCAGAATGACTTGTACAGGAATCTGTTGGCAATTAAGTACCCTGGAAAGTCCCAATTAGCATATGACAGCCAGGTGATCTAAATGAATACAACAGATATACCATGACCTGGATGAATGAGAACCTTCACAAGCATACAGAAAATGTTATATATTTGGGGGGTAGACAGACCCTTTAATAATTACTGCATCATGGTAGTGTCCAGGGGCAATATTGCATCTCCCTGTATATATGCAGATACTGTATATCATCTGTGTTAATACAAAATTATATTTTGTGCACTACTTACTGCAGTACCAAGACAGATTTTTGTGTGCACAGATTAGATGCAGCAGTTCTCCCAAGAGTCAAGTAATGGCAAAGAGCTCTAATACAAAAGAAAATCTTATATTTACTGCAGCATGCCAATTGGGTGTAAGAATACAAATTGGAAAACATGTTGCACTGAGACAGATTATGCTCATAAATGATTTAAAATTATGAGGGTTTCAAAATGTAAATTTTCTGACAGGTCTGATAAAATGACTTATCATTTATGTTTTTATGCAATAATTATCAGTGAATTGTACATGCAACAATGAGCTCAGCATGTACTCAGCATTTGTTCCTTAAAGCAATAAATATGGATATTCGTGTCAGATAATTTTTTTCATTAGTTTATTAACAACATGGAATAGATTATTCTCTTCTTAAAATTCAGTACGGAAGATATAAAAAAAAATTTGTATTTGCTTTTACACAAAAACACAAACATAATTCAATATTTATTAAATTCATAAACTATTATCAAATGTTTTAATATTGTTTTTGGTGTTATACTGTTAAAGGAATAGTTCACTGCAAAAGTGAACTATTCCTTTAATGCATTGATTGAGGACTTCTGTTCCTCAATCAATGCCTGTGGAGCCAGGAACGATGATAGAAGAAACTTTAGCGTGAACCTCTGCTGTCACGCTGAAATTACCAACCGCTTCATGGTTCTGATAAACTATAGCGTGCATTATCGCACATGTGCGCTATAGTTACTCAGAACCAGGTAGTGGTCGGGAATTTCAGTGTGACAGCAGAGGATAGCATGAAAGGTTAGTTTCTCCTATCTTCATTCCTGGCATTGCATTGATTGAAGAATGGAAGGTAGGGAATAGCTCCTTAAAGTGACAGTTCAGTGGAAATTATAAATATTTGTTAAATTGTTAGTTTGTGTAATGCCTTCTTAGTTATTCTACATATACTCTCCTATTTTGAAAAAAACAGTTGATTTCATACGCTTTGCTGTTCCCTGCTGTTGACATTAGTGAGCTGACATTTTAGGTTCTTCTTCCTAGGATGCACCACATCCTTGGAATGTCCCTAATAGTTATTTCTACTGATTGGCTGTTGGATGGGTCAAAGATGCTCATATCTCTACTGAGCAACTGAATCAACCCAGGTGCTGGGTCAAGGGCAACACCATATCAGTCTCTACTAGGGGTCCTGCAAACAGGAAGTCAGTATTTCGGTTGCATTTATTTATTCACAAACAAAATGCTGAATTGGCAGATTAAGGTCATTGGGAGGAAAAATACTGCTCTTTTTTCTGAAAAATGTATTTGCACTGAACTTCCCCTTTAACCTCCCAGTCTTCAAACACTTTTGCAGTGAACTATTTGTTTAAGCAATATTTCCTTTAATTTTCAGCTGTGTCTGCATATATGTATATACATGCAGGCATAACTTAAAATTTTTTGCACTACATACCACATTGCTTACATTTCAGCAGATTTTTGTGTACACCTAAATTTACGTTTTGTGGGCATGACTGCCAAGTTATGCATGCACAATTGCACAGCTTACAGGGAACATTGCTGTTAAGCCTTTGGAAAATAACATTCATTTGAAATTTGGTTGTGAAAACGGTGGAGAATCGCAAACTGCTAAATTGTACCATTTGGAACAGTAAACACGTATTATGTATAAAGCATAATACAGAACTTTTATATACTGGTATATGAAAAATAACAGGTGTACACATTATTGCAAATGTTTATACGTATTATTCTTTATAAAGGTCATATTACAACAAATAAGAGCTATGGTCTATGGTTTGTCCTATCATATGCCCCTAACCAAAGATATTCATGTGTGAAATCTTTTACTACAAACTGCCCCTGGATGAAGTCCACATACACTTAATGTCTGCCCCTCTGGGAGAGAGAAGGAGGTAAAGAAGTAAAGATTTAACTAATTTCACTCAGGTTTCTCTTTAGTTGTGAAAAGTAATATATCATTTTAATTCATGTTTTGAGAGCTATGAAACAGTATAATGTGTTTAGACCACAGATACTGTATATTAATCTGCTGTTGCCACTGTGATTTGCTGTAAAGCGTTAATTGGACTTAAGTAAGTAAGAATTAAGAAAATGCAATGTAATGTCAGTTCATGTTTGATATTTTATTGGCAACTCAAATATTTTTGCATTTAGTTTATTTAAAAAAGAAAAAAAAATTGAGACCAAAGCTATCTTTTTAAGAAATTGATAAGAATAAGTTGTTATTATTACTAAGTGAAGGGTTATGATTCTTATGAAATAGTAGCGGTGTTTAACATCTCATCAATGTGCTACAAGATTTCTTTTAAACCACTAATTCACAGGTTTCCACGCACAAAATGACATTTATTTATGGCGTGTGGTAGTACAGCATTGGGTCTGTACGCCACAGTGGTAATGGTATCAAGATTAGCGCAAAAAAGAAAAACCTTGATATTACATTGGGTAGCATGGGTTTTGGATGATATTCAGGCAAAAACTGCATCATTGCAGCTTTGCGCTATTTTTACCCTGGCTATCTAGAGCAACCAGGGGTCCATTAGAAGTAGTTCAGGGATCTGCAAGCTATAGTGCCAGGAGCTGTTGATTATATAGATTTCTATTTTATATATATATATTGGTCTTTCTATTATATTTAAATGAATTATCTTTTTCGATGAATTGGTAACTGGTAAAGTCAAAAATTAATAAAAATCTATAATAATTTTACCATGTCCAGCCTAAAATAAACTTTTCATAGAAATGTTCACCACCACCCCAAGCCTAGGTTTTGTATTATCCATACCTTCCAAAGATGCCCCTGAAGTGTCTTACCTAACTTGGTCCCTCAACGCTCCTCCTCTGCCCTGCAACTGACAGCCACACTACATCCTGGTCGCGGCTGTCAGTTAAGGAGCGACGTGATGTCACGCCCAATTTCCTGACACAACAGGAAGTAGAGCGACTGTCAGACCAGAGCCTCATTACTCCTGTTCTTGTTTGAAACAGGAGCAGGGGGTTCGGATTAGGTAAGTCGCATTAGGGGCATGTTTGGAAGGTATGGCTAATGTGAACCCAGGGTTTGGGGGGTGGTGAACATTTCTATGAAAAGGTTTTTTTTGGCTGGACAAGCTCTTTAACATCATTACAAATATTTGGTAAACAAATAAAAAGATTATAAAATTGAAGTAGACCCAAGAGAGACTTTATTAAAAATATGTTTGATTTCTTCAGGCAGATCTGATTACAGGTACCAATTATTTCTTATTGCTGTCAGACTCTATTTTTTTTTTTTTTTTTTTTTTTTTAAACGTTTTTGGAACACAAATTGAACTCACCCTATTTTTGAACATTTCTAGTTTTAAGTGGTGGTTCTAATACTGTCAACCAGTTCATTTTCACACCTGCAACTTGGGAAGAATGTCAAGGTTCCATCATTACCTCTTCTCTTTTATGCTCTATATTTGCTCTGAAAGGCTTGTCACATTCACCTATAAATAACTACAAAACACACAGCATTGCTTCATACTGATATTTATGTATTCACTTTCTAGATACAATGTCACACCTCTGCCATGGCAGTTTTTTTACAGTTAATCTGTTTCATGCCTCTACCCTGGTTATTAATACTGTTCTTTTGCCATCTCACTGCTGCTACAAACAGAAACTGATCTGGCATTTCATTGTTTATTTATTTTTTCCCACTGTTCCAATATTTTGATCAGTCTTTTAAATTCTGCACTTACAGGGGGTGCAATGGCACACATTCCATTTACCTTTCATGTTTTTGGAAGCAGGGGCAAGCATAGGATTTCCAAGGGAGGGATAACTGTAAGGGTTATCATGGATAAACTTAGTGCACCACTAGAGATGAACGAAACTGGCAAGTTTGTTCCAACAGCAGTTCTGAGTGATTTTCAGAGTATTCAATAGCATTTTTTACATTTTTCGCAGGAATTTTTATTATATGAATTATTTATAGGATTTTTAAAATTTTGAAAAATCCCTCGGGTCCGAAATCGGCAATTCCAAATCAAAACCAGGTTATAATTTAGCCACACCCTCTTTTAAAGGCCACTCCCATGTTAAAGTATACCTACATTATATTTTTCTGGCCCCTAGACCTTTTGCTACATGAGTAATGCTCACATTTATTTTAGAATATAAGGATATTAAAAGTCACCAAGGAGTTATATTACTGTATTAATCTTCTTTCTATCTGACACCCCTTGCCCTTAATAAAGATTTAAGGTGCTAGAAAGGTGCTTAAGGTACAGAAAAAGGGGGCACCTGTGACCCCCCCCTTGTGCCAGTTTTATGGGCTAATTTGAAACTCATTATGTTTTGTGCTACATAGTTTTATTCTACTGCTCATCTGCTAATGTGTTTGAATTACTGTTTAATTCATTTTGTAAAGATCTTGGCTATCAAAGTCCTATTCTCTGATACTTTTTTCTTGTATATATCTCATTATTTTGGATTTGGGTATACTAGTTCTAATAACATTGTGAATATCACTAATAAATGTTTTTTTTTGTTACTGGTATTATTTAGCAATGAGTACATATATATGTCCAGCTGCAAATCACTATGAGCTTAATTAAAAACAAAAATAGAAATTAACAAACAAGGGCCTATTTAAAAAGGAGTACACAAATGTACAAATGAAGGTCAAAAACTGATTAACAGTTCAATATATTTGTATTTCATTTTTAGAAATGTTACTGCTTATAACATTTCTCATAGTAGTTTAATAAACTTTTTTATGGGCTGTTTTATGGAAAAAAAATGTAATATAGGGGGTTCCGCTTATTTATCTGAAGATCAGGCGAAAAAAAGTTTTTGATTTATTTTTTGCTTCTTTAACCAGTAAGGCAAAGCAAAGTGGGATCTATCTCTAGCAACAACTGATTAACATATGACGCACTAATAAGCCAAAAGCTTTAGATTTTACTTTATCTAACATTCAATTCACTCAAACTGACTGCATCTTTCTCCTAAAATCTGGATGAACAAAGTGCAGTGTTTCAAAGTCAGCTGCCTAATGAATGAGATACTGTACCAGCTAACCAATCTCAACATGCATCTGCTGATTTTTCAATTCACAAGTTAAGCACTGGCTTGCTAATATCCTGATATATTTGCATAAGCTTTTTAAAACCAATCACCTTCCTTTATAAGATGTATCAGGATGACAACTGTGCCTGCACATTTGTGTAGCGTATTTAAATAAATGTGTTTTTAGTCTTATACAACTGAATGGTGAAAACATTAGTCACCATCTTTCAGTACCCTTTGGCTTTAAAACTCTGTAAATAAGGCCAGATGCCTTTGTTTTAATAAATATGATGTAATTTCTTATTTAAGAAACTAGTTGCATTTTTTCTGTACCAGAAAAGGTGCTAATTAAAGTGAAGTACAGGGAAAAAAACATCTGTTTATATTGCTCGGCTTTATGTTTTACTTGTATTGTGACATTGACACATCATTAACTCTAAAAGATACATTTGCAGATTTGTCAGATTAAAAGGTTGAAAAAGGTAGCAGTATCGAGTTTAAAACCTTGAATACAAAAAAAATCCAACACCCTCAATGTAATGTTCATCTAATTCCCGTGTAAACAAGTATTTCAATTGTAGTCTCACAGATACTGTGGTAAACCAGATGCACCAGATGTAGAAAAGTGAATATGATTTGGAAATATGTCATTAACCAATGTGGACAGGTTGTGTTTATACAAAGATTGTGCCATCTTGTAGGTACATATAGTATTTTAGTGGTTTTTTGCACATAACTATTATAATTTTCCAATTAAATAGAATACAAAAGGCACAGAGAGCAAAAATTTGTCAATTGTAAATGTGTGTGTGTGTGTGTGTGTGTGTGTGTGTGTGTTTGTGTGTATTTTGTTGAATCATAGGCTTAATTAATTTTATCAAAGAGAATGAAAGCATTCTAATTCTATTGACAGCAATGGATTTTATTGTGACCAATGGGTGTTTAATAAAACCTATACTAATCAAATGGAGGCAAATACTATTGTATATTTCCTGTTCCTTGGTGACTCTAATTTGCTTTTGAAAATGCAAATTTTCTTCTCTTGCAACTTGGCAGCAATGCTTATTAATAGTTTAAGCTACTAATTACTGTAATTCTACAACCGACTTCCAACCAGCATTGAACATGTCAAGTTCCTCTGGAGAATTTAGCTGCACAGAATGATGATCTTGTTCTTCACTACAGGGTTACTCTTCAAACTGTTAAATTAAATTTGGGAACTTTGATTTTAGAACTGTGCGTGTGTTTGCTCAGTCTTTTTAAGGTTAAATTGTGGAACAATGAGTCTCATATACAAGCCCAAGCTTTAATCAAACCCTGTGTGTGTGTATAGCTGAGATAGCGCAAAGGTGCATAAATTGTAGCAATGGAACAAATTTTAACAATGGAACATGTGAGGTAAATAACTGTTAATAACTTATGCAGGGAACCAATATTTTGCTGTAATATATATCAAAGTTTTTACATTTTTATTTCAAATAGCTGCAGACTGCATAATTTAAGTTACCATTGACTTCAGTGAAAAAAATACATTTTGGTAGACCTGTTGCCCCAATGTAAAGTTCTTTTCTTATCTTAAAGGGTATCTCCACCCAAAAATATTACATTTTCTGTTGTGTAGGGGATCCCCCCAACCCTAAACACTAGGGTTTTACCTTTAAAAAGTGCCCAGAAATAGACTTACCCACCTTCATTTCCTTTGCCTCTGTCTCCACTGCTTTTCTGGAATGGAACACCAGTGGCGGGACCGGCAGCCGTGTCTGTGATTGGCTGATGAGTCATGCAATCACAGATGCGGCTGCCGGCTATTCAGAGAGTCTAGGGAACGAAAGGGAAAGTAGGGAAAGTTTTTTTAATTTATTAAAACAGTATGGCAGCGCAGAGGGCGGGAGGTGAGAGAGCTCCCCTGCACATGCCAGGAAGAAGCAGGCACCAGATTACACACAGACATCTCCTTCTCTTACTGGACCCTTACTCTTTTCTGGACTTTGAACAGGCAATGCAGGACAACCATAAGGAGCAGAGGAAAAGGTAAGAATTTTTAACACTACACAGTAAGGTCAACAGTAGGTCAAAATTTAGTTTTGGGGTGGACATGCCCTTTTACATGTCTACTCTTTAAGGGGGATGCATGCAGTGTTCGTTAGCTATCCTAAAAAGTGCAAAAGTGTGTTTTCTGCTAGTGAAGAAAAAGTAAACAATTAATAATCTACTATTTTCCTTTAGTGAGAAAGTGGAACTGTCTTCCAGCAGATGAAGTAATGTCAAATTCATTAAATGGCCACAAGAGTGGGCTGGATAAGTTTCTCAGATCCTAAAATATTAAAATATTAATAAACTAATATCATGTTCATCCAGGGACCCTTTTTAATTGCTATTTAGAGTCGGGAAGGAATCTCCCTTCCCCCTTTCCCAGTGGGTTTTCTTGCTTTCCTCTGGATCTACTTTCATTCAGAAACTGGAAAGTTTTGAAGAATAGTTTTGTTTTTGGGTTTTGCCTCTCCTTAATCATTTTTCATTTTGTAATATCAGTTTTGAATAATAAGAGATAATGTAGTTAGCTAAATAAACCATAGCGGAAAATATTACATAAAAATAACACCACCTAGCAACAGTTATCCCAAAATATTGGTACTATCTCATTAATTATTTAATTAGCAAATGTTAGATTATTGGTCGATATATAGATTGTGAAGAAGTGTGTATCAGACCGTAGTGTTCAGTGGCTTGATAAATGCATTTATATTGCTGACCAAACTTTTCACAGGATTGTTGTCTGAGATGCTTCTGTGCCTTATTATATATATTATAAATGTATTGAAAAGCCTTTGTACCCTTTAACAAAACTCAATTCCCCTGTTTCATCTTTTCTTTTTATTGTCACAGAAATCCTTTTTAAAGTCAGCTTTATTATTGAATGGTATATTAAGTTCATTTAGACAACTCCAGGGGGGACTAAACAATCTAAGTTGCTGTAAACTATCTGTTAGAATCTGTATCGTTGTCAAAGGATAAAACATTATCATGGTGAGAGCAAAATTATAATCATTTAACCATCATCAAATTAATAACCTTTATCAAAGTGAAAATACTCATTAAATTGTCAAACTCGCATATAAAAATTCCCAGGTTGAAATGTTGACAGAGCATTTAGTAATTTTCTAAACACTGAAAATAGGCAATATACATTTAAAGATTTGTTCATTAAAGAGCCATTGTTTACACCTACAATATGTATGATCAAGTATGATCATAAGTCTATAATTGTGAATACATGAATGCTTTATTTACAGATTCATCTGAAGTCGAGCCATTAATTGAGAAACAGATGTTGGCATTGGTGTTTCTTTGTTTAGACTTCAATATCTGGCTGTATACACACACATATCACTAAAGGAACAAAAGATTCTGAACAAACAAGTAATAATATTTAATCGTCATGGCTAAACAAATATTTTTACATGGTACACATATTACTATAAATAATACTATAGCCATTAAAGCAGAGTAGGTGTAATAACAATCATATGTTTTAGATGGCTGCACAGGTCTGATATCCTTCTGCTCGATAAACTGCCTAAAATCTACAAGAAATCTATCAAAGAGAGGGGTATACTCAGTTCAACATTTCAATTTACTGGATGGAATTGGTTGAACAGAATTAACAAAAAAAAACAACAACCCACAGCTTGCTCAGAAAGCCATTAAGGCAACATTTATTGAATGGTTATGTCTTGTTCTATTAAGAAAAAGACTAAAGGGAAGATATAATTTAGGCCATTTATGGCTAAAAAAGAGTTAAACCCACGCTACTGTACCTGATGTAATATCGGGCTAGCATGTGTTTAAATCTTACCTTGCAGGGCATGCACCCTTCCATTAACAATGCAAAAAGGAAATTGTTTTTATACTACTTTGTAGAGTGAACATTAATGACTTCTCCATGTAATTGTTTTTAAATTAAAGTTATGAAATTGATGGTTTGCACAGTACAAGGTTATTTTAGCCACAGTAGCTCACTATCAATTTACTACTCCTATTCATTTTTCAAATGATATAGGAGTGCTTTTAAGCTTACCACAGTAAACTTACTTTTGAAGCACACCATCCTCAGGATGTGACATCATAACAGGTAAGTGTAATTTAACATAAAGATACGTCCCACACCCATCCCCAGTGCTCCTCCCCTCCAACCAGTATTAACCATTTATCAACTCTACTATTAAAACATTACTTAAGTAATGTGTGTCAAAATATTATCCATACTTCATAATGCACCTAGACTCTATATATATATATGTTAATCATTATAGTGATAATAATAATCAAATTATTATAAAATTATTTTAAAGGGGACTGGGTGATTAATGTGATAAGATAAAACAGTGAAACATATAAAAAATTTAAAAACATACTAAGACTCATAACAGAAGCCTTCAAATAGTACAGTTTCTGACAAAATTCTTGTCGCTTGTGTACAAATAGACCTGAAGTGCCGCTTAACAATAATTCTAATGCAGATTTTGTTTCAAGAAATGGTTCATTTTACCCCAAACAGCTTTTGTAATAATGTTTCAAAGCAAAACGAAACTAACAAAAAGTATTCAAATATTCACAGTATTAAAAGTATGGCTATATTGCTCCTCTTGCACATATAGAAAACCAGCTTTACACCGCACACAGGATTTAAGCTTCAATTCCTTTATTTGGTTAGCACACGTGAAAAGTACAATGTTTCAGGGTTGGCACAACCCTTCCTAAGGTACAAAAAATGGCTATGACATGTCACCAATACCCCCATGATTATATACCCTCCCATACAGGATCTGACATCATATGCCCAACCTATTTCTCCCAAACAACCAATTAACCCTTCCCGTTACATGTTTATAAAACTTTTTATGATTGCTTATGTATTCACTAATCAATTAAATTTATCTACAACTAATGAAAACTGCCATGGTTTAGACACACTTCATTACCTCTACAAGAATTGATATAAATCATAGTAACTATTGAGACCTCCAGGGGACAGACTTTGAAGCTGATGCACTCACCATATCTCCCTTCTTTTTAGTAGTAATCCCTGATCACCTCCCCGATCTAATGGGGGGATCACCTCGAGTACCCTAAATTTCAGCTTATTCTCTGTGTGTCCTGCCTTAACATAATGTTTAGAAACGGATTATTTTATTTTCTTCTTACGTAGCGTCACATGTACAAAACTCCCTACAGTGGTACTTCTTACCCGTCATGGGATGTTTGAAAAAAGGACCCCTGTCCACAAACTTACATTGCACACAGTGTAGGCAAGAATACATCCCTAGCTTCCGTTCGCCCAGGAACGTGCTTTCCTCTATTTTTATCCTTCCTGAAGGTGGACCTCACCAAACCATTGCCCAAAAAAAACCTCTGCGGTAAGAAATCAACGGGGGAACTCTAAATTCCTCAATCTCAGGATACGAATGGCTCAGCATATGTCAATTCTTTCTTATAACTTCATTTACCAAGTTACTGCCAACTGCAATATCCATTATCAGTGGTATTCTCCCACTCATGGTTTACTTTTTATTACTGTTCAGTCCCTCAATGGAATCCGCTCTGCAGGAGGCTCCATCAAGGACCCTTGGGGGATACCCTCTATCCAGAAACTTGGAATACATCTGACCATGCTGTATCTTCCTCACTTCACCATCGCTTACAATACGATTCACCGTTTTAAACTGACTGATCGGAATAGACTTCTTCACATAGGGAGGATGGAAGCTCTTATATGCAAGATCAGTCAGTTTAGTATACAGTTATAGCTCTGTGCTGACTTCCCCATTATTTCTCACCTTAACGTCTAAGAAGTTAATCTCAGTTTTGTTAAATTCTAGGGAAAAATTTGATGTTAGGATGGACCTCATTCAGCTGTTCATGAAAATGGCGTAGAGATCCAACACCACCCCGCCAAAGGAGGAAGACGTCATTTATGTATCTCCACCAGGCTAGACAGTGCCTGGTGAAGGATGGTAAACCATAGATAGCATAGTGTGAACCTTGGGCAGGGTGTACAACACGGGCGTAATCAGGTGGGTGACTATCAGGCTTGACCTTAGATCCTCAGAGATAACATGAGATCTGGCCATACTGGATAGAAAGGTGTCAATTTCCCTTTTTATGCCCCCTAGGGGATCTTCATCAACTTTACGGTACATCATAGCATCGCCCAGTTGGCCCAGTATCCCATTATAATAATAATCTGTGTCCAATATCACGATTGCTCCCCCTTTGTCAGAGGGTTTGATCGTGATATTGGACCTCTGCTTTAATTGTCTCAATGCTTGTCTTTCCATTGGGGTCAAATTATGATCTAATGGTAAACATTCAACTTTCTGTAACACAAAACACATATCCTGCTTAACTTTATTAACAAAACTTTCCACCCCAATATAAGTAGTGGGTGGCACAAAATGACTTTTTGAAACCAATCCCACACTATTGGGGGTTAATCTCTCCATTTCATCCTCATGGGTGGTCACAGTCACAATAGGTCTCTGTAAAAAGTGGGCTTTCAATCTTAAGCCCCGGAAGAAAGCATACAAGTCAATATCCAACTTAAAAGGATCCAACCTGGTGATAGGACAATAACTCAGACCCTTTGATGGCACAGTAGTTTCAGCGTGTGACAGACAAACCTGTGACATCACAGCTACTTTCTCCTTGGATGCAGTGCTGGCTTCGGGAGCGGGTCCCCTCAATTGTTTCCTCTGCCAGCGTCCTCCCCGCTGACACTATTTCCTCCTTGTTGGGAAAACAAGTAACGATAACAAGTAATGATAACAATAATTCAGGCTGAAGACGGCCAAGTGGTGGTTGAAACGCGTAGATGTGTTTGCAATAAAAGATATATTTGGAAAGACCATTTGATTGCTCCATTGTCGTTGCTTCTGTTCATTTACCTTAGATGCACCCGGGCATGTTATCCACATGGACTACTGTTCGTTGACTAAACAAACAGTTTTCGCTACACTGTTTTTTTGTGAAGTCCTATTGTACTTCTTTCCTGGTTTCCATCTGGCTCCTTGAGTTATAAATAGACATGGATAGCATGTATCCTGACTTTATTATGTGTGTTATAATGCATTTTGTTTAAATGTAACAGTAACTTTCATGGTTTTAAATTGTAACTATTGGTATTTTTAATACACATATGCACGTTGGGATTTCTCTGTGGTGGGTGGAGCATGTTCACTGTGGGTGGTGATAAATTGGGGTTAGGGATATTGTATTACTAGATCCTGATGACGGCCCACATATTGGGTTGAAACGTGTCGATGTAACTGCTAATAAATATGTTACTTTATATTACCAAAGAAAAGTCCCGTGAGTGCTATCTTATTTGTCTATCTATGGATTGTTTGTGACGTGCACCCGGGCTGATGCTGAGACGAGACTTGTGCTTGCTTACCCTTTATCTGTAATATATATATATATATATATATATATATATATATATATATATATATATATATACACATACAACTGGCAACTGTCAATGTAGTTCAGTTTTCTTAGGATATTAAATTCTACTGATAATAAAAGGAATAACCAAGCAGTAGAGCTGCAAAAGTATTTCATTGGGGATGAAAAATTTTCCACTAAAGGAAAGTGTTTTATAGTCCCAGAATAGGTCTTTGTGAGAAATTATTGTTCCACAGGCACTGTGCAACTCTACGATGCAATGTATCACTGTGATAGAAATATATTGCATTTTCATTCTTAGAATTGCTTAAAAACACCATTTACTGAAACAAACAACTTCCAACATCAGACTACAATAGCAAATATCTTACTTCTTACTCTTCTACCTAAGTCTTGAACTAAAGAAAACATGTACAACTGTTCAGAAACTGTTAGCAGATACTTCTAGTAATATTCTACACAATATGCACAATCTTTTCCACTGCAATTCAAATTATTGCATAATGGTTGTTAAAATTTGAATAGATTTGCAAAGATATAAGAATACCTCAGACAAAGTGAGAATTGTGGCAGTTTTGATTAATTGCTAAGTTTTATTGTGCAAAAAATTTAAAATGTGCAAAAATGTAGGATTTTTTGGGCTGTGTGGTTTAATTCTTTGCATTGCACTGGACACTCTGACAGGCATCCAGGAACTGCATCAGCCTTACCATTTCCAGTCAGTACAATTTTACCCACAATCCAACATACAGGGCTATTTATTTAAAGATTGCTTTCCCCCACAGCTGTTCTGTATTGGCGATTAAAACCCAAACAGCTACCCAAGTCCTGTGTTAACTAAAAAAAAAAAGTCACCTTTTGTCACTGCATGGTACTTATATCACTTTCTCACAATCCCTTTTTAAATTGCTCAGCTTTTCAAATTCCAAAACATCTCCCAGTGCTTATGTCCCTTGATTTGAAAAATGTTTATTAAATATCCTCATAAAAGTATTAAATTTTCACCATATTGGAGACATTATGGACACAGTGACCAATTTACATTGAAATAAATGTGCATGCATTTTCTCCCCATGTATTTTCTTTTTCACTGGCCTGGTTTGCAGAAAATTGTCTTTAGCATGGTTCCCAAAAATGTTTCTGTTTTTTCTTAGAAAAAAAGCTACAGTTAATCATTTCTTCTGAAAACAAATACATGTGAAGATTGTATTCAGTTGGATCAACTTGACTTAAAGTTTAGTTCTTGAAGAGGTTTTGCTAGTCATCCGACTGGCTTTCTCAATTCAGAATGACTTGTACAAGAATCTGTGTCAATTATGTACCCTGGAAAATCCCAATTAGCATACAACAGCCTGGTGGTTCAAGAGAGGCGTCAAGGATGCCATTTATGTGAAAATAAAGAAACCAAGCCTGAATAGAGGTGGGGGGGGGGTCAATACCAACTGTCTGCCATGTACAATGCTGTTTTGACACTCTACCCTGGGCAGTTTCGATAACACCTCTTAGCCACAGGTCCCTAACACCTGGCTATCTTATGTACTAAACAAGAGTTTTCAGGCATGGATGCTGCATCCATTTGATTGTGCTGGGCACATTACACTGTTGTGTACATGTGCACCGAACAAGAGGGAGTGCACGCGAGTTGTGCAGGCAAGGGGGGTTGCACACCTGGTTGGGGGAGGGAGGCGGGAGAGTACATGTGCCGCAGGGACGAATCGGGGGTTTGCTAGTTATATGCTAATTGGGATTTTCCAGGGTACATAATTGCTAACAGATTCTTGTACAAGTCATTCTGAATTGAGAAAGCCAGTCGGATGACTAGCGAAACGTCTTCAAGAACTAAACTTTAAGTCCAGTTGATCCAACTGAATACTACAGATATATTCCTATACAATTTTTTGTTTCCTAATTAGATCTACTTTGCAGGCAACCAATGTTTCTATTTTCCAAACTGCTTAAAGTTTCTTTTTTTCTGACTAACCTTGTAATATTATTATTATTTTAGACCCTTTGGCTATAAAACTTAATTTCTACAAGTAAGCAGAAATTATTATAATATAGACTAACTTAAATTGTAATATCCTTCAACCTAATGCTCCCAGGGGATTAGTCAGATATACTTGTTTCTCTTTAAATTACACACTAAATTCTCAGATACAAATTGGAAAAAATCACTGCTCAAATACAGAAAGAATTTTTTTTTTCCCTGAACAACTAATATTGAAATAATGATTTTTCTGGATTATCCTGCTTTTAATGTTTCAAAAACATATCAGTTTCTATATACGACTATTTTTGACTCCTTCTTCCAACCAAACAAAAATGAAAATGAAACACACAAACAAAAGAAAATGCTTTAATAGTGACAGCTTTGCTGGAAACAGCTGCAGATTGTGCTACTAATGAGAGAACTTTAACCAAAAGTATTGCCTCTCTATCTCCAGAATGACCTTTATTTTTTGTATGTGCTTATTTTTAATTGCCATGTTATTCTGCATATTTTCTCATTTTTTATTTTACATTTATTAACATCTGCTCTCCAACTGAAAAACTGGGGTAGTCAGGTGCTACTATGGAATGAAGGTGAATACTGGATCGAAAAACCAAAAATAATGCTTTTAGCAGTAACCTAAAATGTAAATTCCATTAGTGTGTGATAATATTTAGGGAAAAGACATGATTCATTTTAACAATAAAATATTTTATTATTCAGCAAAAGGACTGACATGAAATTAATAAAATAATTTTAACTAGATCCACTTAAGAGAATCTTGAAGTTATTTTTAATATAGCTACCACTATGGATTTCCCATAAATTTGTTGTAAACAAATCCCCACGCTCTGGCACTCCTTACCATACCACACTCCTGCAATGCAGTCACGGGAGCGCAGTAAGTTAAAAGGAACACTTGGGAGCAATATTACATCACGCCCTTATTATTTAAATCCTTTATAAGGTATTGCTTTTTAAAAACATTTCAAGTTCCTTTTCAGGTAATAAAGCTACTACTTTGGATTTTTAACTATTTACTTTAATTTTGTTGTAAAAATTTTTTTTATTCTTTTATTTAAAATGGCACAGTATTTGTAATAAAGCTCTGGTGTTCCAATAAATGTGTTTAAAGGGCATGTCTACCCCCAAAACTAAGCTACCCCAATTGTATAGTGTTACAAAATTCTTACCTTTCTCCTTTGCTCCAAATGGTTGTCCTGCAGTGCCTGTTTAAAGTCCAGGAAAGTGAAGAATAGGAGCTGTCTCTGTGTGAAAAGGTTTCTGCCCCCAGGCATCTGCTGCTTCTGTACATGGAATATGCATGGAACAGCAGCATAAGGCATATATGCCTATATAAGCATAAGGCATATAAGTATATATGTATGTACAGTGTACATTTATTTATAAATTGACACTTGGGTATGATGTGCTGCACATTTTCAATATAAAAAGTATACAGAAAAAGGCATAAGTGCAAGCTGTAATACCAATCAATAGAATGTAGAATAGAATAGCACATACATATATAAATGTATTTAACATAAAAGTATATTATGTGGCATGGTTTGATACAGTACATTCCGATTGAGTTCCCTTCCCAGAAGTTGTTTATGTGGGTAAACATACATTCACAAGAGTTTGTGGAGTGGTGTAAAAAGTATTTGTGGCAGCTAATGATTCATTTATTGTGCTGGCACTTAGAACGATAGGATTCCAGTTTAGGTTTAAATCGACAAATGGATTTTTCTTTGTGAGAGAGGGATAAGAGTTCCAAAAGCAAAGGTGGCCATAAACATGCAATTTCTATCGCAATGTGCCAACAGATCACATTGGTGTCTGTCGGCGCATTGCGAAGGGAACCTGCACACATGGAACCAACCAATCCACATGCCGACCAACAGCCGTCTTTCCCGATCGATCGGAGTGCCGACTACGGTCGTTCGTCTGCACTCCGATCGGTCAGGAATATCCCCTAAACACGAGCGATAATCAGTAAATCCCGTTGTTCCACAATGGGATTTAACTATTATGGCTTGTGTGTATGGCCACCTTTAGGAGCAGCAAGAGAAAAGGGTTTAAGTAGCAGGCAGTGTTAGTTGGGGGTTTGTAAAGAAGATTGCTTTGTGAGGAATGAGGGACACACCCAGGAACATAATAGATCAAAAGAGAATATAAGTATGGCAGTTCAGCAAAGTGAAATCATTTTTAAGGTTAAGGGAAGGGTTTTGAAAGTATTGTTTTCTTAATGTGAAGCCACCCTATAATCTGAAGAAGTAAATAAGTAGGTTCTTTTTTAGGAGAGAGTGAAATGATCCATGATACACAGAGGAGGGCTTAGGTTGGCTGGAATTCCAAGTTGTTGTACAGCATTTTAGGAATGAGAGCAAAAGAGCATGCACAAGTATTTTAGTGGTTGACAGAGAGAAAATGGCAGACTTCGGCAAGATTGAAATTACAAAATTGTTGAAGGTTTTTGAAGGTTACTCATTGCCAACATGATATTATAATAGGGTTAATGACCGTATTGTTAATAAAAATTGGAGAAGGGTGGACTGGGTCACAGGTGTAAAAATTATTAATTCGGTTTTAGAGATATTGATTTTAAGGTGTGCTATCCATGAAGTGAAAGCAGAAATAAATATTAGTTTGTGAATTAAACATGTTTAAATCTTATGATTAATATTATTATTATAATGGCATATCTTGATTATTAGGCCCTCTCACGGCCGTAAATGTACGCATGGTATTGTATAGGCAATCAAAGAAGTATGATTGTGATCGTAAATTATCTTATGATGTTATTGAAAATGTTTGGATTAACTGAGTGTACGTGATAAAAGCACTGTTTAACTATAAATAATTATCACCAAAGCAATGCATACAACAGCATAATAATCTTATAAAAAAAAAATATATATATATATTATGTTAAATATATATAATCATCATTAGGTGATGAATATATTTCATAGTTTATTGCAGACATCTTACCCATTTGTCCAAAATATTTAGGACAATTATACCTATAAAAAACAATATTTAACTAAAAATAAATTATATTTCTATATGGAAAATGAACCATCCCAATATCTTTATTTTGGCAATCAGTGCCTTCTACATCTTGTAATCCTTCCTTTAAAAAATGCTACACTTGGCTCTTCCATTTTGCAGATGCTGTCAATCATCTGCACCATTAGCATTATTTTACTGCTTCAACTGCACTGTAATGTTCCAACCTGCATCATCAGGAGTATGCAAATATAAAAACACATTGTCCAGGATCTTATATTATGCTACCCTTCCTTGTCCATCACACTGTTCCCCAAACCAATCTGCCCACTCAGCAAGCCAATCTGCCCCTATATGTTTCCCAAATCCACTCTGCCCCCTACTTGCATTTTAAGACCATTATATCTGTCCATAAAAAAAACACACTACCCAATTTAGTATAAATGTAAAGTTTAAGAGCTAGCAAGAGGAGGAGCGGGGTCAGGTATGAAACACTCCTGTTTCCCAAAATTAGAGATTAATTTTAGTTTGAGACTGAGCAGGTGGGTGAAACAAAAATAAAGAAATCTACTAACCTGGAATAGCTGTAAACTCCCCAACAGACCAACAGTGCATTAAAGGGAAAGTTCAATGGAAAATATGATTTTTTTTATTACACATACCTAGTTATTCTACATATTCTCTTCCATTTTAAAAAATCAGTTACATTTATACCCCTTGCTATTCCCTGCTGTTGGCATTAGTGAGCTAACATTTCTGGTTCTGTAACAGTCCTTCTTCTTCCTAGAATGCACACTATCTTGGAATGTTAATTTCTTAGACATTAATTTCTACTGATTGGCTCTTGGATGGGTCAAACATGCTCAGATCTCTACTGAGCAACAGGAGCTGGGTCAAGGGCAAGACCATAACAGTCTCTATTAGGGGTCTTGAAAACAGGAAGTCAGTATTTCGGAAACATTTTTATTTTTTTAAAAGTATATGTATTTGCACTGAACTTCCTATTTAAGGTTAAAGTAAGTGGGTTAGTCATACATTACAAGCATTAATCAAATTACCATTTGTTATTTTTGAATGTATAATTTTCCTTTAAGCCTTTTTTATTTCCTTAGTTTCTATTCTAGAAGCAATAACATTTTATGCATGTTTCCTAAGCTTCCACCTGCCTTTTTATTGTTTTGTTTTCAATTGATTTTCTCTAATAACTGAAGAAACTATGTCTGTCAATTTTTAAGTCTCATAATTAAAAAAAAAAAAAATTCAATTTAAAATGTGTTTAATTTAATGACCATTATCTTCTCATTCATGGGACACTTTTAACACAAAATGGATTGCATAGGTATAAAAAAAAAACCAATGATGGTGCTCATCTTTAATTGTCTAACTTTAAACAAATGTACAAACTAGTACAAACCATTGCTCTTCCTGGACACAAATTTGCCTACAATGGACACTGTACTGCATTTTTAAGTTTTTTAAATGAACTCTATATTTCTCTAAAAGGTAGAAGAGAGTGCATCTACCTCATGTTCTGCACTGTAGCAGGAGCAGAGAGCGATGGAAAGCACACTATTGTAGAGGCTGACAGTCTTCTACCTGCTCTATGAATTTTGATTTCAATCTATCTAATCATTGGAAATGCAACTTTTTGTACTTTAAATCACAGTTTATACAATTTAATTGTCTGTCAGGCATGTTAATAATGATATCTTTAAGATGGAGGTCATTGCATTTATGCAATTACCATTTAGCCTAAGCAAAACCTAAGCAAAATAATCAATGATCTGGTGGAGATCTTATAAAAAGGCAAAAAAAAAATCCTCTATCATTAATTTTCTTTCTGATTGATTTAACTTGCCAAATTCAGTAATTTGCTTATAGTTCAGTCAGATTAATTGACGTATGAATTACAGGAAGAACAAATGGTTACATTAAATTAATCATTAAATGTTGAGGACACATTGATTGTCTCATTCTATGTTTGTCTTTCATAAACTATGTGATTAATACCCAACATGTTCTTTTTTTGTTTGTTTTTGTTTTCTTTCCTTTTCCCTTTTTGTAGAAATTATTGAACCTTCCACCACTAGTCCTGTCACAAGTTCAGGTCAGTATCCACATACACTCACAACGTATGTTTGGGTACTTTGCGATCATTTCAGTCATCATCTGTCATACCCAACAAGTTCTTCTGATAAGGGGTCTCTGTACTTCGTGCCTTGTTTCGCTTTTTCTACTGTAAATGTGTTTGTTTGCTTAAAGAAAAAGTTGGCACTCCTTATTAAAGCAATATAAATATACTATGATAGGAAATTGCATGTGATCTCCTGTTTTAGACATTCAATAAGGCATGAGGGGCATGTAAGATACAGCAATAAATAAATGTTTTGGTTTCTGTATTATTTTTATAGTGTGATTCTGCCCTGTTTACATGTGATGAAAAACTTCTGTGCATGGTGCACTGTGAGTTGTTTTTGTAAGGGTGTATTACACAGTCTTAAATCCAACTTCAGTTTGTGCAGTAAAGTTATTTTATTATTTTACCTTGCTTTTCTGTGCATGCCAGACAACATATCTGTACCCTACCCAACCTTATATCATGTCATGTGCAATGCTACTTTAGTGTTGCATCTAAAAACTGCATAAAAAGTGTCTGTTTAATATATTCCCCATAATAACCTATACTAATATGCAGTGTGTTTAATTGTATTCATGTGCAGCATCACCTTTTCTTTTATGGATAATAAAGCCTAAAATTATACGTATTACATATTATATTTTAATTATGGTTTTTATAAAGTTTGTTTGAATAGGATGAGAAAAATAATAACCAGTAAGAAAAGGTTTGAAAAAAATATATATTTGGTACTAAATCCATTATATATATATATATATATCAGCATTAAAGAGGAAATAATATAAATTGCCAATTGGTTGTATTTTCTGAATGATGTTATAGGAAAGAACATGAATTTATCCTGAATGTGAGAATATTAGTATTTGCTCTTTTGATGTGGATGTCTTTTTTTTTTGTAAGCAAATGAAGTGCTTCCCTTGTTCATCTTGTCAACAGCTTTTGAATGATTGTATTAATTTGTCATCATAATTTGTGGTTTTTGTAATGTTCTTTTTCCTGTAGACCATAAAATGTGTTTGCAGTTTGGAAGCTTTGACTTTCCAATCTTGTCTTTGTAATCGTGAGTGCTGTTTTGCTATGGTGCTGCTTGAAAGAGAGCTAATGACTAGAATTCCAAGCCATAATTCATTGTCATGCATTGTTTTTCTGACACATGAATGTACATTGTTGATGGGGTTCTTAAAAAGACCACACAAAACAAATGAGGTAACACAAGATAACAATAAAAAAATTCAACTAATTCTTATGACCGTAAAGTAATGTGAAGTAACTCAGCATTCAATACTACATTCAATTAAAAGCAAATGCCTTTATACCTCATGCTTACCATCCTTTTTTCTAGCCAAATATTCCGTGAAACATTTTGCAAGATCTTCATCTGATAAACCACACCACGCAGGTATAAACTGACCTCTTTTTGTAATTTCATTTAAAAGCAAATAACAATGAAATGGTAAGATGCTATAATGGAATGTCATTACCAGTCACATCTTTAAGATGTATTTTTAATTCCTTGTGGCAGAATCATCTGTGCTTATGGTTCTTTATGTCCCTGCAACAACTATTTACTTGATGGATATTAATGTAGCAGCAACGCTCTCAACAGGTGATATGAAAAAGTGACTAGAGACTGTTGATTTTAATGCCCCCATACTGTGTAAATTCTATCAAGCAAATACAAAACAGTATGTTACACACGTGCCCCCTTCTTTCCTGCTTTTTTTTTACTCCTCATCCTCCACTGTGGCTTTACTTATTTTTCTCAGACTTCAATACTATTTATTTTTAACTCTATGCAATAATTTTGTTAACTAAATCCTAATACACAATATCTTAAGCCTTTTTCAATAAACTTTTATTTTTAAGGCATCTGGGAGAATGTCTAAATGTTTATTGATAGATAGATAGATAGATATATAATAGATGTTAGTAAGATTTTAAAGGACAGTTATACCATATTTGCCCCCTTCCCCCACATTAAAGTTCAAAGCAAATACATATACTTTTAAGAAAAAAGAGAAGTATTTTTCCATCCTAATGAACTTAACCTGCCTATTCACAATTTTGTCTGTGTATAAATAAATGCTTCCGAAATACTGACTTCTTGTTTGCAGGACCCCTAATAGAGACCATTGTAGTCTTGACCTAAAACCCAGCACCTGGGTTGATTCAGTTGCTCAGTAGAAATCTGAGCATGTTTAAAGTATAACTCCATCCTCATCTTTTAGAAAGAATGAGCTCTTTAAAATATGTTGATAGATCATAGTTTGTCCTATCAATTCATTACTGTATGCCTGCTATGCTTCTGGATATCTTATCAAACTGAGCAATTTAGAAACCTGTACTGAGCCTTTGCCGAGCCTGGGCATGCTCAGAAGAGGCAGACAGGGGATTAGCATTCAGTCATTTGCTGTGATGTCAACTGTCAAATCCATAACTGACAGTTGCTAACTGGAAGAACCAGGAAGCATAAACAGGACATTGTGCAGGATTTCAGGTTAGAATTATATATTTCAGATTTCAAACTATTACAGTTTAGAGTTTTGGGGGGTGATTTACCTGTATGTAAGTTTCCATTTTAGGTCTGGACTTGCCCTTTAAACCATCCAACAGCCAATCAGTAGAAATTACAGTTAGGAACATTCCAAGGTAGTGTGCATTCTGGGAAAAAGGATGACCAATACACAAACTTAAATGTCAGCTCACTAATCTTAACAGCAGGAAATAGCATAAATTCAACTGATTTTTTAAAATGGAAAAGAATACGTAGAATAACTACGTATGCATTAAATAAACTTAGAATTTTAAAATAATGATATTTTCCACTGAACTAATAGTACCCAGGTTGAAGACCTAAAATGCTAGGTCTTCAGTATATAAAATTTATATTTTTACAGAGATTGCATTGAGTTTTTAGGAGCAACTAATCAGGTGGGGGTATATAACACTATTACACATAGTAAAGGTCTATATGTATGTGTGTAATTATCACTATTTAATTAAAATCACCATAAGAAATAACACTATACAAAGTATAGTACTACTACTTACCACTGAATTACAAAACAAATGATATACAATTAATAAAGTAATACTTACTTTACTGGACACCCCTAAAGTTTGAATGGAAAACTCAAAATGGTAGGTTTAGCCACACATCTAGGATTTCTACAGGGTCTCCATGTAGACAATAAAAGGAAGTGGGAACATCCAATGAGGTTCTGATCTTACACTGTTAGCAAATAAAAAAAATTGTACATGACAAGACAGGAGGTGTAATGAAGTTCCTGTATTACACCCAATGATGTGCTTTTTTGTAAAACACAGTCTTAGCTAATTAGAAAAATCTTCAGACTCTCACATTTACTCCCCCCCTCTGCTCTCCATAGAAAGTAAAGGTGACCATACATTAGTCCGATTTTATGTACAATCCAACATACAATCCGACATTTCCATCGATTGGCCGAAAAATTGTACATTTTCCCATTCTTATCACACGACATTAGATCGTAAAATCGATCGTAATTATGATCGGGAAAGACGGTTTTTAAGTCGATTGGTAAAATGATTGTAGTGTTTTCTAAAGTACCGATTAAATGTGAATGTAATGTAACCTCACAATGGGCAACATTCGACAATAATCACAAAACAAATTGAATGTCGAACAATATTTATTGTAGATCTTGGTACAATTAACATTGTACATCTGTCTATCAAAGTATCGGTCGGTTTAAGATCGTAATTAAGATCGTAATAGTGTATGGCCACCATAATAAGACAATTTTTAATAAGACAATTGTTTGCTAGACAGGAAGTGATGTCTGTATGTGATAAAATGACTTTGCATGCCCCTGAAACTACCCAGCATTCTTAGTGTTTTTTTCCACTTTGTTTCACTATTCCACTATATGATATAATAATAACATGAGTCTGTGAGGTACCTTCTGTTATAATAAGGCTCTACTTCGTTTAACACTCTGTGGGGAGCTTTTCAAGTCCTAACCCTATAGTGAGTGTAAATCTGGACCTTGCTGTGGTAATACTAATGTATGTTTTCTAATGAAAAGTATGAACATAGCATGTTAATCTGGATTCTATATAGGGTCTCAGGTTGTCCAATGGTGCTGTTCAGATTGAACTGCACATTGTGGCAGGATTGCCTGGGTCGGTTTTCATATCTGCAGATTAATACCCCTTAGGCTGGATTCACATGACATTATCATTTGACCCAACTGAGCACCTGCACTGAGCAAGAGCTCTGCAAGGACAAGTGACTGTTGGTCACTGGGATTTATAGTTTTCATGTGAATGTCACAAGCTTAACACCCCTGCTCTATACCATTAGGCTGTATTAGATCTAGACAGATGCCTTAGCTACAAGATATTAAGAAAACACTAACTGCTAACAGAGAATGCTGGGAATTGTAGTTTTTAAACATGTGAAAGGTCACAAGGTTAACACCCCTGCTCCATACCATTAAGCTGTATTATATCTAGACACATGCCTTAGCAACAGGCTATAAATCAGATACTTTGCATGTCCCCACCCATTTCTTTAAGTGAGAAATATGTGTTTATATGTTAGATTATTAGGGCAATGCTATTATAATAACATGAGGTTGTGAGGTATCTTCTGTTATAAGAAGGCTCTATTTCATTTTATACTCTGTGGGGAGCTTTTAGCTCCTCTATCCACACCTCTCCCTAGCTCATATATATTCAATCAGTATTTTTGTGCTACTAACTCCATAGTGAAAGTAAATCTGGAATTTGTAGTGGTAAACACTAATAAGTATGAACCTAGAATGTTAATCTGGATACAGTATAGGGTCTTAGATTGCCCAAAGTTGCTGTTTAGATTGCCTGGGTCTGTTCTCAGACCTGCAGGTTTATTCCACTTAGACCCTCTGTATTTTAGCTGGAAGGTAGAATAAGGAAGGGGGTATACTGTATGTGTGTGTTTGTTCATACAATATGATGGGATTGTTTGGGTCTTTATTTAGGACCTCCAGGCTAATTTTATCTGGGCAGCCCCCCCTCCCGATGTTTCCTGGTGGTTCCTGTGAGCACTGCATCTACACATAGCAAAATATACACACATAATTTCCACTGTGCACCAACGGGAACACTTTTTCTAGTATAAATATATAAATTTTCAAATTTGGTGCAGGCACTCACTTTTAGTAAACATCTGCCCGGGTGCTGTCCAGACGATCAATAGAATAAATAATATGGTATAAAGTATATGGAGAACACCTGGGTCTTTCCAACAAACAAATTTATTTAAATGTGCAAAACGTGAGCTCATATTCTTAATATAAAGAGAGATAGGTGATATGTGCACTCAGTCCTTTGGTTGCCCGGTGCTGATGAACAGTAGCAACGTTTTGGCTAGTCCCCAATGTCCGTCTCTTCCCTCGTATGTTTAGAGGCAAAGTAAGCTTTTAACCTGAGATGTCGAAAAAAAGCATATAAGTCAATGTCCAGTTGAACCGTGTCTAGTCGAGAGCTTGGACAAAAACCCAATCCCTTATTCAACAGTTGTATTTCCGTCGCAGTCTGAATTGGGGACTGTGGGTTTAAACCTCAGGACTTTAATCTTATAAAAAAATCCAAGTTCGTCCCACCCACCACTAATCCCATTATAGAAACTTATGTGGGGAGAGTTAAAAGGGACATTTCAGCACTTATCATTGATAAGGAGGCCATCCAGCTTTGATCTAACTTAAGCCATGACGAATTTTTGGCACTAGACCAGTTAAAATCATATCCAGATATCACGATCAAACCGTCCGATAAGGGCGGGGCGATCGTGGTACTGGATACTGAGTACTACATAGGTGAGATCTTGGCACAACTATAAGACTCATCTGTCTATATTAAACTTAATGGGGACCCGGTTTGGGATATCTCCAGAGCTATTGATAATTTTTTGTCCAAATATGTAAACAAAGGGGTGATACATATGTCATTAAAGGACACATTAATGGTGTCTAATCCTGTCACTCCAGTCCTTTATACCCTGCCCAAGGTGCACAAAAGCCCTGTCCGGCCTCCAGGGTGTCCCATTGTGGCAGGCATAGATTCTGTGTTCTGCCCTCTGGCCGTCCTTCTGGAGAGGGTTCTTGCGCCCTTGGTACAGGGGGTCTGTCATATCTTTGTGATACCCAGGATTTTCTCAATAAGTTGGCTAGTGTGAAGGTTGCTACCAATGAGCCTATTTTAAAGGCTACATTAGATGTGGGTAGCTTATATACCTCTATACCCCACCACGAGGGGATTGCTGCCTGTGAGAAACTGTTAATTGAAAGCAATATGTATAACTTTGACCAAATTGAATTTTTTCTAGGTATGTTGGACATTATACTTACCCGTTCTTATTTTAGGTTCGACAAGGATTATTATCAGCAACTGCGTGGTACAGCCTTGGGGTCAAATGTCGCCCCGTCATATGCCAACACCTTTATGCTTCAGCAGGAGGTGGATCTCGTCTATGTGCTTTCAATTTTTTCCAGACACTGTTGTGCCTGGTGGAGGTACATAGACGATGTCTTTGTGCTGTGGCGGGGCGACATTGCGACGCTCATGGAGTTCCATCATATCTTAAACACACTGCATCCTAATATTCAATATACTCTAGAATGTAGTACAGAACGCATTTCTTTTCTAGATGTCATGGTGGTACAAGAAACTGGGTTTCAAACCGAGCTGTATTCTAAACCCACAGACCGTAACCAACTACTTATGTATACCAGTTTCCATCCTGGTAATACCATTAAATCACTACCTATTAGTCAATTTGGGAGAGTGACTAAAATTGTCTCACACCCAGTACGAAGGTCTCAACAGCTGGCTGATATGTATTTTAAATTCAGACAGATGGGGTATCCCCCCAAAATTCTGAATCACACATTAACTAAGGTGTGTAAAGATAGATCCGATTGCCCTAAGACTAGGGAGATGCGGATCCCTTTTGTTACTCAATACTCACTTCAAAGTCCAGCGATTAACAACTGTGTAAAGAGACACTGGGATTTACTTAAGGAAGGTTTTCCTACTGTTGGAGAATTCTCTGTACTCCCCTTATTTCTTATAAGAAGGGGAAAACACTGTATACGGCTCAGACATCCGGATGGACCAAAAAAATGGGTATAAACATCCATGGTATGTTTCCCTGCAGGAGTTGTAAACAGTGCCACCATGTGGTTAAAACTAAAGAGTTTGTACATCCCCATACCAAGGAGGTTTTCCCTCTAAGAGGATACTTTAATTGCAATTCTAAATATGTTATATATGCGTTACTTTGTCCTTGTGACAAAATTTATATTGGTGAGACCACCCAGCCGATAAAAAACAGGATTTCACAGCATAAATCTAGCATCAAACTCCACAACTCTAAATTACCAGTTCCTGTCCACTTTCATGAGGTTCAACATAAAGAATCTGACTTACGTTTCTTGGTTCTGGAATGTGTGTCCAGACCAAGACGCGGGGGTGATAGGGAACTCATGTTGAGGAAAAGAGAAGTCTGGTGGGTCCATAGACTAAACACCTTGCACCCAACAGGCTTCAATCGTGATTACGATCTTCATGTATATTTATAATTAATTGGTATGTATCAACAGTTATTTCATGTATATATGCATTCTAATATGGATATATTATAAGGACTTATGTGGGTCTTTGTGTCCCTCCTTAGCGTCTTCTGCTGTCTATTTTTCTTTATTGAGACATTTTGTAATGACTATATGTTAATCATGTGAGTACTTAATTATGAGTATATGAGTGGGTGGGGCATTGGGAGTGTTTATATATCATGTGATTTTGGAAATGTTTTCCATTATATTTCTGTCTTTATATGAAATGGCAGTTGGACTGTGGGCTTGATAAAAGGGACAGATGGTTATCGAAACGTCGACCGGCATGCAGTTCAGCCAATAAATAAAGAATTGATTAAGCAACTTTGGAGTGCGGTGTTATACTACAATACTATTAATACATACATATATTACAACAGCACTCCACTGGTTCAAGGTAGTGGTCAGTTACAGTATACACACAAACGAGGAAAACCTGTATACCTCCATTTCTAAACGCTAAAAAAAGAGCAATAGAAGCATTTTAATCAAATAAAATATAGTGCTACACTACTGCTCTTTTTTCTAAGGTACACTGCACAAGGAAAATAAATGTATCCTTACCCAAGTAGGTAATCCTGTTTTTGGTTATATTTTATACATTATATAGTTTTCTGGCAACCAGTCATGCAAAAAGTTCAATTGTTTCACAAAGAATTTACAGAGGAATAAAGTTGTGTAAAATGTGATTATAAAGTGCAGTACAGTATACATTAAAACTTTAGTGCATTTTTAAATCTATTTAAATGGTATGTTCTTTTTTGGATTCCACTACAGTATGCTGGTTCTTTCTTATAATGTCTAGCTCCAAGACATTTTCTAGTAATCTAATAATGTTGCAGTTGCCTAGCTCCAGAGTGCTTCTTTAATGTTTATTTATTATTTGGTCTCTTTAATCTTCCCTACCTTTCAGCTTCTGGAAAAAAGAAACTGTGCAAGAACCCTTACTTCTGATGCTGCATACTATTAGAAAAGTGTGCTAAAAAAACAACAGAAAGAAAATACATTTTAAAGCAGTTAAATATAATTTATAGATATTAAGAAAATCATGATTTTTATCAATGAACTATTGGCCCTTTTATTTCAAGGTTGAAATATAATTAAAACTATATAATGCAACCTTTTATTTATGTTCAAAATTAAATGTATTGATGTACACAAAATATGCTGGAATAGGTATGTGAATGAAATACAGAGCACTGGACCCAGATGCTATTCACAAACCTATTCATGCTACACCTAGTTATATACAGTGACTGATAAGCTTTTATCCTGAATGAAAGGTGTAGTTGCTGCCTAGTAGCAATATGAAAATAAAACAAAGTGCTATAAATGGCTTTTACACTAAGGGCTCAGACACCATTCTAAATGCTACATTGCCTTTCACAGCAGGACGTTGACTTGGTCAGGAGTGGTGTATATTGATTTAGCTCACTGATCACTGCTCAGTGTGGAACCAGCTTCCTGCCTTGGAAGCTGGTGCAGTTTTCAGAATGCTGCATGTACCACAAGCCTTACTTATTTTCTCTCTGTTTGGTAAACACAGCAAATTAATATATTGCTTTGTAGAGGACTTATACTACTCATACTACACTTCTTCTACTTGCTGTTAACCTGACCCAACCACTAGTTTTTTTTTAGGCAAGTTAGGGCTGTTTACATTAGAGAAGCAAGGCTTGTGTGGGGATATGATCACTTTATACAAATATATTAATGGGCCATACAGTAAACTTTCTGGTGCATTGTTTACTAATAGGTCATATCAGAGGACACATGGACATCCTTTAAGATTAGAAGAAAATAAGTTCCATCAAGGTTTCTTTACAGTAAGAAGTGTGAAACTGTGGAACTGTCTTCCAGCAGATGTGGTAATGGCAAGTTCACTGCATAGCTTTAAAAGCGGGCTAGATACGTTTTTAAAACTAAAAACTATTGATAATTACTGGTATTAATACATATACTGCAGTTCTGGTTGATCAAGCGATACTGTCTGATTGCCATTTGGAGTCAGGAAGGAATCCCCCCCCTTTTTTTTTAGCTGTTTTTTCCCTTCCTCTGGATCAACTGTTTGGTAGGGTTAAAAAGGAGGGAGAAATGGCTGTACTTGATGGACGTATGTCTTATTCAACTTAAATTACTATGTTACTATGCTACCCTGGTTATCTGCTGATGAAATTACCTCATATTTCACAGAAAAAAATCATTAATAGAAGAAATGGATTTTCTGCATGTTCTGGCTCACCTCCAACTTCCAGTCCCATCTACATTTCTACCCAACCTCCCTTCCACGACCTTCATCTCTGTTTTACCAACTTTTTCAATTTTACCGAACACAAACTTTCAAACCTTCTCTCCAAGGCCCGTCTCACCACCTGTCCCCTCGACCCCATTCCCTCCTTTCTCATTCCCCATCTCTCATCTTCCTTTACACTAGCCATAACATCTCTTTTAAACTTGTCCCTATCCATGGGTACTTTTCCCTCTTCATTCAAACATGCTATTGTAGCCCTTACTCTCAAGAAACCTTTTCTAGATCAATCTGCTTTATCCAGTTACTGACCTGTCTCTTTTCTCCCATTGACATCTAAACTGATTGAACGACACGCCTATGATGGTTAATTACGTTTCTGCTAACTCCCTCTTTGATCACTTTGAGAGCTGCTTCCGCCCTAACCACTCTACGGAAGCAGCTCTCACCAAAGTTACTAACAATTTTCTTAATGCTAAATCTAAAGGCCACTAGTCCATTCTGCTTGACCTGTCTTCAGCCTTTGATACAGTGGATCACTCTTAACTGCTTCACACCTTATCCTCCCTAGGTGTCCAGGGTTCTTCACTCTCTTGGCTGTCTTCCTACCTCTCAGTTAGGATGTTCAGTGTTTCCCACTCTGGCTCCAACTCCACCACTCTTGGGGGTAGCACAAGGTTCAGTACTCTTCTCTATTTACACCTTTGGGCTCAGTCATCTCATTAGTTCTTTTGGATTCCAATACCACTTGTATATTGCTGATACCCAAATTTACATCCCCGCCCCTGAACTCGTTACTCTAACATCCCGGGTCCACCCTCTCAATCTACTCACCTACCTAACACTACTATCAACATCAACGATGCACCAATCTCCCCAACACCTTACATGCGATGGCTGGTAGTAGCCTTTGACTTTTCTATATGGTCATGAATATTGACAGAATTCATGACTTTTTTTGTCCACTGGCTTCCCATTACACAATGGGAAGCCAGTATCCAATTTTTTTTTATTTTTATTTTATCCAAATAAAGCTTCTACCCTTATCCTACAAGGCTCTCTCCAATACAGCCCCCCATACATCTCTGTTCTGATACTATTCAATGTGTAACCTCCGCACTGCTAACAATCTTCTCCTCTTATATAATTTTATCATCTCTTTCCATGTCCATAATCAGAACTTTTCTCGTGCTGCCCCTCTGCTCTGGAACTCCCTTCCTCGCTTTATACATCACTTGCCATCACTTCATATATTCAAACGCAACCTTAAAACTCACCTATTCAGGCAAGGTTACAATCTGGACCTGGACACTCCTACCCCTCTTACTGACCCATTGTTGATCCACTAGTTATACTCCACTGTCAACTTAGTTACAGCCTACTGATCTTCTTCACCTTATGTTTCATCCCCATATCCTCTAGATTTTAAGCACATTTGGGCAGGGCCATCTTTCCTATTGTACCACAGTAATGCTGTAACTTACCACACTTTGTATTACTTGCACTAGCCTCATATATAACATGTTTATTTTTCTCATGTATATTAATGCAAACGTAAAGCTATAATAATAACATAGAAAGACAAGTGGTAACATTTTAAAACTCTATTTAAAAATTTAAATATAAGATCTTTGCAAGATTTACTGCTTCATGGGATTTCAGTTAGTTAAGGTGCAACAAATTATGCCTTTATGGAATAGACATTAAGTTTTGCACTACATTATAGTTTTTACATAGTACATAGTTTTTTTTATATGTATTATAGTTCTCCTTTAATCTTCAGGGTTGTCCATCCTTCTGCAGGTAAAAGCATTTACACATTAAGTAAAGTTTAGCTGTTTCCACATTTTATAGGATACTAAAATACTGTTTATGCATTATATAAAACTGTTACAGTACTTACCTAGAAATTCCTGTGATCCTTGTTGCCAAGGATCGTTCCTTCTGGTTTTGAAACCATGGGAAACAGAGGAAAACTGGCTGCAAAAAAACAATTGGTTTGTGGATTGCAACATTAGATGTGCCATGTGCAAATGTTTTAGCTTTGCATTGGAATTGCCCCTTTAAAGATATCTATAACTGAGAATATAGTTTTACATCTTTCAAGCTGATTGGTAAATGAACAATCAGTAAACCCATCTCTATAAAGCAGTTACCTGCCCCCAAGGGAATCAAGAAGCAAAATATATTAAATTGCCATGAATTAATCTGCATACTCATAGAGTAAAGGCAATTATGCAGTTTGTGGTTGGTAATTGAGTACTGATTATCCTAAGCATCTCAGTGATTACTTATGTTGCCTTTTAGATACCAAACAAACACAGTAAATAGGTTTAAAAAGATTTCAATACAGTCTTTGCTGAGTAAGATCTACTGAATGTTTTAAATAACGACCTAAAGTAGAGGTTAATACACTTTTAAGTAGATTTAAAATTAATTTCCCAGCAAAATAAATGCCACAAACCTTTGAATTCACAACAGTTATAAATAGTGATATATATAAGCATTATAACCTTAATGTAAGGTGATAACCAAAATAGACAAATCTAACTAAAGTGTAAATGCTTTGCATGCTTAATGATGGTATCCTTGTCTGGGAATCTCTCTGTGGGTTGATCTTGATAACAATATGTGGTGTATTTATAAATCCATGGAATCCAGCCAATTGTTTATAGAAATACAGGTTCCAAGGGATAAGAACTTTTGAGAAAAAGACAACTTGTACTTTTGGATATGGTCATGAATATTGACAAAATTCATGACTTTCTTTGTGTCCCACTAAATGTCATATTTTGTAAAATAAATACTGATTTGATTTATGTACAATTTCATTATACACAATCCAATCTCCGGTCACACTTCAGAGTGCATTTTCGATAATTTTCGAATGTATGGAGCTATTTTCGACAATTTTCGAAAATAGCATCAAACGTTCAAAAATACGATTGGAAACTCGAAATGGTCTCCGATTGTATTTTGGAGAATTTTCTAATGTTCGAGGCTATTTTCAAAAATTATCGAAAATTCTTTCCGGTTTTGGATTTTCGAATCTTCAGGATTTTCCCGAGATCCGGGAATTTGAAAATGGACGAAACTAGTGAGTTTTGGCCATCTCTAATTAAGACCCTATTTTTTTGCTAAGAGATAATTTAGAGTTTCTCATTAATTTTATTAGAACTATGAAACCCTTTCCAGATATAAAACTTTCACCTTGGTCACCTCTATTTAAAAACATATTTTCTTGCTTATGCTACTAATGGATCCCTCAGATAGTTAGCATTTGCAAGGAAGTCTAGCAACACTATACATATAAGCTATATGATCAGGTACTAACAGTAAGGCTGGGTACAGCACTATCGGTCGTTCTAATCGAATGAATGGTCGATCGGATGTGTCGGAAAATCACAAATGATTGCGTGGTTACCTATGGGACCACATGGTCGATCATATGAACTGTCTGCCGTGCCCACTATTGCTACGGCCAACAGACATTTTTCACGGCTGAGCACTCACTCACACCGAGCACTCGCGTGTGAGTGAGTCGCGACAAATAGTCCCTTCATGTGTACCCGGCCTTAAAAAGGGGCTTGAATAATTTTTTAGGTCTTTCAAGGCAACATAGTAACTATAAAAGCTGTCATAAAAGGTCTAGATGATTAGGGTCAGTATACATGAAACTCTCTCTAATTTGTTTTTGTTAGGGGAAATGCGTTTCTACATAATAAATTTATACATAATGTCAGAGTTTATTAGTAGTAGAAAACAGTTGTCCACTGCATTTGTACATTTCCGAAACATGGTCTCCCAATTTAAAACTAAATGTAATTAAAATTCTTAAAAAGCATGCCTTCGCCATTAACTTCTATGAGCAGGTTAAACCCCAGACACAAATTCAGCTATACTTACTTACGGCTAACTCTATCATTAGTTATATAAGGGAAAGACACTAAGGGAGAGACACTAAGCTTGCTTGCAACTAGTAGAGATGTAATGTGGTTTCTAATAGAACCCAGTTTTGAACCAAATCTGAGGGTTTCGAAGTCCCAACAAAACTTTCAGAGCTCCTGAATTTCACGGAACCTGGATTTTTTGAATTTTCGATTTTTATCGAAAATCGAAAGTAGATGATTTTAGAAAATCGAAAATGGAAAGTAGACAATTTTCGAAAATCGAAATTAGACTATTTTTGAAAATTTCAAAAATCCGAAAACCGAACAAAACTCAACAGTTAAGTCAGTCCTGCAACCTTGCTAACCTTCTGACTGTGTCCGGATACCTGCAGTGATCTGTCCCAATCACTAAAAATGTAAAAAGGTGAGTAGTTGTAGGCAGATCCAGAAACGAGGAGACTCCTAAGATATCTCAATTCAGCAATATTTATTCACACATGACATGTTTCGGACCAGGAGTCCTTTCTCAAATGTGAAGAGAACAGTGAATACACCAGTATATATACCTAGAAACAGGAAGTAACAATCCCACTTCCTGTTGGTACCCACACCCCTCCCCTTCCAATGCTGAAGACCAATAAGATGAAAGTGTCCATTAAACGTGAGTTCCAGCAAAGTCCCATTGAAGGATGTGGTGAAGAAATGGAAGTCCATAATCCCAAGTGGGAGATATAAAGAACAATACCTTTGCTCTTGTGGTAGGTAAACTGGGAAAAAACACACAAATACAAAATATATACAACAATGTCAAGCCCTGTGGTATTGCAACAAACTGCCTACCAAACGAAAGCTAAAAGCAATGCCAACAATGGCCTACTAAAAAGCAGAGTAGGATGGTACATCCAAAACATGTAATTAACAATTCTGCCCGGAATAAATTCTCTAGCATTAACAATGGCCATACCTTTTCGAAGTGCTATAAGCGACTATGTGCATATACCGGCAGATGATTATCTGTAGAGGAAGTACAATATCAAAGTGTTAGAATAAGTCAGGAGAGGTTACTCACCCTGGGTTTTGGCTAGAACTGAAAAAGAGGTTAAAAACATTAAAAGAGAGGACTTATTGAAATATAAGGAAAAGGGTAATTTGATACAAAAACGGATTTCATTTGTATCTAGGTTTTGCTCACAGAGTAACCGCATAGAAAAAAATTGTTAATCAATATTCGCCCTTAATCCAAAAAGATAAGAACTTTGGCGGATTGTTTGGTAGCCGGTTTGTTGCAATACCACAGGGTTTGACATTGTTGTAAAAATTTATAAATGCATACTTTCATACATACATTCCCTGGACCAAGTTATTTCTTCCAGTCTCTGCCAGTCCTCTTCCTGTGCTGGTGTCCTGCTTCCTATAAGCACCTGTCAGTCTGTCAGTCACTGCTGTGATGGTGACAACACAGCAATGAGAAATGGCTGCTTACCTGCGCGTCTCCTCTGTAACTGCATACACATTTCTGTGCCTGTGAAAATCAGGAGGAACAAAAGGTGAATATAATGGTTTCCTGAAAGGAGATAAAAACATTTTTTACTTAATACTTCTCAATATCCTAACTGCATAAAACAAATTAAATTGGAATATAAATTAGAAATGATTTAAAAGCCACATTAAAGATCTCTTTAATTTGTCAATAATAGAGGTTGATAGGTAAATTTAGATATTTAAGAAAAACATAACAAATTGCACTGGAAAATTAAAAAAGCAATGTTCATCCCAGAATCCAATTGGTTTAAAAAGACGGTTAAAATTCTAAGAGCAGGATGTGGTTCAGATAACTAAATTAGCATTTTATGGTAATCCAATCCATCATTACAAGTCAAATCTAGCTTTTCATGTAGCTGAGAAAGCATAGCATCTGACCTACTTTTTAAAAATTAATTTACAAACTCCATGTTAAGTCATCAGGTTGCTTATCTAAAAATTACCATATTAGAACTGCTGGTTAAGTAAACCCCCGAAAATAATGGAGATTAATTTTATTTTCATGTAACCTAAAATAAGATGTTTTCAGAGCAGCCAGTACAGCTTGTGATTTATTCATCAGCTCCTTAATTGCTACTCAGTAGAAACCTTAGCTTTAAAGACATTTATACTATTTGATGTTTTACCATATGCCATATGTTCATTTCCAAAATCTGTTTCATTATTTCAAGTTTTCAGATTTATTTTTGCTGTCCCCCAAAGCGCTTTGCGTATATTTAATTTCTTTTAGTGAATCTTTGTGTATATTTAATTTTTTTAGTGAATATTTATATATTTTGTTTCTTTTAGTGCATTTTTTGTCTTTGTTCTTGTTATAGTCTTGGGATTTTTAGCATTTGTTATGTAGAACAGTAAAAAACATAAATGAGTTGAATTATAATAAGTACATGTTTTATGTGTGTTATAATGTGTGCATTAAATATTAGTGGCTAATGTTTAAAGCAGAACTTAATGCTAATAATAGAAGTTCGGGTAAATACCTGAACCTAAAAGTGGGATCTGCCATGATTTAGTGTCCTTCCTGTGTTTATCTGCTTCTGGTCATTCAGCTTCAGTAAAGACTAAAGGTGGCCATACATTAGGACGGATTTACTTACCCGACTGAGCGATCCCATAACATTAGACTGATCCTGCCGGAACCGCCTTTCCTATTCTTCTTTACAACTGACATATGATCGCAATTTCTATTCATTTTGTGAACGCATGTTGGTCGCAAAGAAGAATGGGAAAAATGGTTCTGGCAGAATCTGTCTAATGGCATGGGATCACTTGGTCGGGTAAGTAAAATCATCCTAATGTATGGCCACTTTAAGCAATTGTGCTGAATGAAGTTACCAGTAACAAAGCATTGTATGTAAGAAAAGCAGGGTTGTTTGCACCTCATATTAAAGCTATATGCATAGGTTCTGTTTTGTTTGAACAAGGGAAAATGAAAATGTTACAAATACATTTACTAATTTATCTTTAATTACAGTTAGTTACAAGATTAATTATTTAATAGTCAACTTAAGTCACCACATAATATGGTGTTAGCAGACAGACCCCATTCATATTATTATGAGTTGTGTCTGATTTGTTGTGTCTCTGGAGTATCTCCCATAAAACCCCTCTCATGCTCCCACTGTGTGAAGATGCTTTTTTCTCTCTTACACGTGGCACACAAACTTGCCTCTCTTCTTTTAAACACAGAACTGAGCTTTCACTGTTTATTTACAAATAGATTCCCCTAAATGCAAATAAAAACCCAGCATAAATAAGAGCATTTGTTAAAAACTACAGAATTAGCACTATAACCTAGACTACTGGACTCGTTAAAAAAAACTGCCACAATACCGCTCCTTTTTACAATTGCGATCGGACAATTTCAATTGCGCCTATAAAACTACGATTGTGCTCATACATTTACAATTGCCTATACAATACCATTGCAGTAGCCCACGGTTTCTCAAAGGGTGTGCCAGGGCACACTAATTGACTTCACAGTGTTAGAGGTGTGCCTCAGAATTTTGGTAGTGGAAATATTTTCTCCAGTATAACTTAAATTTTTGTTAATTTGTATTTTAAAAATCTACCTTATGATATATATATAATATATATATATATATAATATATATATAATATATATTTATATATTATGAACGTTACACTACATTGTTTGAATACAATATACACAGCAAAGTGCCTAAAATATGGGTAATTACAACTTAAAACCAATTGGAAAAAGTTTGGGAACCACTGCAGTAGTCTACTATTGCATGTTATTGTATGGCCAAACAGTCATAAATGTACAGCCACTGCCATATTTTACACTAATCCGCGGGATCAGAATTTACAATACCGTGGGTTAATAATTATGTCACTGAAAGTGATAGGATCTGCTTGGAGAGCAGTTAAGTCCAGTTAGATTTTATTATTGGTCATTATGTAAAATTTTGAAAGAAACTGGGAAGCAAATTAGATCATACAATACCACCTTCTGTTATTATAGTGGAACAAATGCTTGATCACCCTCAGCAGTATGTGAGAGACAGAGCTGTTTAATAAATTTTGGGTCTCTATAATTGCATTATATTTTAGCAGCTTTGCTGGAATTTTGCCACATCAGGCTGACAAAATTAAATTTACTCAGCATGAAACTTTGATGAGTAAGAAAACAAGAATATAGATTTTCTTGAATGTTTTTAGCTCTGCTTGTCAAAATAGATATACGGTAAGGTAGATGCCATGTGCAGTCATATAGGTTTTTACACCTGCATTTATTTTTAAAATTGATTGGAAAAAAAAAAGTTAGCAGGATAGAGAGCAAGATGTTTATTTGTTGATAATGCAGTTTTAAAACTCATAGAAAGTGATAGTAACAGGGCATCATTTATCTCTGATCAGTTGCCATAAGAGTTATAAAGAGTTTGATGGGATGCTATGACTTTACAGCACATTTGGGAAATTACACCAGAAAACCATACTGGACAATGTTTTTATAGTTGAAATTTCGCAACCTGGGACATTTCTGTAAAACCTGCCAGTATAACAACCCATGGCTGGTTCATGCATCCTTAATTTTTAGCACAAGGAAAAAAATTTTCAAAATATCAAAGCATTACAAGTTTACTATAGAAAGGTAAATTCATTATATATTCATTCAAAGAGACAATAAGCTTTGATATGCCTTTATTTTTTTATATTTGGTAGTACTAGTTTTCTCCTCACTCATAAATCAGCACAGCTGTTTAAACTAGTTTGTTTTGAACAGGTAAAATAAATGTTTTTATAATTATAACCAAAAATGAAATGTACTGCATAAATGCTTGCATTGAAAGGCCACATGGAAGGCACATACAGGGAGATTCAATAAAAGTTCTTATTGTTTAAAATGGTGCTAATTTTGCCCCAACCAATCAGAACATATGTAACATTTGAAAGGTAACATCTGATTGGTTGGGGCAAAATTAGCACCATTTTAAATGATAAGAACTTTTATTGAATAACCCCCATAGCCTCATTAATATGTGTCTGTGTGTGTGTCTCAGATCAGCACATGCATAAGAACACCTAAAATCGATTACCTTATATTTTATTATTAAAGCGGCACTTACAAAGAGAAAGCTGCAATGAATAATAGGATTTGGCAACTGCTTATTTACAGCCACAGTCGTAAATTAATGATAACCCGCACTACTGCAAACTTTAAATATGGCCCATTGTACCTTAGCAGTAGCCTGTTTTATTTTCTTTAAAAAGGGAAATGAGCCTTACTAAAATCATTGGTTTGGGTAAAGTGCTAACATTCACTATGGGGCTTATTTATAAAAAATCGAAAATAACGCAAAAAAAAATTACCGCCGCACATCGCGGCCGCGAAAATAACGCTATTGCTGTATTTAGAACTGCGAGCGCCATTGCCGTGATATTTATCGCGGCCGCGATGTCCGGCGGTAATTTTAAGTCCCTCCGCAACCAATCAGATTTCAGGAAAGTTTATGAAATCTGATTGGTTAATGTAAAGCTTGTAAACCAAGCATTAAAAAATTGACCAATCAGAAACGGATTAGGGTTTTCTGCAAACCTATATAAAGAGGGGCACCCCGCTGCGGAACTCAGATGCCATCGCAGTAGATAGAAGAAAGAAGCGGCTGGCAACATCGGCTCCGCTGAGGCCGCAGTGAGCCTGTCTGGCATCGGCGACCTGAGTGGGGTTGGTGTCATCAGCCCGAAGACGCCGCCCAAGGGCTCTTTAAAGAGCCGCACACTGGGGGTCCTGGTTCGAGCTGCGGGACCCCTTAAGCCCCAAAGGGCTCTTGTCAGAGCCGCAAGGGCATTTGTAAGTGCCGCAAAGGCCCTTACAAGGGCCGAGTAGGGGGGTCCCGGTTCGAGCTGCGGGACCCCTAAGCCCCAAAGGGCACTTGTAAGTGCCGCAAAGGCCCTTACAAGGGCCGGGGAGGGGGGTCCTGGTTCGAGCTGCGGGACCCCTTAAGCCCCAAAAGGCGGTTCTCAGGGCCCCGCTGGAGGGTGCCTCCACCCCTCCCAGCGGGCCCTTCCCTTCCCCTCCCTGCCAGTGGCGGGGCAGGGGGCTTGGAGGGGCTGCTGGGGAGGGGGTGCGGCCCCTTCTCAGCAGCCTCTCCTAGCCTCCTGTTCCAAGATTGCATCTGCTGGGAAGCGGCGGCGGGTGGTCTCCGCTGCTGCGCGGGGGGTCGATGGCGGGGTGGGCGTGCCTCCCGGGGCAGGTGTGACCACCCTCCACGGGTTGCCTTCCCATCTCCGCTGCGGGGCAGCTAGTATCGGACGCTTTCGCCACCTTGAAAGTGGTGAAGCAAAACAGCCGATATTAGCAATGCGAAACGGTTACCGCCGCTTTATGAATAGAAGCGGCGGTAACAGGTAGGTATCGGCGCGAAGAGTTAGCGCCTCGTTAACTCTTTGCGAAAACGTAACGAGGCTTTATAAATATGCCCCTATGCATTTTTGGATATAGATCCTTATCTAAATGTTTTCCAAACTGTGCTCCAGGACATCCTGAAGTACCTTGATAAAACCAAAAGTGTTTCTCTAACTTTTTATATGGATAGTGAAAATATTTTCACCAGTCTTATTAAAATGTTTGTCACATATCACTAAAATATTTTTATAAATATATTTTTTAATTTGAATATAGGTAATGTTATGTATGTTGTGTTACACTACACTACTACCATAAAGTGTAAGATACTATTACGGTAAATTGCATGTATTTATGCAAGTGGCTTCTGTAATTAAGGAGGCTTCCATATTACTGCCAGTACATCTCTTAGTCCATGAGAGTATGTCAGTCAGAAATCCATCTGTTAATCCATCCACTCTTTTTAACTCGGTATCAAGCATGTTAATGTATCTCTGTTATAAATGTCTGGGTTTTTGGGGGGGTTAGTGGACTAATACTCTTATTTTAGAAAGATGGATTCTGTGAGTTAGGGTTCAATTCCATGTCTAACTTGATGGGTTTTTTTTTTCTTGTTCTATTTTTCATTCTGGTTAGGTAGTAGTCTTCAAAGATTACTTCTTTTTCCTCTTCTTTTGGCATAAAAAGCAAGGAAGAAAATTAGATGTTTTCTTACACTGCAAACTATAAAAGTCCCATTCTGTGCTTGAGATAGGCAGGTCTTTGAGCTCTAATTTGATTGAAAGTCAGTTTCTAGGGAGCGGACAACTACATCTTACTTATTTTGTTATACTCGTGCCAGATAGCTAAATTATGGAGCTGACCCCTATTATCCCCAGGTTAATAAATAATAAACGAACAGCCACAGCACAGAGAGATGGGACACAGATTGTAGTACCATTGCAAATGTGCTTTATCTATTAGGGCAATGTTTTCTTTAATGACTTTACTGTTTACAGAATTTACTGTCGGTGAAACTAGAATTCGGGGAATTGTGCATATGTCCCACATGTTTATAAGCTAAATTTCCCAAAAGTTGCAGTGAAATTAGGGGAGGCACCGATGATTTATTTTATATCAAAGTGCTCTGACTTTTGATTTTATGTTTGGAGGCTTAAGTTGGCCTTTAAGTTCAATATTTCAGTTTATCACTGTTATATCTGCTTTGCATGCTAGTACAATTTTGTTAATTTAGAATACAATTCTGACTGACTATAATAACAAACCTTGAGGATATTGAAGAAGAAGAGGCTATTTATATCGAAAATTAATAAGATTTGTGATTAACCAAACAATGATTATATAAGTAAAACAAAATAGCTTCTGTCCACCTTCAGCATGTGCACTATATAATACCCTGTTGCACAATCCTTTTTTTCCACACCGCAGCAAACACCATTATTATAGTCTTAAAGCCATGTTAACCCTCTGTACTTCACACAGCTTTAAGACTATTCTAGCTGACCTTACTTAGTTACATCAACAAGGCCATGTCCCCTCTTTCATTGGTCTATACCACACACTAAATAGATACTCTAGTGGATTGTCGATGAGAGGGTCACTTGCTTAACATTTTTATAATTTGCTGAAAAATAAGACAATGATATATTGATGTGGTTGAGTGCTTTGTCTTCTGTTAATTTGAGACCTAAATTAACTTTCCTTTAGAATCTTGTGCTAGAAAGCATATTGTCCATATTCCATAGGATCACCCAGTTTTCCTTTCAATTAGAAACAATTAGATTGCTATTTAGTTATTAATAGAATGAAGCCTAAGGAGATAACAAATATTTATATTATTTATTTATTACTTGATACAATTCTACCATAGAGAAAAAATGTAAAAATTTGCATATAGTGTGCTAGTATTCATTATAAATATGCATTTTGAAAGATGAACATGACTTTTCATAATAGTTTATGGTTAGCAGCAACCTGACTATGCAGCTATACCTCTGGAGTCTTTTTTAAATGATCTGCTCTGGGTGTGTGAAGAATAGAATGTAGCATGTCTAGCTACTGTGGGAAGGCATCAATCAAGTTGGAAAATGGAAGCAATTATGCTTAGACCAGATCGGAATTCTGTACTAACCCTATGAGCTGTTAATATGACTTGCAACCATGACAGAAGAATTCTTTCATATCATCATCATGAATAACTCAAATTGAGTTCTAGTTTCTAGTGCAAATACAAGACACAGGAAAGTGTAAACATCTTTTCGGGAAAGGTTAAGTAGTTTTTATTTTACGAAAATACACATGGAAATTGTATTTACTAACTAATAAAATAAATCTAGATTACCAAACTGGCATGCTTTATTAATGCTGCCAGACAAATATTTTATTTGTATTTGAAGAAAACATATGACACTTATTTAAACCAAAAGCTAAACATATCTACTGTATTGCATGTGTGTGCTTATTGTTGTTTCGCATATTAGCAAAACCTGGTAATAAATGGAAACGTTTGGCAATATAAACTTGTGACTATTGGCATCGACATTTAAAAAGCATATTATAACTGATTGTTTTAAAAAAAAATGTAAGAATATATTAGGGTTTATTTTCAGTAATTAGATTTTGTGATGTTTATTAAATAATGCTAGAAAAGTTCAGATTAGATACACTGGATACACTATAATGCATTTGCTCTTTATTGTTAAAAAAAAATCTTCCAATTTTTTTTTTAGCTCCTGTTTTTCAGGTTTAGGTCACTGGCCTCTTTCATAATATATCTGTTGTTATGAGTTGTGTTTTTCCAAGCAGCACCGATTCCTTCATTTGCCGTACGGTCTTTATCCCATGTTTACTTTTGTTTTTTCTTGGTAGCTGTACACACCAAAATATAAATTATATATACATATTTTATGGTATTGTTATATAATATCACTATTATATTATTATAAAATCAAATTACTTTTTGATGAAATCCACCTGGAACTGAGGGTACTTTAAATGTTTCAATGCTACAACATATTAAAGGATAACTATACTATAACTTTAACTATATTAAATATGGAAAGTACCTGGGGCAGGGAGGTAGGATTGATTATCCCTACCTCACAATATAATTTCATTAGGGAGCTACAGCACGTACAGTTTTCATTTGCCAGGTTAGTTCTGGCCTAATCCTTTATTAAAGATAGTGCTGAAGCCAGGAGGAAGACTGGCAGAATCAGTTTTCTTTGGGTTGATGCTCCTGACAGAAACAATATTGGCAGGTAAGAATAACCAATCCTGTATCCCTGTCCCAATTACTTTTCATTTTAAAGGGTATGTCCACCCTTCATTTACATTTTTAGTATATAATGGTAAATGTGACCCCAGCCCCAACCGCTATAATAATTTTCTTAGAAAGTCCCCAGATAGTTACTTACCATGCCTTGCTCCTTTGCTGCACTGGCCCGGGCCCTCTGCTTGCACGGAAATGCAAGCAGGGGGCGGGACCGGCAGATGCATCTGTGATTGGCAGCAAGGCTGGGGGCACATTTACTATTATATAGATAAAGGGATTTACGCTAGGGGGAGGGAGACCAGAGCAGGTGGGAGAGGGAGGGGGAGAAGTGCTGCACTGCGCATAGCAAAATTCTCCCAGAGGGGAGACAGTCCTATATGGACTCTGCTCTCCTCCTGGTGGCCACTTTTTTGGACTTTGGAGGGGGGGATTACTGGAGAACCGCTTGGAGCTGGGATGTAAGGTAAGGATTTTATTGCACTACACATTCGGGCCAGTAGTGGGGGGGATTATAGTTTTGGGGGTGGACATGCCCTTTAACTTTATTTAAAAAAACAAAACAAAAAACTTTATACACACAATAGCTATACTTTAATATATCATTTTTACTGCACAAAACGTATAGGTATTTTACATTTACCAGTACCTCAAGTAGCCACCTGAGTTTGGGTAGGAAGACATTTATTGCACAAAGCAAGGATTCCCAACCTGTAGCCCTCCAATTTGTAAATACCACAATTTTAAAATGTTCTTGGCTACCATCTATTGGAAAACTACTATAAATTGACATTAGAGTTTAAAATGATGTTTCTCTCTCAATGCGTATTAGATAAACAGTAATTTAAAATGATTTAATTAAAGGTTGAAGCAAATGTTTTAAAATTAATTTTGTCTTACGATACTGTATAAATGAAAATACCCATTTCCATCTAGCCATCAGCCATAATGGTTTTGGGTTTCTTCTTGGTTTCTTTGCCCTCGTATGTACCTGAAGCATGCTGTGAAGAGTGGGACATTGGTGCTGAAAAATAACCGGGGATTAGCGGGAGTTCTTACACTGCTGTCATCATATTTATAAAAAGCCAATAGCTTTTGTATTTTTTTTTAATTCAATTTTTAAATTCAATTCAAGGCTCAATATCTATGATGATTCTAAAACAAAGACAGTTTAATTGATATTTTTTGGAATATGATATTAACCTTTCCAGTTCCTTTTCTAAACTATTTTTCTAAAGTTGAGGGAAGACCCATCATTTACATTACAAATGGCAGATTTTGACAGTAGAAATGACATCCATTTAATATGTTCTATTGAAAATGTTATATTAGATGTTATATTAGAAGTCAATTATAATGGTGCAAATGAGGAAGTAACAAAAATATTGTTTTACTGAGCATGTGCTCAGTATAACTTCAAATTTGTTTACCTAAAATAGATGGATTACATTACATTATTGGGAGCCCTTTACTTTTCCTTCTTTCTTTTTTCTTTACTCATGCTTATGATTTTCGGATCTGCATAGTTCAATGCTATAAATGTAACATATTTATTAATCTATGCTTATGACAGCATAATTTACTTGTGTTTAACTCATACTGCCTAATGGTCTCAATTTCAGTTTTTTATGAAATATTAATTAATATACTTGTAACATCAAATAATACAATAAACTCATTACAAAGCAATGCATGGGACATTAAGGCTAATTACATACAAATTACATAAGTAAACTCATCATTGTACCCCTGGCTTTAGGAAGGCATTAAAAAATTAATCTTTCTTACGCTTACCTTTCTGTAAATTTGCACATCCATCTTTATTAGACTATATAAATATAGCATAACAATAATTACTCAGTACACACACCTACTTTTTTGCCCTAGCTGGAGGCAGAACTTAAAGGGACATTATACTGAAAAAATGACTTTGCCTCATCTTTATCTATAATTGAATACGTGTAAGTAGCACTTACTCTGATTTGTGTGTGTTGCTGCATGCCTTCAATCCAGCACACATTTTGTTTAGGAGCAGTATCCCCCATCCCTTATTTAACCACTCCCACTTCCCAGGGCCACATCTACCAGTAGGCAGAGTGACATATTTGTCTCAGGTGGCACCCCTGCAGTACTGGGGGGGGTTCCTTGACCGGTGAATAAAAAAAAGAATTTTCGCTAGTAACAGATATGATTTTGTCAAAATTATTTTGTTTGGTTGGGTTAGCTTTAGTTAGTTTGTTAGGCTAGGTTAGACTAGTTAGGTTAGTTATGGTCCTGCTGAAAGAGTCTACCTTGACATGGTGGCAAGCTTTTGGATAAAATCTTTTATACTACAGAAAGTATGGCATTTCTAATGTATTGTAACAGTTGAACCATGGGCACCAAGAAAGCCACACCCAATTTAACACAGCGGCTGTGCGCTTTGTGCCGCGCCTGGAAATAATCAAGGGTTGGCATTTTAAAAGTTTGGCTCAGGCAGCAAAAACCCTTTGACTTGTGGCAGGGGCACGCCGACCTGACTTTTTCCCCACAAACCAACTGTCAAGCCTGCACACAGCATTCCAACCTGCAAAACTCTTGTCACCATTCCAGCTACAGTAAAACTAGTAGTTTTTGAGAGCACGGAACTTGATTGACAGCTGAAATATAAGAAGTTTTAGATTGGATATCTAAAGAAATAGGGGGCAGATCAACAAAAAAAATGATACAGAGGGGTTGGGAAGAATTATAGTTTCCGGTTATGGTCAATTTAAAATAACATATTCTTCGGTATAGATGCCCTTTAATCTACAGGATACCCCATACTTAAATTACAACTAAAGCATCACATCCAGGTTTACACTTGTCACCAAAAAAGAACACACCAGATTTCAAGAGACAGACGTACGGTAAAACAACCATCCCACACCATCTCACATATATTCCTCACAGATCAAACACGTTTCCTGCATGTGCACTTAGTCATAGGTGAGCACGGAAGCTCAACATGGACATATTTTACACAAACACTGAGATTGGTTACGATATATACATGTTGGACTCTACTCCTATCTCTTATATGTATATAATTTATACATGATTTCATTTATGCTTGATTAAAAATATAAAAATATATAATTTAGATTTACTATCTCAAAACTGATTCTATTCAATACATGTATTTTACCATCTCTATAAAAAATACAGAAGAATGTATCAATGCAGTAAAATTAATTTTAACTTCAAGTTTGATACATAAACTAATTCTATTTCTTTTAAACATAACTACTGTTATCCTACAAAACATTGTACACCCATGGTATCTATTAACCCTCACCATTTCCTTGTACTTTTAATATTCTAGAGTTGCTACTGTGTTCTTTTTTGGTGACAAATATATAATATATAAACACCACATATTAATATCATCTAGAGTTAATCACCTTTAATATTCTGTAGCACTACCCTAATCAACAGACTAAACCTGCTTTTTGTACCATGGTAATTATATTCAGAATAATTTAGAACAAATATACATCTAGAGGCAGGATAGTATTAAAAATACAAAATTTAAAAAGTTATATATTTCTATAGCTTTTAACCAAGCAGGATATTTTAAGTACACAGTAAAACATTGTTTTATAGTGGGACAAGCTGCAAATGCTTCATTTCCAAGTCTCCTTTATCAAGGGAAGCTTGTGCAACAAATATTTTATGCTGATCCATTAAAAGATATGACCAACAATGCACTCTACTTTGTTTGACATATAGTACTGTAATCTAAAATATATGGTTATTAAATTAACTACATTCTTATTATTTTAATATATTTTCTGATAGTGATCAATAGCTTTTGCCTTCTTCCACGCATTAAAGCTGAATTACTTCTCAAATGTATTCCAAAGGATAATCCTCATATACACTACAGATACAGATCCTCATATACACTACAGCTATCATGTATCCAGTTACCAGCAGTTACCAGCAATCCAGAATGATTCCAGAATCACTGGGCTAAAAAATAAAACAAAAACACACAAAAAAAACCAATGCCAAAAAAATATGTTGCTCATATTAATGTCACTTTGTTTTGGGAATTATGCTGATTATCACTCTGATACTTTAATAGATTGTTAAAGAGTAAAAATTCAGATTTTAATGAATGTAAAAAAATGTTAGTGCGCATTATATAGATATATATATATGGCTCCCATGCACCAGGGGGAATGAACAGGGAATATAATTTATACTTATTTCTGTGATACCGACTGCCTCATATAGCTCCCACCAGTTTCATTACTGCTATTATCCATATGGGATTGTATTCGATTGCACTGTATTATATTATTATAGTCACTGTTTTCATTTCTATTGGAAGAAATGTTTTTTTGGGTGATGTCATTTCCTCTAGAGGAGGGGATACCCCTATTAAAAGCTGTATCAGAGTTGGCTTGATAAAGGGACCTAGGAAGGTACCGAAACGTTGCCTGCACTTGATGTGATAATAAAAGTATTCTAATGAACAAAACCTTTGAGTGCACTGGATCACCTGACTACTCACTGACTACTCCAACTAGCAAAAAACTTACAAATACATATACATGTATTTTTATTTATATACTAAACCTCTTGGATGCACACAGTGCAATGTATTATCTATTTAAAAAGATAGAAAACATGTTGGTATTAGAGATGAACAAAACTGGTGAGTTTCGTTCTGATAGCGGTTCCATATAAAATACTGAAGTTCCCAAAATCCAATTGAATCAGAATTTTGGGGATTTTCAATAGCATTTTCAAATTTTCAATATACATTTTCGATTTTTCAATTAAAAAATTGTAATTTTCTAATGGAAATTTCAAAGTTTATATTGGAATTTTGATGTTTCGATTTCTAAAGAGTTTCGTAAATTTGAAAATTTTTTTGATTTGGATCCACAGATTTTTGAAACTGGTAGTTCCGAAACAAAAGCAGGTTTGTTTCAAAACCATGATTCATCACTAGTTGGTGGTATATCAAAATTAATTTTGAAATGTTATACGTTTTGCTGGTTTATCATCAGCAATAACTTTGCAAACAGACATTTATCTGCATTTAGGAAAACTCCCAGTGAAATAGATTTCAGTATGAACAAATGATTGCATTAAGAGATTTTGCATTTATGGATGTATAAGGAAAGATATTTGGAATATGATGTTATAGGGGTTATTGTTGGCTCTGATTTTTTTTTTTTACATAGGAAATGTTATGGTGGTATAAAGTATAGTGCACACTGTAAAAAAAAGAATTTTTAAGCTCTCATGCTGCAATATTATGTTGAAAACCCACCATCCACCCGGTCTACTCAGGAATAATATCTTGGATGAGGACCTAAAACTTTAGGCCCTCACCTTGGGTTTTCCTTTAATAAATGCAGAAAGTTGTAGTCACTGCCTGCCTTGCCCTGTCCCCACATCAGTCCCGTCTAATAGGAAAACATACTCCTTGCAGAGCCCATCCTCCTATAGATAAGGTAATGGGTGTAACACATCGACCTGACGTGCGCAAACTTTTGCGTTATTTCTGAATATTTAAGATAAACCTAGTGGACCTAGTGGTTTAGGTCCTTAACTTGAGTACTACTAATGGGTGGAGGGTGGGTGTTTTAGGTATTGTTGTCCTACTTCTACAAATCATAAAAGCATTTCTTGCACATGGAAGTACTTCTGTATGACATTGTAGCAAGGACAAAAATAGAATTTCAGCATGTTATCAGAAGTTATATTGATATGGTACATATCCTAGAATATGTGACTTTTTGTTTTCAAATTCTTAAAGAAAACGCCATGGCATTTCTTTGTTTAATAAGTAAGTGTAAAGTCTTCTGTAAATAGGAAAACAGATATGTGCAAATGATAAAAGGCAAGCAACAGATTTCAGTAAATACTATAGAGGTTTCTATTCATGTTATGAAACTACATAATTACATTAAGACAATAAAATATTATGACCAAGCAAAAGTGCATCCTTATTTAGTTTTGTATATCTGGCCAAAAACCTCTTGTGCTACAGATGGGCACATGAAATCTGCCATAATGACAAGGGGCTGGGCAAACAGCTGCTGACAATTATGATTATGAGAATCCTCACCAGACATATCAAATATTTTAGTCAGTGTAGGAAGATGAACTCAAGCATCTCAAAGTTGAACTCGATCATTTTCTCTGAACATTAAATTTGTGCATTATTAATTTCTCATTTTTACTAGACTTTCAATGTTTCATAGCATATTTAATTGGCTTAACTTAAATATATAATAAACAATAAATATAAATTATAATGCCACATAATTTAAAATTAAATCTTAGAGAAAATACAAAACTATGTTCATCACAATTAAAAAATACTTTTAGAAACAATTAAGCCTTAAAAAATATATTGAACCTGTTTATGTACTGAGGTGCAGTAACATGGAAAATATATTCCTAGGCTATTATAATGAAACATTCTTTGACTATTGCATGTTCAATACATAACAGAAATGATGAATGTGCTTTTTGGAAGGCAATATGCACAGTGCTTAGGCAAGGTAACAGAATAGTGAAGATAAAGGTATTGTGACATTTGACGTTCAATAAAAGTTATTTTGATGAAGAATGATACAGAATAATTAACACAATCCCGCTGTATGTTTTCTTCTTTTGAGTAATATAATCTTTTCAAGAAATGTATATTATTCCTGTAAAATTGGACATTTGTTTTAAAATGTGTCTGCATCTATATGAAAGTATCACAGATCACCATGAAAGCAACCTTTTTACTAGCCTGTAATGTATACTTAATCCCAATTCTGGTATCTATAAGCACTTCTTTATTATCACAAGGAAAGGAATCACTGACATGATAACAGGCAGGGGTAGCCAAATGGGGGGGGAAAGGATGCCAGAAAATGAAAGAAAGGGGGGGTGCATAATAAAGAGAGGAAGAAGAGAAGCATTATGAAAGAAGGAAGTGGCAGCAGACTAAAATATGTAAGTTAAGGGGCAGCAAAAAGATAAGAGGATACATATTGTTGTTTTTTTTAATCCCATTTTAGGAGAAGGAAACAAACATTTAGTTGAAGGCTCAATATGTTTGAAGAAAATTGTCATTTTAATCCTTTTTACAAGCTTGAAAAATTGTTTTTGATTTTTATTCTTTATGAACTTTCTCATGGTCAGAGCAGTCAGTGTCAGATATGATAAACTTCAAGTTGATTATCTATTCCATCTCTCTTCATCACTCTAATTCTTTTTATAGCCCGTCAACATGCAATTTGGAAAGTTATAAATCTTTAGTGAACACAACTGTAACACAGTATTTGAAAGTTTATCTCTAGTGCTCAAGAAAAAAAATGAAAATCCTTTCAATGAAACTTTACTTTATAGTGTCTTGACATTTTTATGATAAAGCAAACATTGTTTCAGTTAAGGATTATCTGTATCTTTAATTTTATATAAACCAAAAAATATTTTTCAAATAAATAAAGAAATTTAGACAATATCAGATTTTTTCTGACAAATAAAAACAATAAGCTGATGCTTCATTTATTCCCCATCAGTGGATTACCTAAAACATTGGAAAGGTGGAATAATTTAGATTGGTCTGTCTAAAATCCAGGCACACAGTATACAGCTTGATGTATAATTACACATTTGATGTTTTTTAAAAGAAAAAGGTCATTTCTACCACCCCAACTAAAGTTTGCCCCACTTTTGAGCCCACTGTGCAGTGTTAAAACATCCCTTCCTTTCTCTTCTGCTCCATATGGTTGTCCTGCAGTGCCTGATGAAAGTACAAGAAACTGAAAAGTAGGAGCCTCTCTGTGTATAATCTGTATCTGCCTCCTCTGAGAAGTTTGTGGCATGTGCAGTGGAGCTCTCCCCCCCCCTGATCCCTTTGGTGGCTATATCATGTCTAAGACAAGATCCGTGGAGAAGAGCAGCAGAAAGGGCCAGGAACGAGGTCTGGTAACTACTAGAGATGGTCGAACTATTGAAAGTTCGGTCCGTTTTCGAACTTTCGAACTATTGTAAAAGTTCGAAAGTTCGAAAACAGATCCATTAAAGTCTATGGGAGGCAAATAGTTTGAAAAGTTCGAGTCAAATACAACTAAAATATTAATGGTAACTTAATGTAAATGGCTGTGGGACCTGGGAAATGGTCTGGGGAGCATGTTCCAATATCCAGGACTTTCGTAAAATCGATTTTACTCTCACACGCGTTACTTGGACATTTTACTCGCAGATTCGATGCTCGCCTATAGGCTTTAATGGAGACTTTACTCGCAGATTCGATGTTCGCGCCTAGATACCATGTACATTTTACTCGCGGATTCGACCGTTCGCACGTTCGAACATTCGATAAATCATCGAAAGTCCGGGAAATATCGAAAGTCCACATCCGAGATAGTTCGAGAAGTCCGGGTCCGTTCGAACTCGAACAGTTCGGCTCGAACTCGGGTTCGAGTTCGAGTTCTATGCCATCCCTAGTAACTACCTTTAAGGCCGATTTTGGGTTTTTAAACCTAGTGAGGTCTAGGTTAGGGGGGTGAGGTTGTGGAGATTACCTTTAAAAAACTAGTACTAATGCATTTTGACAATGTCAATGTTTATTTTATGTCTAAAAAGGTTATACAAAATAACAAATCCTTTTCTTTGTCTTCTAAAAAAATAGTAAAATATTATATACCCATTAATCTAATGGGGCCTTCTAATTTGTTTTGTGATTATAATGTCAGAATGCTGTTATAAAACTCTCAGAGGACATATATCTTAAGTTTTCATAAGTTGTTTTTTTTTTAAATTACAGTACTAATTGCTAAACAAACAGCAAAATAATGAAATGGGTTATCTCTTGAAAATACTTTAAATAAGTCTCATAAATATTTTGTACAGATCACGGAACACTTCTCTGCAGAATTTGAATGCAGTATTTCAAATGTTTACACTGGATCATTTCATATTGAAACTGAGAGCACTTTAACACAATGAATTGACATAAATGTCCCAATGCAAATTAATTATCACGTTAATGCTCGTGAGTTGCTGGCACTAGCGATAAGATGGAGTTAATGCCATGCTAACCAATATTACATCAGTTACCACAAATTTAACTCCAGAAAAGAATCCAATGAGGCTGTATCATACCACTGATTGCTACCAATTGTTAATAATCTACCAGCTCTGCCTCTGCATAGCTGCTGATGAGCTAGGACAGTTAATGTAACAATTTATATAGCAAAGTAGCTTTTCTTTTTTGTACAGGTACAGTTCAAAATATCTGTGTACATTTTAAACTAAATAATATCATTTCTATACAGTCCTCAAGGGAATTAGTTAGCAAGGGTACATTCTTATTGTAGGTGAGCTGCATAGTATAATACATTCAAACATGCTATTTACAGTGGTATATGTATTTACAGCTATGCACATACTTAGCCTCAAATTATTATTTTTTTAAAATAAATTTTAAATAGCTCCAGCTAGCAAAAAAAAAATTGCAAATACAAATATTTTTATTTATATAGTGAAACTCTTGGATGCACACAGTGCAATGTATTACCTTTAAAGGGCATCTATAGTGGGAAAATGAACTTTTTTTTCTTTCTTTCCATGTGTTCTATAATTCCCCACAACCCCTAGAGTGTCTTCTCTTTCTTCAGATTCCCTCTCTGTCCTGAGATACACCAGTTAGAAGAAAACGTGATTGCATTCCTCTACTCCTACTTGGACTGTCAATCAAATCCCTGTGACGTGACCCCCCTCCCTGCCCTGTAATAAGCATGGAGATAAGAGCATTAGCAGGGGGAGAGAGGTAGCTTTGATGGTAGATATAAGGCTGCACTTGACCCCCCTTCTTAATAGCTTTCACTGATTGATGCTTTCTATTGGCCACTGTGCGTGGGTGTGTTTTTCAGGATGTTGAACTTTTAACTCCTACTGCACATAAAAAGCTTGTCGGTTAGCCGGAGCTGAGACATGGAGGAGGTAACAGAGGGGAGGGTGAAGGGGGGAATGCTGCACACAGATCTGATACCATGGTTAAACAGAGTCACTGACAGAGATAGGATTAGGGCAGCACAGAGTACATGAATTTAACTTTGCAAAGGGGCAATGTGTTTTTTTCATTATAGATGTCCTTTAATTACTCAATAAACAGTAAAATTAATGATATGGGTGATCCCTTGAATTTATTTTAATGAAGTTTAATAAATACTTCAGTGACATAAATTGAGTAGGTCTTTCATGTAATACACATCAAATATACAAGTTTAATAGTCACTTTGGAATGAAAAAAGCTTTAAAATAATTTTATACATTACGTATATAAGATGTCATGATCTGTGCTATCAACCTTAGTGATACAGCAATGTATAGGCATAAGTAGTATATTTGTATTATAACAGACACATGAACTCAAAGAAAAGCACTATTAATACTGGGTCATCATTTTTTGTACTTTATGAATTGCAGAAGTTAACGTGCATGGAGGTCTTAAATGACTGGAAGAGTATAGCTGAGGAAAATATTGCAGAAAAGGAAGTGGAGATCCACTATTCTAATAATTTACTAGGGTTAAAGGTTCAGATTCACAAATGCGATATGCATAATTTATTTATTTATTTTCTGGTGGATGGTGTTTGAAGTGAGAGTGCAGCATATATATTTATACACTAAAATAGATTAGACTGTGCTAACACCTATTCAGGCTCTTGTTCTGGTTGGATGGTTGGAGTATATGAAATGGGTGTGTGGGGAAAGATATGATCAGTATTCTTTTAATTGTAATGTTGGGTTTTGCATGGGGTTAAACGTTATGGACGTTTTAATTTTTTCAACTCAAAAAAACTATTTAGCTTAAGGAGAGGTAAATTTTCTAAATTCAGTGACAGTAATGTGACATAAAATTAAAAGAAGAACAAAAACATTTTTTTAGAGACAATCTTACATGAATCTGTAGACGTGCTAAAGGACAGGGAGGGATTTTGAGAAAATCAATGAAAATGTAAATGTTTGCTCTTAGAGGAAGAGTTAGAGCAATGGCTATGTTGGGAATTTGCATTAAAATGTCATTTTGCCTCAATTCATCTTGAGATTCCTGGAATCATTCTAATTTATTAAACTTAAACAATACTATTTCCGTGCTATTGAAAAGTATAGCATTAAATTGTCTTTAGACCCTGCCTTGCAAAAATTGTAAAATTATTCCATTTATGCAAAAATTGTAAGCAAGAGCTGGAAAGCTTTAATATAGCTGAAAAGAAATTATTTGAAAAGTTGCCCACTTTCTATCTTAAATCCCATAGTTCTGAAAATATATGTACGTTTTTATCGTGCAATAATCTGCCTTAATATTGTTCACTGTATCTCATAAATGAGTAATCTGGTTAAACGTTCAGCCGCTATTAAAAAAAACACATTTTGGAAACATTTTAATTTAAACCTGTTTGTATTACTAGGCAGCAGGTTTTACAGAAAGTATAGACAACTGACATATTTAGCTACAATGAAACCAAATTATAGCTATCCACTGATGCCGCATCTGTAATTTATCATGCCAAAAGTAATTTAATACAGTAGTTGTTTCATTATTGAACAGTATTAAAGTGTTATTATTAAAATGTGTATGGGTGTCATGGAAATATTAAGAGCAAAAAGCAGGAGACCAACCCACACAGACCATTGCTTAATGTTTGACTCCCACCACTCTTTAGATCACAAGATGGGTGTCATCAGAACCCTGTAATACTGAATATCCCACTAGCATAGAGGCAAAGGCTAATTATGTTAAGCTCTTAAAACTTGTGGATATCAGGCCTTGGTCTTTGCCAAAACTGAATGCTGGAAAGAGAAGACACAAATACCATGACGTCATGCGCACATACGGAGCACACAGAGCTACCGGCCGCTTATAACTGAGGCTAACAAATTAGGAGCAAGGGGGAAATAGATAACTATTCAACTGAACAGAAACAAGATGTCAGCAACTTTAAAACTACTAAGGTAGGCTCTGGAGGGGCTTAGGGGAAAACAAAATATGGCAAATGTATTTTTAAAGCTGCAGCTTCCAATTGACCTTAACTTCATTTTACAATGTACTTATCCTTTAATCATCTTTGGTTTGTACCACCACCACTGCAAGTCTGAATGGTGCATAGTTCAAACTCTTTCTTTGTTAGTATGTGAATTCCAGAATAAAACTGGAGGGCAATGCCTAGTTAAATAATGTAGTTGTAGCTAGATCATGTAAAGAATATTATGGGTATGACAATAGGGCAACCAGGTGTCCTGAATAAAAGCAATTGCCTGTGGCATGCCAGCTACATTAAAAAAAAAAATAAATGTGACTCTGACCATGGCACCATATATTGCTGTTAAGGAAACTCTTTTTACTATAGGCCTCTAAATTTAGAATTAGAAATTTGATTCTGTTTTGTGTGCATTCCATAACAGCATTAGAACCGGTCAGTGTTTTTCTCTTATCAGTATTGAGCAGCCAGGCTGTTAGAGACTTCTATTTGGTTGGAAAAAATTATTACTGAATTGGGGAGGGAGTTGAGGGATTAATCCTCCTAAATCTACTGGACTTGAGCTTTAAAACAGATAATCTAAACAGTTTGTGACTTCAAATAAACTGTCTGGTTACCAATTTACAGTATGGCTGTTTGTATAGAATGTTGTATTATAAAAAGAGAATTGCAGTAAATTAATCCAGAATAACCCCCAAACATTAGAGCACTGATATGCTTGTGAGATTGTGTACAACTATTTTGTGAGCTAGAAAATTAGAAATAGATTTAAAAAAAAGAAAAGATTTGATGAAAGTTAGGGTTTACTATGTTTTTACAGTATATATTCCAACTCAAGATGTTTTGCATCTACACTTGTAAAATACTTCTAATTAGCCACTCAAGGTTAATTAACATTTACACACACACACACACACAAATAATGTCTCTTTAGTAACAAAACCTAGTGAAGTGAGCTTGCATAAATAAGGAAGATTCACTGGTAGAGATCTTATAATGTAATATAAGGTTAGTGTAGTTTTTCTTTAAAAGGATCCTGCACTGTTTTCTTAACATTGCTGGGTAACCTATGCAGAATATATTAAGTTAAATTTTGTGCTACTAATGTAACTCCTAACATGCAGTAGATGGTGCCTTTAAATTGGCACATCTTACCTAACTTTGCTCCCGAATGGCTGTAACTGCTGCAAAGTGATTACTGCATTGTGTGTGGTCAGGTAAGATACAACTGGGACTGATACTGCATCAACCCCATAGACTTATGGGTGCTGACAGGCAAATTAAAAAGATTCAAACATAAACCTGAGAGGAACGTCTCTCAATGGCACATTACCAATATCCACCAAAAATTTAGATAAACCAAAATTTATTAGTTATATAATTCTCCAATACCACACACAAGCCTCCAACCTAGGTGGCCCAATTCATAATTATACTAGTACTTATATACATATACCATAAAGTACAACATGTGTTAAATATAATAAAAAGAACAAATACAAATGTTAAAATCATGGGCTAAGTTCATATGGAGCGACTATCGTTCCCAACATATGGCTCTATAAAGGATAATTAGGGCAATAACTACAAAGTTTATGCGTGTCCCTCCTGTATACTCCGATGTGGACCGAGGGCAAGTATATGTCCGATCCAGAAGCGCTTAGTCTCCAGGATTGTAGATACTGGTCCTTTGAATAAGTTTAAACTGCCGCCATAGCTGCCATAAGAACACACCCACCCGCCTACGCACATTTTGTCATGACTTGACTTCCTCAGGGTGTGGCTTTAATTCCTCCAGGCTTCCTATTTGTAGCATTCTCGCTACTCTAGCTCCTGCCCATTATTAATCCATTAAGGTTGCACAATCTCTTATTACAATGATGCAAATATCAGAAATATATAACCACCAACCCATTATTTACATATTAAATCTACACCTCCATTTACACAATAATATTAAAAGCAGTTGAATGGGATATCTAAGAATCTAAAAAGGCAAATTATTCCCTGTCAAGGCAATTTTTTCCCTCACTACTATTTAACCAGCAAGCCTACCAATATAGCTGTTTCCTGTAAATAAGTATCAGTTGGTTTCTAATGATACACATTAAAAACAAAATAAGCTAGGCTTGCTGGTTAAATAGTAGTGAGGGAAAAAATTGCCTTTTTAGATTCTTAGATATCCCATTCAACTGCTTTTAATATTATTGTGTAAATGGAGGTGTAGATTTAATATGTAAATAATGGGTTGGTGGTTATGTATTTCTGATATTTGCATCCTGTTGTAGAAAGCATATTACTGTATACTTACCCAGTGACAACGCTTAGTATCATTGTCCATTGCATAGTTATAATTGTAATAAGAGATTGTGCAACCTTAATGGGATAATAATGGGCAGGAGCTAGAGTAGAGAGAACGCTTCAAATAGGAAACTAAAGCCACGCCCTGAAGAAGTCAAGTCATGACGAAACGTACATAGGCGGGTGTGTGTGTTCATATGTCAGCTATGGCGGCGGTTTAAACTAATTCAAAGGACCAGTATCTACAATCCTGGAGACTAAAAGTATAAGGAGATCGGAACATCAAAGGCATTCGGCTAGCACAGGTAACCCCGGAGCGGAGTCGCACGGAGCGGTATAGCCGCACTATCTTTTCTGTGACTGTTTGATTTACTTGGCCGCGCTCCTTAGCGCTTCTGGATCGGACATATACTCGACCTCGGTCTACATCGGAGTATACAGGAGGGACACGCATAAACTTAGTAGTTATTGCCCTAATTATCCTTTATAGAGCCATATGTTGGGAACGATAGTCGCTCCATATGAACTTAGCCCATGATTTTAATATTTGTATTTGTTCTTTTTATATTTAACACGTGTTGTACTTTATGGTATATGTATATAAGTACTAGTATAATTATGAATTGGGCCACCTAGGTTGGAGGCTTGTGTGTGGTATTGGTGAATTATATAACTAATACATTTTGGTTTATCTACATTTTTGGTGGATATTGGTAATGTGCCATTGAGAGACGTTCCTCTCAGGTTTCTGTTTGAATCTATTACCTTTCTCTGAGCACCAATTGAATAAGCAAGTGTTTTACCTCCCCTTGTTATATGATAGTGCAGCTCCTCATTTAATTTATTATAAATTAAAAAGATTGCAGGCTGTTGTAGTTTAATGTCCTATAAGGATTAGACTTTTGCACACTGGCAGACAAGGGGAATGGACAGCAAGCGCAGGGGGATCAGTGAGCCTGTTCATCATTAACATTGAAAGGAAACAGCTGCATATACACAGTATAAAAGTAAGCTACACTGGAAGCCAATGAATTCTAGATTAAATTAAAAGGGACTTGTAATTTCACTGCAGTTGCCCTTCAATAAATTATTCAATTTTATTTTAAATAATAATTTCATGATTATCAAAGAAAATAAATGTTTAGTTTTAAAGTAGGAAAGGCAAATGTTTGTACTACAAATAAACATTTCAATATTTATAGACCGATTGCAGATATTTCATGCTCATTTTTGTCCTTTTTAGAAAGCTTGGCTTTAAATTAAATTGGAGGCTTTAGATGTAGAAAAAGTTGTTGGCAGACAGCAATACCTTATACATCTGTGATTTAATGAATTCAGAAATTCCACAGTACCTGTGTTTACTGAAAGCACTCTGTGTGATGTCTGCAATTCAAAGAAAAAAGAGCTGGAGAAAAGAAACTTTGTGAGACCAACACAGATCTTCCATAATGTGTCAGTAATGTAATGTGCATCTGTTCTTGATTGTAGACGGCAACTGCGATTAAAGGAATAAAAGAAAATATTGCCTTTCGAAAGCTTTTTGAGTGTTGTGTCATTGCATTGCAGGAATCTACAGAGTTGTTGATACTGCAATCATTTTTCACGGAGTGCAAACACAGCTTGTTTTATTTTTAGAACACTGCCAAGACAAAATGCAAAATATGCCTGGGGTCAATATTATTGGGTACCCACAATACTTTATAGATTCTGTTTTTTGATTTAACCTTATCTGCTGCAGTTTAGTAATGGACTTTACCTTTCTAAAAACACAATATTTTTAAAGGATAAGTACACTGTAAAAGCAAGTTAAGTTTAATTGGAAGCAGCAGCTTTAAAAAATCTGTCCATCTGGTCTGTCTGCACGCATGTGACGTCAGTGCATACACGGACACGTGTGCATGTGACATCATCACGCTGCACTTGTAATCAGCATGGCGTGGCGCAATGACATCATGCACGAATGCGTCCCTGCAGGCACTGACGTCATGTTGCATGCACTGCGCCGTCACGCACGCACACAGACCAGTCGGACAGTGCTTTTTGAGGCTTAAGAAGGAGATCCAGGAAATCTCGGAGGGGTGGAGCTAAAGACTGTACAATGCAGATCCAAGATGTCAGCCACTTTACATCAGGAAAGGTAGGCTCAGGAGGGACCTAGAAAAAAAAAAGGGCAACAGATTTTTTAAAGCTGCTGCTTCCAATTAAACTTAACTTGATTTTACAGTGTACTTTTCCTTTAAACATAAAATAGTTTCTCCTATTTTGGGAGCAAAAATGGGGGGAAATGTACTGTAAGCAAATAGTTTGGGATAATATTGTGAGGTGTCCGTTGCAGTGGCACAAACCTACTGATGTTTTAAAAGTCTTTGGCAGAAGGAAAGGCAGTGGATGAGCCACTAGTGGCTGATGTTGATCAGCAGGAGATATGAGATGGTATTTAGTCTTGTCTGTGCAATGCAAAGTACTGGTTATTGCTGGAACCATGCATTTTAGCAAAAATATCTCTGCAGTGGGAGAGAGGTGATTGTGGTACAGAATTGTTCGAAATATTACACTTGTAAAAGTTTGTTGAGCTTTCGATTGTTGAGAGTACTCCTACCACCCGATCTCGTCTAGGTGCCGAACAATCAGCAGCGAAGATTGTACCATGCACCGCCAGACTAGTTCTTCTAGAGTACATGTGAGCTACAAAGATAGTAGGACAGGCCAGTGAGTCACCCAGACTCAACAGCTATATTTAAAAGTTAATTGCTCTGAATGGGAGATAACTTTCTCCTACCTCCAACAGCATGTATGGGTACTGTACACATTTTTTTGTCTCAAAATATTTTACGATCCTAGGCATGATGTAATTGGGTTGGGCAGAAATCTATGCATTAAAGGGTCCTTAAATGAAAAGACCCAATTAAATGTACATGTTCTGCTGTCTTGAACAAACATACTATGGATCTTTTGTGCACATGTTCTTCAATGGTTTGCAAATGAATATACCTATTCCTTTTTGTGAATTCTCCTGACTAAAAAGTAATACTTTCTACATAGAAATTCTTAAAATACCCTAAAATGTTTGTTTCTTCCATTTTAAAAATACATATTTAATTCACATTACAATGCTTATTACTATTATTGGAGTGTTCCTAATTACATACAGGAAGATCTACACAGTTATATCTCCCTTTACAAGATTCAACAGTGGATATGCGGCTCTGGATAAATCCCAGATGGGATTTAACCCTATGCGAGTATTTAACCCTAGGTATTAGCTGGTGTTAAATAGTGACGTACACAGGAGGCATACAGCCACTGTTGAATAGCTTGTGGCAGTGGCATGGCCTTCTTTGCAAAACCCACACAGCAAGAGGTTTTCAAAAGTATATTTCTATACATTTTAACAATAAAAATCTTTTCCACCAATTACATAAGCCATTTTTATTTCTTTCTCTTTTTAGCTCCAAGTACAGCCCAGTATGGAGTTACCGGAAGAGCTGAAATGATTTTCTCCTGCTGGCACCTTGTGTTGACATTATCCTCCTTCACCAGCATAATTTACCTGAAGAACATCATTATACAATAAATCTAGAAAACCATAAATCGCTTTAAAGATTTGTTTGAAAGAGCTGATGACAGGATGCAATCTGGTACAGTTGGAGGCAGTATGGGATACAATCAACAGTGCTTACATGGGGATGATCGGCTTCTATAGAATTGCTCATTATGTAAATACCTTAATTCTTCCTTTTTTGATTAGCTGCATTACGTTGTGAAGCAGTACACATTGTCCTTTTTTAAAATGTGAAAGCTCTGAAATTACTTTTAGAGAATATTAGTTGTGGTTTCATGTTTGTAATCGACAACTCTTAAAAGTGTTAAATGATGGTCAGAGACTCTAGCTGCAGGTTGCTGTTTACAAAAAAAATCAAACATTGAAGAGTGAAAAAAGTATTAACAATATGCTTTAAAGCTTCTAGGCAAGTGTTCTGTTGCCTTTCGAAATAAGATTTTGAACTCATGTGTATCAGACATTTTTCCATTTTTATTGCAAAACGATTGCCTTCAAAAGATTATTCCTGTTACATTTAGCTAGATCTACTGCAAGATTAATTTTTGGGTATCAAGAATCAGTATTATAAAATAAACTGCATGATGCAGTTTGGATTTATACTTGTATGTTTCGCATGGGTGTGCCTTCATAAAGTTTTATTATTCTTAATTTTTTTTTTATTCAGAAGGGTTTTCCTAGCTTAAAGGGGGTAAAGTCTATTTAAAAAAAAGCTAAAATGTACAGAACATATTTTTAGGAGATCATATCATGAAACCATCAAAGTATGAAAGACTTTGCTGTGTGCTAATTAAAATGTCTGTTCTTTAATGCAATGTTCTTTAACCCCATGCAGATTATCTAATGTAACATTTTTTGTTGGCAGTTTATGTAGCCCAATAGAAGAGGCAATAGTGTCTATTGCCAAACTTCTTGGCCAATGACACCTACATCATATTCTTTGCAACTCCCAAATTATAGCACAATTCTCATGTGTGTTTTGTGATTTCAGAGCTATTTCTCTTCAAAAGTATTATTCTAAATTCTTAAAAATGTTGTGCAAATGAGAATGTGACAATTCATTTAATCATCTGATACTTCATGGAATCTGTATTGTTTTGCACTTGATTTTGTACTGAATTTGTGAAACTAGCTAAAATAGTCAAGAAAAAGTGGATATATTTGGAAATGGGTCTACTCAGCGGAAAATAAAACTCTGGTAAAATCTTAAAGAATATTTGTATGTGCTTTCTTTGTTGGGCTCTTGGACATTTTTAAAGTTACAAGAAATACATAATTGCCTACAATCTGTGGTATCATTATCCAAATTGCAATCCATGTATGAATGTATAAATGATATATTTTCAGTCATCCTTCTGACAGCCTTTTGAGTTTTAGTAAAACCTACAACGGCCAAAGTAATAAGTGTCTTATTATTCACATCTTTTAAAAAATTATTTAATGAAATTTGCCAGTGCACAGTTTGCCTTTTAAAATTATTTTTTTTAAAAATGAGGTACCACACTTTTGTTAAATATATAAGCTTGCATTCAATTAGGTGTTTATAAGATAATAGGGAGGGGGATAACATAGAGGAAAGGAAAGCATGTACAACAAAGTGTGGAAATAGATAATATAAAATGTATGTTTGCAAAGAGCCTAGCTGGAAAAACAGAAGGATTCATACTTATGACTTTTAAAGAAAAGTATGTCATTGGTATAGCTGATACATGACTGAACTGTTCAGGGGTGTACCTGACCCACTCCTAAATGCCTCCCACTATCAACCTTTTTAAACAGCTGATCGCACGTATGAATGAAACATACGCGTGATCAGCTTTTTAAAAGACCGGACCCGAACTTCCGGTTCAGTTCTGGAATTTGGGGGTCTGGTCTTTTAAACAGCTGATCACGCCTATGTTTCATTCATATGTGCAATCAGCTGTTAAAAATGGCTGATCGTGGGAGGCATCTTGGGTTGGTGGCAGGCCCTACTACCGCCCGGGTCCCCCGTGGGGGTGGCGGGGGTGTTAGTTATGACACTGGAACTGTTCACATTACTGGGCAGTAAATTTAGAAGATTACTCCTTGTTTAGACATGATAGTGTAAATAAGAAAGGAGAGGGATATGTATTTGTTAGAATAAATATCCTGCACTAGTCACACCGGACCCTGATGCCTGTCTTAGACCCAGTAAAAGACCCTTACAGCGCCGGAAGAATTACACCACACACCACATGTAGTAGAACTCTAACTCACTTTATTCAGTTGGTACATTGGATTATCACAAGGAGAAAAGGGGGCACGGCCAGACACCGTGTCTACAGATGGGGTAGTAAAACATCCCTTGGAATCCAACGAGGGAGTCAGGTTGACATAAGATATGGGAAGCAAAGACCTTGAGATCAAATGTTATCTAGACCATGGAATAAGAGAGAGAACATTTGAGAACAAACAACATCTGCTAATAAGACAAAAAAAAAATATGAACACAAAATGGAGTTAGAACAAAATGGCTGCTATTAAGTGATAAGTGATTATAGAGAATATATAAAAACCTAACAGTATGTATGTTAAACAATAGTTGAAGCCAAATTTAAAAGAAGAAAAAGCTGTGGTAAATTCCTTAAAATGTATACTTTGTTGGATCTTGTTATACCTAATAACCCTGAGCTCATTATGGAGATGAAGGTAATAGGAAGCTTAGAGAATATGTCATTTAATATATTAACAAAAATATTTAACTTTAAGAAAGCAAATTTAATGCTATTAAAAAAAACACGTTCAGCTCATTTACTGGGGTGATATTTTCTTGGGTAAAGATACTGAACACAAGTAAACTGCTTTTCAGGGGGTATTAAACGTTTACATTTCTAAATGTCTGCACCTGCATGGCTTAATGATTAGGTAAAAAGAGAAATGTAAAGAAAGAAAAGGCCATTTAAAATGTTTAAATCAGAGGGAACAGAACAGTCCTTTATCTACTTTATAAAGCAGAAATCTTGTATGTTTATATGTATGTGTTGCCACACCCCTGAATGACTCAACCTAACGGCGTTGCCCTCTGAAAGGGACGACGCCCATGAAGTCCAGTTTGACCAATAAAAATCCTGCACGTCTCTTGCAGAGTGTGATTCCCCAATTCAGCAACTCAGATGAAGAGCCTGGACTCTGTGTGCTGCCCGACTTCAACAACACAGACAGAGTCCACTTCAGTGACACAACAACATCGTAATGTACGGCTGCACACACAGAACAACAGCTTCTAGAACCAGACATTTCCCTTATGGCTAGGCCACACTAGCGCAATATTTTTGCATTTGCGCATGCAATTTTTGCTAACATTGCAATTGTGGCAACGCATGCAATTGCCTTTCCGTTTGCCTTCCGTGTGGCCATGCCCTTGCGGTCTGTAAGACTTCACAATTTCCTCCTGGAAGGTTTTAAATATTAACCCTGGAAAGACTATGTTCCTTTCGGTGATATGAACCACATTTGCGGTTATTGTCATGGTAAGAAATTTAAAGCAGCGCCTCCTGGAATTTGACCATGCCCCCAGATATTGCTGTCACGGCCACACCCCTAAACATCATAGTCATGCTCATATCCCAACCATCAAGGCCACGCCCCCAAAGATAACTGCGATGAATTGCAACCATTACCCCAAATGTTGTGACCACGCTACCAGATATTGTGGTCACTCCCCCAAAAAAACCCAAAATATTAGGGTCCGCCCTCATACATCATGGCCACACCCCCAAACATCCCAGGTCTGTTCCCGAATCATACACACATACACAAACATCCTGTCCATGCCCCCAAACATCACAGGCACACCCTTAAACACCACACCCACGCCCCTAAATGGCACGCCCATGCAAACAGCGTGGCCATACCCCCAAATATTGCAACCACCAAACATCACGCCTAAGCCTCCTGGAGTCCTGGACACCGCAACATAACAGAAACGACCCAGCCCGTCCACACCCTAGAATGCCGTGTCCCCACCCACTGCAACATCGCAGACATGTTCCATCCACCTATTCCAACCGGGACAGTTGGGGGTATAGACTAGAGATGTTCGAAACTGTTGAGTTTCGTTTTCGAATTTTCGCAATTTTAGGAAAGTTCGAAAGCTTGAGTTTCGATTTTCGAAAATCATCTACTTTCGATTTTCGAAAAATCAACTACTGTCGATTTTCGATAATTATCTACTTTCGATTCCGATAATTATCAAATTTTCGATAAAAATCGAAAACTCTGAAAATATGGGTTGCGTAAATTCTGGGATTTCCGAAAGTTTTGTCTGGACTTCGAAACCCTCTGATTCGATTAGAAACTGGGTTCTATTAGAATCCACAGTACATCTCTAGTATAGACAGGATTTACCTGCATTACCTGGACTTAAGCACCAAACACACGCTACACACACTGCCTACATGTCACACACTTCACAGACAGTAACAACTAAAAGAACAAAGACATCATGGCACTTTCAATTTGGACCAGAAATTAACTTTATTGATTGGGATCTAGTAGTCAATATAAAGTGGTCCTTGTGCAATGATAAAGTGTTAAAGTGCAAACAAGGTGACATACTGCTAACAAATGTGCAGAAAATTGGGCACGCTTAATAAAAACACACAGAGGTCAGACAGAGCAACAGAATGAAGCCGGCTTCAACAACACAGACAAAGAGCCGCACGTCACATGATCAGAGACACTGACGCCTGTTTGTCGCTCAAGTGTTGCGGTATTCAGTTGCACTCAACATGATTTCCCAACGGCAAATTCCATGTAGCATGTTCACCACAATATTTGTATATTTACGCTCCAAGTGGAAAAACTGCTAACGTATGTAAGGTTTTGCAATAAGCATGTGCTATACGTCCCTCAAGCAATGTTCCCTCCTTAACACATAACTATTAAATACATGAGGTACATTACCAACTGTGCACTTCTTTTTGCGCCTGTCTCTCCCATCGAAGCCAAACACACACCTGCACGTAAAAAATACTTTATCCACAAGTGTACACAGGCAACGCTGGGTACAACTGCTAGTAAATTATATAAATTGTAATAGGAATTGCAAGAAAGCTATTAAACTAGCCAAAAAAAGAATTAGGATAGTTGAACAAATCAAAACTAACCCATTTTTTTTAGTAATCAATACAGCTACATTTAGCGGAAGTGCTACTAATCTGGTCAAACATTTATACAAACATTTATCCTAGGCCCCATACAATATCATATTATCTGCACACTGGCAGAGGGGTTTTAGTATACATTACTGTGATCACATGAATGAAAAGCCTTCCAACCACGTCAAGGTAACTCCAGTCTGGAAGTCCTAACTTCTAACCTTTTTTACTTCAATTACCATTAGCAAACTTTTGCATTTCTCATAGTTGTGCACGGGATCCATATAACAGGCTTTCTCACTTCCCCCCAGCCCTTTTTAAAATGAGGGAAGAAGCCATCCATCCACTGCTTTATATTAAAGGCATAGGACCTCCCATAAAAGGGGCATGTTGGGGGTGCTATAACCACATGGAAGCTTGACCTGGCTTCCCAATAAATACATACAATACAAGGATTGTGGAAGCACTCTAATTAGGCTAATTTACAACTACATTTAGCAGAAGTGCTACTGATCTGGTCAAACATTTATACAAACATAGAAAAGATAATCCATGCACATTCCTAGGCCCCATACAGTATCATATTATCTGCACACTGGTATACTTTATATACAAAGGGGTTTTAGTATACATTACTGTGATCACATGAATGAAAAACCTTCCAACCACATCAAGGTAACCCCAGTCTGGAAGGTCCTCACTTCTAATCTTTTTTTCTTCAATTACCATTATCAAACTTTTGTATTTCTCATAGTTGTGCACTGGATCCATATAACAGGCTTTCTTACTTCTTCTTCCCAGCCCTTTGGCTTCTTAAAATGAGGGAATAGGCCATCCATCCTGTGCTTTATATTAAAGGCATAGGACCTCCCATAATAGGTGTGTGTTGGGGGTACAATGCACATTCCTAGGCCCCATACAATATCATATTATCTGCACACTGGCATACTTTATAAATGAAGGGGTTTTAGTATACATTACTGTTATCACATGATTGAAAAGCCTTCCAGACTGGGGTAACCTTGACGTGGTTGGAAGGCTTTTCATTCATGTGATCACAGTAATGTATACTAAAACCCCTTTGTTTATAAAGTATGCCAGTGTGCAGATAATATGATATTGTATGGGACCTAGGAATTGATTCTTTTCTATGTTTGTAGATCACTTATATTATATAAATTTTTAAATTCATGGGTAATACATTGGGTTTTTCGGAGGTACTAAAGCACTAAATAAATAGTTATATCAATATTAACAAATATGTAGTAATGATATTTAAGTATATAGAAATGGAAATAAGGCAAAATATATAAATAAATAAAAGTACTTGCATAGTCCTCATGCCTGTTTTTTAATGGAATCTTCAAAATGGAGTATTAAGCCACACCCCAGGAAGTTTTACATGGAAGCAATGTAAGCTTACAAAGGAACATATTTATCACTTCCCTTTTAGTGTTATATCAAATGGTATGCTTAATATTAGATTGATAGCAGTGTTAGCCAATCAAAACATTTTCTGAGTGTTAGCAGAAAGTAGAAAGTTAGTAGGAAGTTGCAAGTGAAATATGTCACTTCCTTTGTAAAACATGTGACAGTCTCTCACCTCACCCCACCCCTCCCCTCTCAATAGAAAAAGGAGAGCTGCTGTTTGCTGGACAGTAAGTTATATCTATATATGATAGGGGGGGGTCTCAGGTTCCCCAATGGTGCTGTTTGGCTTGAACTGCACTATTTGACAGAAATGCCTGGGTCTATTCTCAGACCTGCGGGTTTATTCCATTGACATTCTATGGATTATAGCTGTCAGATAGGTGGTTGGATGTGTGACTTCTACTGCCTGAAGAGACCTGAATAATCCTTTTCTGAAACCTGTTCAAACCCCTGGGTAGGAATCACTAAAGCATGGGCTTTTAATGTCTGTAAGTCAGTAAAAGGGCTTTATTCCAGGGTGTATGAAAAATTCATTTTCCAGCATTCTGTGCAGCCAGGGAAAGCTGGGAGTTGTAGTTTTTAAACATGTGAAAAGTCCAAGACCCTATTGTTACACTGTATTGCATTTTAATACATTCATTTGCAAATGGACATAAAGAAGAAACTTAGTGATAACAGAGAATCCTGGGAGTTGTAGTTTTCAAATATGTGCATATTCAAATCCTTTGGTAGGAATCACTAAAGCATGGACTTTTAATGTCTGTAAGTCAGTAAAATGGCTTTATTCCAGGATGTATGAAAAATACATTCTGTGCAGCCAGGGAATTCTGGGAGTTGTAGATTTTAAACATGTGAAAAGTTCAACACCCATGCTCTATATCATTACACTTTATTGTATGTTAATACATTCATTAGCCAATGGACATAAAGAAGAAACTTACTGCTGGGAGTTGTAGTTTTCAAACATGTGAAAGGTCCCAAGTTCAACACCCCTTCTCTATACCATTAGGCTGTATTATATCTTAATAAATGCCTTACTTAAAGAACATTAAGAAAAAACTTACTACAAACAGATAAATCTGGGATTTGTGGTTTTAAAACATGTGACTGGTCACAGGTTCAACACCCCTGCTCTATACCATTAGGATGAATTACATCTAGACACATGCCCTTAGCTACAAGCAATAAATGAGATACTTTGCATGTCCCCACCCATTTCTTTAGAAGTGAGAAATATGTGTTTAAATGTTACATTATTATGGCAATGCTATTATAATTAGAGGTGGTCGAACTTTCTAAAGTTCGGTCTGTTTTCGAATTTTCGAACTATATGGAACGTTATATGAAAACGGACCCATTAGTCAACGGGAGTCAAATAGTTTGAAATGTTCGAAGGAAATACAATTAAAATATCAATGGTAACTTAATGTAAATGGCTGTGGGACCCGGGAAATGGTCTGGGGAACATGTTTGAATATCCAGGACTTTCAAAAACTCAATTTTACTCTCACGCGCTACATTTCAAGCTCTCGCTTTCGAACATTCGATAATTATCCCATGAACGACTTGCGGATTTGAGAATTCGATATTTACTTGCGTATTGGTATAATAGACATTTTACGCGCGGATTCAAGAATTCAATATAAGTCTGTGAGATACCTTCTGTCTATAAGAAGGCTCTACTTCATTATATACTCTGTGGGGAGCTTTTAGCTCCTTTAAAAACATCTCTCCCTAATATTTATAGCTAATCACTATCCTGTGTTCTCCTAACCCCATCGTAATTGTAGATCTGGAGCCTGCTATGATTAATACTAATAAGTAATACCTAGCATGTTATTCTGGATCCTGTAAAGGGTATCAGGTTGTCCTATGGTGCTGTTTAGTTAGAATTGCACATTGTGGCAGGATTGCCTGGCACTTGCTGGCAGGTCAAATAAAAATGGGAGGGTATGTGCGTGTTTGATCATATTATGCGGTGGGATTGTCTTTGGCCCCACAGCTTAACAGCTATATGCATAAAGGAGAGGCAGACAGATCCTGAATCACTTGCATGTTTGTGCACTTTGTGTTTTTATCACTGAAAGCATGACCCCGAGCTTTCAATAAAAATAATTACCTAGCAAAACATACACACAATTTCTGCTGTGCACCAATGGGCACACTTTTGCCTATTAAATATATAACTTTATATATAGTAAGAGGCAACGTTTCGGTCCAGCGTCTAGGACCTTTGTCAAGCAGTGTGGCTTGAGAAAGGTCCTAGATGCTAGGCAGAAACGTTGCCAGTATATACTGTATAATGAAGAGCTATTTTCATCTAGAGAAATTATGCTTTCCTAAAATTAAAAGTCTTTATTAACCCAATGCACTTATCCTTATTATAACATTACATACATTAAATGACGATATTTTTTTATCACTATTCCCTAAGCTTCAAATTAACTTCATAGCTATAATATCCTCTGTGTCATTAGATATTACCAGTCGGACCTTTAACCACCTGTGAGAGAAAATGGTCATGTAGAAAATTTAGGAACACTATTCCAATCAATGTCAGGGTATATTCAAGTCCCCGATAACTTGCAGCTCCATCTGCATATGCAGCTTACTCAACTCCTACTTGCCAGCATTTGGTGGCTTGTAGCAGACACCAACAATAACTTTAACTCCTTCCTGTTGCCTAATTACAACAATATTGCATCTGTTTTACCCTTAATGTTGACAGTTATTACTTTTTTTACGTTTAGCTTCAGCTTTTTTTTAACAAATACACACACACACTTTCCTTTTTTTCTATATCATGTCTTAACAAGACGTATCCTTCTAAATGTACACCCCATTCATAAGAATTATTTAACCATGTTTCTGATATACCCATTATATCAAACTTTTCAGTAAAAGCCATAATCTCCAATTCTCCTGTTATTTTAGTTAGGCATGAGCTTTAAAACATACCATAAAACTAGACAAATAGTCCCAAAATTTCACACAAGTACTTGGGGGGATGGGTACAAAGAGGAGAAAAAGTCCTAACAGGGGAATCTCTAGGGTGTACAGATGCTCAGAGAGAGAGATACCCAATTAAGATGCTTGGTAGGGGATAAGAAGGTTTGGGGTTAACTCAATAATTCTATGGAAATGAGCATTGGAATATCTCAAGCAGTTTTTCATGTCTCCTATTAAAGAATGTAGTTTGGGTATTGATCCTATTAATTATCATCTTGTAAGCCCTAAGCAGTGTCTGGCTTTCAGTATTGCTTTCCAATATGTCAGATAGGAGATGGCCTACTGTGCCTGTTAACTCTCATTTGACTAAAGCATTGTCTTCTGGGCCCATGTGCTTTGGACAGCGAGGGAGATATGGGCCATAAAAAAAATTGATTGGGCTTTAATGTTAAGGATTTGCCTGGCTTTGACAGTAAATTCAGGTACCCCCTCTTCCCAAGCACCACACACACCCTTTATGTTTTATCAATATGAAAAAAACAGAAAACACGGGAACATTAAATTGTGGTGCTAATATGGATGCCAAAAAGGCAAATGTGCTAAGTCGTCCATATAGCAGTGACTGGAATGATGTGAATGATGTAATTATGTGAATAAAAGAAGAATTTTTACTCTGGCTGAGGATATGGTGCAGAAACAATTAGACACAATTCATTTCAATGAAGCATCAGAACCTGATGAAATACAACCTCAGATTTAAGAGAGCTCAGTTCAGTATTATCTACTGTTCCTTACCTTTTAATATTCACTTTTGTATGGTGATGTACAGTACCTGGGGTGGAAAAGAGCAGATGTACAGTAATACCAATATTTAAAAAAAGGAGTCGTTCACAGCCTAGCAACTGTAAACCTGTAAGTTTAAAGCAGAACTAAAGTCTCCAGACTTCACAAACATACAATAAGATATGTATCACCACTCCCTTTGCTGTTGTTGCTGGGTGATATATGAAATTAAACTGTGGGTACTAGGAGTCAGCTCCCACAATCCACTTTAGCTGGGTAAACCAGCTAAATGTTTGCAGTGCATGCTAATGGTCTGTATTGCTCAACACTGATTAAAAATAGGAAGTTGCAGCTTTGCTTCCTAAAAGCTACCAGCCAATCACATGCTAGCACAGGGATCCTCCCTCTCCCAGACACAGAACAGGGGGTTTCATTTTTTTTCCTTCCAAATGCATTCAATGCTTCTGTCCTAATAGTAATATAATCCTTTTGTACAATAAAGAAAAATAAACGTTGCAGTGTATTTCTTAGCTAGCATGGATGTAGGAAACAGAACTGAACCAGCAACTTAATTTGTCATTCTAAAAGCAGAGATTATATGTGAATCCCTAGTACTATAAAAACTTTGGACTGCTTGTTTCTAAAACATGAGGTGCTGCAAGGCCTCAATGCTAACCACTGAGCCACTGTGCCGCTCCACCCCCCATATCCAATAAAACTGCCATCACAACGTCCACTGGAAGTTCCACTGTTTTATCGTTTTTACAGTGAAAAAACATTTCTGAACTTGAAGACTAAACTTTTTTTCTTCATGTCTTAAGGGATGTCCGCTTGTCCTGTAACATGTTTTATTGGTGAATAATGCCCCAAATAGTTTATTGTATGGCCTGTTGGTGCGTTTATACCTGTTTTCATGTTTAAACACCCCCATTTCCTTTATTATGTTAGTTACATAGTAACATAGTAATTGAGGTTGAATAAAGACATATGGCCATCAAGACCAACCTATTTAATTTTTTTTTTTTTTAAATCCTTCCTAACAGTTGATCCAGAGGAAGGCAAAATAAAAAACGCTAAAAAAGGGGGGGGGATTCCTTCCTGACTCCAAATGGCAATTGCAAAGTATCACTGGATCAACCAAATCTGCAGTATATGTATTAATACCAGTAAATCTCAATATTTTTTAGTTTTAGAAACTTATCCCGGCCATTTTTAAAGCTATTCAATGAACTTGCCATTACCACATCTGCTGGAAAACAGTTCCACAGTTTTACCGTTCTCACTATGTAAAGAAACCTTTCCTAACCTGAAGATGAAACTTCTTTTCTTCCAACCTTAAAGGATGTCCACGAGTCCTCTGATATGACCTTTTCATGAACAATGCACCAGAGAGTTTATTGTATGGCCCATTAATATATTTGTATATGGTGATCATATCCCCATGTCGCTTCTCCAATGTAAACAACTTCACTTCTCTGAACCCTTTCCATTTTCAAGAAGGCCTTACCAATGCTTTGTGAAGAGGGAGAATAAAATTTTCCTCCCTAGAATCCATACCTCTCTTTATACAAGACAATACCATGCTGGCTCTAGCTGTTGCTGCCTGGCACTTCTTGCTACCTTTAAGTTTGTTATCCACTTGTAATATCCAAGAACCTTTTCCAACAGAGACATTTATAGTAGAGGCAGAGCAAGGATTTCAGAACAAAACTTACCAGTGATGCCTGTGTGTGGCAGTAACTGAAATAATTGCAAGAAATTACTGAAGAATAGCAGCAGGTAAAAGCACTTTAAAAAAAAAAAAATACCTGTTTGTACATAGTCCTGCTTACAGCTTTACATAACTGTAGTGACTAGAGTCAGGAAACATTGTACAAAAATACCCATTAAAATCCGAATGGCTGGCAACCCTGCTTGGAAATACAATGGATTATGTTGCTTAAAAATGTTAAATAATATTTTGTCAGCCTTTAGGCTCATTCCCACTAGAGTGCACATAGAAATGAATGGCGCCGGTCACAATAAAGCGCTGTGATGTAGTGCGTTGTGTGCAAAGCATGGCATGCAGCATTCCTGTGTGTTAACGCACATCTTTGAAAATAATGGCATGCGCTGTGCGATAACGCAGCGGAACACCACACGTAATTACAAACGCTTGGCTTTCTCAGATATAGGGACATTAACCTTAGAAGACTAAACAGACACAGCACAAAGGGTATTATAGAACTGTTCCTTAGCATGTGGATTGTTCACACATTGATGTGATACATAGAGGTTAGATTTCTTCTAAGATCATTAAGAATGTAAACTAAAGAAAATAAATAATAGAGCACATCCAACACCCATTGATAAAGTAACAATGTGCAACTATGTAAAGAACAATTGATTTTAATCAAAAATATATTATGCCAATAAAATCAATACTATGTCCTTTTGTAATCTTCTGTACTTGTTAAGTTTTTCTGATAATCTAAACAGATGAACCATAATACTGAATGAATTTTGACATTTATAGGAAAGGTCCCTTAGTGAAAAACAGCACCAAAGGTAATGTAGTTTGTTATTTTTTTAGTTCTCTCGTGGCTAACCTTTTACTGATGTACGGTAAACAACCCCAATTTATTTATCTTATCCCCTGATTACACTACATCATTTTCTTTTTTAATTTTGTAACCCTTCTATGAACTCTCTTCAATAGAATAATATGTTTTTGCACGTACCTAAAAGTGTGCTTAATACTTTAGGGGATGTTTTACAAGCTAGCAAAAGAAATAGTTTACTGCCAAGAAAAATAATATCTGTAGAATATTTTTCTGTTGACTTTTACAAAAAAAAAACCCAACAAAATGATAATGCCACCCTTGACATTAAGAATATTTATATCGGAAAACTGTATGGTACATTGTTAAATTGCTAAACATACACATTTAATATAAACACAATCTGTTACACTTTATTTCAATGTGATGTACTTTATGGACTGCTACACGGTAACCACATTTTCTGTTTATATTTGGTGACATTAATTATTAGGATTTTTGTGAACCAATTAAAACAGGTAATTTAATGACCTGTTCTTAAACACTGAAAGCATAAAAATGTTTTTTCCAGTACATCTACACCTGTTTGTTCTTCATATAAGGGATTACACATGGAACAGGGCAGGCACAGGCAGCATTTTTTAATATTCAATACCTGTGGTATATTAATAAGAAAGCCTTTCATTTTAATAAACAGTCAGTTGAGAGTGTGAATTATAAATGCTGCCTGTGCCTGCCCTGTTCCAGTAAGTGGGCTGCAATTTGTATAGTATTAATGCTAAAGGTTATGTAACACATACACAAACAGGTAGACAGACACACAGGTGGTTGCCATAAGTTGTAGTCTGATATTAAACTTTTCCTACCTTAACAAATAAAAGCAGCCTGCACAAATCCATGGTTAAGGTGGAAAAAGTAAATCAGACTACAACTCCCGCTACCACCAGTGTGTATGTGACTGTCCACCTGTGTAATCTGATTTGTGTATGTGCCATAAACTCATAAAAAAGAATCCTCAATTACCTAAGTGCAATCCGCTTACTTACACTTACTATTGGGCTGTTACCTCCCACCTGTGCAGTGCAATCCACTCACTACACCATGGAAGGCAAGTGCAGTTCAATCAATCACTATAACAGGGAAGGCAGTGTGTGTAGCATTTGATAATGTGCACTTTCTGCCCTAGTGAGTGCACATTACCAAATGCTGCCACACTGCCTGCCCTGTTATAGTGATAGCTTGCACTACACATCGGGGTAGGTAATAGCCTAATAGCACAGATACTTTTTTGGTTTGGCACCACTCCTTCCAGTTCCCTAGCAAAACCGTCATGATCCATGTATTAGTATAAAAACCACATCTTTATTGCCACATTTATAAAGGATAACCTTCTTGCAAAGAAAGGGTAAAGATAAAAAAAAGGTCTGATACGTTTCTGACTCGTAGGCTCTACCATTAGCTATCAAAACCTCCAGTTTACAAGGGCACTTAGACCTATCACAATAAAGCACATATTAACCCTTCGTATTACAAAGCTTAAATTTTGAATATAAATGCAGAAAGACATTGTTAAATACATTGTACACCGTGTAGAACAAGAGCAAGCTTCAATATTACAATACTGTAATTGTTACTTAATAACCATTCTTTTTTTATTACTTTTTCTATTATTTTTTCTATGAAGTTGCAAGTTAAAAGGAGGGGGGAGATGTATCCTGCAAAAGCCAATCCTATTGTTTCAAGTAACAGATTTGTAGTGGCTCCCATGTCACCTATTGTGACATTTCCAAAGAGAGCGAGAAGGGGAAAGGAGGGGAGTGGTGGTGCTGGAAATGTTTGTTAAGACTTTTCTATAGTAGTTTCCAGTTTCATGATCTAAAAGGCCTCCCTTCTGTTTAGGAGTCGCCACCCCAATATCCCTTTTCAATAATTTGTACTGTACAACAGGCGACATTACCTATATTACATTCATTAAAATGTTTACCTACGGGAGGCCTAGGTGGTTTAAAACATTTGGGGCACTTTGCCAAAGATCCACTTGCCCTGAGGAAGGGGGCACGCTCCCCCGAAACATTGTATTTGACGTGTGGTTTTTAATAAAACACTTGAATTCATCAAGGTGTGCGACTCCATAATCCAGAACCGGCTAACATAGCAACACCACTGTTACAGTTATACTTATGGCTATACTTCACTTAAACTAGAGGATAAAAAAATATGAATCAGATACCTCTTAAATGAAAAGCCATGTGTATTGAATTATGCTTGGGGATGTAAGGCAAATGTAAATAAAATGCCTCAAAACTATTTACATAGTATACGAAATAAACTAGTTTAAAATGTTATGTAAGAAATGCAGGTAATATTATTAACTCCAGGCTACTCTAATAGAACATAACCAATTTAAAAAAAGAAGAAAAAAAACACTTTCTAGTTTTTCACGTTTGTCATTATTGATATTAACGTGTCATTTTATTTTTTTAGTATTCTAAATCCTATAAATCCCTATAATATCTAAAAAATATTTTTAATTCTTTTGTATTGGCCAGATCTATAGTATGCTAGAATATTTTACATAAGTCAAAAACTAGTTGCTTATAAATTTGGTGAGAATTCTGACGCAAACACAAAATTTACAGTAAAGAAATCAAAAAGATTTTTTGCTCCTAAAGCACATATTTTTAAAGGCGCAGTATTGCTTTTTAGCGATACCGTACCTTGAACAATTGGTATAAAGATTGCTAAAACGATCGATAATTTACAATTGTTTTAACATTTACAGCCACCATCGTAATTTACTGATAAAGCACAATTTATTCAATAAAAGTTCTTATCGTTTAAAATGGTGCAAATTTTGCCCCAACCAATCAGATCTTAGCTTTCAAATGTTACATAAGATCTGATTGGTTGGGGCAAAATTAGCACCATTTTAAACGATAAGAACTTTTATTGAATCTTCCTGATTATTGCTAATGTGTGACATGGCGTATTTATAAATATAGCCCTAAGTGTTCTCCTTGCTTTTGTTTTATATTGCACCACAAAGCATCATATAAACAACAATGTTAACAATTGTGTATAATGTTTAGGCCAACTGGGGGTTAATACTTAATACCCTTGACCATTCAGGTCAAGAAGGGGGGAAACCAGCTAACCTTTCCTCCTACAGACATGTTCATACTCCTTTAATCTATTGCTAGTTTGGAGATAAACACATACATAAAAGACAGAACACAATATACTATTGTAACATACAGAAATGTCAATTAGTGCATAAATAAACATTTGTTATTATTTAGTAAATCCTCCAATTAAAATTTTTAATTTTTAAGAAGCGTAAAATAGTTAAACTAGCTCAAAAGGACCAAATGATATATTGTATGAAAAATGTTAATATAAAGAGAATTACAAAGCAACCAAAATATCCAAAAGGTCATGATCCAGCACTTCCAGTTGAATAAAGAATTATTGGATGCTGAACAGATAAAAAGAATAACAACATGGTGATAAATCCTTAAAGATGCATCCAACCAGTATTGCCTACGCAAAAATGGTATTTCAAAAAGCAACCATGATCAATTTCCTGTCACTGTCTTTAAAGTAACTTGTTTGTCTTTTTTGCTGATTTCATAAGATACCTTTATTTATTTACATCTAATAAGGTGTCTGCAATTTATCCTCCTGTTTTAGCCATTGTCTAAATTAACTGCACACTTGGGTTTTTATTTTAAATAACTTCAAAGATGACACAATTACAGCACTTAGGTGAAACTGACTCCCAAATAATTGACTACACTATTGCCACGCACAGAAATGTATGTCTAAACCTTTTCAGGCCCTGCGATGGTTAAATTGTCAAATAGCCTTTTTTGTTCTTGGGTCCTGAAATGGGATTGAATGTGAATCATTCTAAACAGAAAAAAACAAAACAAAAAAAACACAGTGTCTGACAGACTATTGTCATGAAAAAGGATTTTAGAGCTTCAAGGGGTCTTTACATCATTTTAAGGCGGGTGGCTATTTCCTAACGGAGGGATCAAAAGAATCCTCAAAGGATTATCATGATCCAGGATGATGAAATATAAACGCCTCATAGAAACATAGCATCCACTTTACCGCAATATCTGTATCAGCAGAGGCAATGTCCTATTAGATATAAAGGTTGCTTGCAAAATGCATGGAATAGAAATACCATTACTTTAAAGCAGAATTTGAATGTAAAGACAGCATGTTATGCAAGCTGTATGAATTCTCTTCTTTTTCAAATTTTTTAAACCTGCAAAATTCTACCTGTCATTTTTGAAAAATGTGACTATACACAGAATAGGGAGTTACGTTCGGGATTGTCATACTCCCTACAATTGCAGCAGACTCCCTATACTTTAGTACTGGAAGACGACCACAACAGAGGCAAATTTTTGGTTTATAGTGAGCGTTTCCAATGCTGACGTGGAACGTTTATTAGCATCGGAAATGGTTGTTTCAGCACCAATTTATCGGGAATGTGTGTACCCTGCTTGACACATGTTTTTGCCTTTTCTAAAAAAAATAAATAAATAGGACAATTTTTTATTCATTATGTTAAAAAGTTAATATATCATGGGGAATTGTATTATAAAAAGAATGATTTCTAAACAAACATTTCCAGCCAAGAAAAGAACCCCAAAAAATTGTTTTAATGACTACATTTTTGCTAAAAATCAGATTTTTGCCTTTTTAGAAATACCACTATTGTTTTCATAAGGTTTGGTTCCTCCTTAAATGATACCGCAGTTTAATAATTATGGCCCTAAGTCAGGGGATTTTTTATACAAACTTCCTGTACCTCATACAAGACTGCTTATGTGCAATATACAATATATCTAGAGTATAGAAGTGATTTGTGGGTAATATGACATTTAACCTTAGATTTAACCAAAAATCAAAAATGTGAATATTAATGTAATTTACATGTAACCAATAGTATGTATTGTATAACATATTGTTATTGAAATAATTATGAGAATATATTATTAAATTATATTTTTAAAAAGTTGATTTGAATCTCTAACTGCTCTTATTAGAACTAAGGAACTCTGCCTGTGCACACTAGAGGTGGCCGAACTTTGGAAAGTTCTGTCCGTTTTCGAACTTTCGAACTATATGGAAAGTTTGAAAGTTCGAAAAAGGACCCATTAAAGTTAATGGGAGTTAAATAGTTTGAAAAGTTCGAATTAAATACAATTAAAATATCAATGGTAACTTAATGTAAATGGCTTTGGGACCTAGGAAATGGTTTGGGTAACATGTTCGAATATTCAGGACTTTTACTCTCACGCACGCTACTTTCGAGCTCTTGCGTTCGAACATTTGATAATTATCCCATAAACGACTCGCAGATTTGATAATTCAATATTTACTTGCGTATTGGTATAATAGATATTTTACTTGCGGATTCGATAATTACTCGCGTATTGGTATATAGACATTATACTCACGGATTCGATAATTCGATATTTACTAAGGTATTGGTATAATAGACATTTTACTTGCGGATTCGATAATTCGATATTTACTCACGTATTGGTATAATAGACATTTTACTCGCATATTCGCGCGCCTCGAACATTCGATGATTATTGAAAGTCTGGAAAATATCGAAAGTCCGAGAAACCCGGGTCCGGGATATTTCGAGAAGTCCAAGTCCGTTCGAACTCGGGTTCGAGTTCTAGTCCATCTCTAGTGCACACTGTATCAGCTGTATCATCACAGTTAAAATGGCAGTTGCTAAAAGTAGTAGACCACAGAAAAACTTATTTCTTTTTTTTTTATTAAACAGAGAAGTGTATTGGATCAATAAACTGCGTACATTAACCCCTTGGGGTATGAATGAAGATGCGGGCCTTGATAGTTTTCTATGAATTAGGAATGTAACAGCTCTCTTATGGTTGAAACATTTTATCCTGTACAAACAGAGAAAAAAATCTAGTTATACTGTGGAGAACTATAAACTATTCATATACTGTAATTACTTAATTCCATCCTAATGTGCATGGACTAAACATTGAAGTGACACGCTACATGTGTATTATATCGAACTGTATTCTGTTACAATCTTACCTGTACATCAAAGCGAATAAACAGAAACTAATTGTTTACAGCTAATTGTACAGCTGGGTATGTTTGCGCACCTGTAACACACATGGCGGCAGTTACTGTTGGTTCATGAGGTTTCTCACAGGTGAGCTAAACATGCTCTGTGCGCCCCATGCTGACAGTTGTAGTGCCGCTGTCACAGCTATGTTTGCAAAACAAAACAAAAAAAACATGTTTAATTTTTTTAAATTTGGGCAGTACTAATGAAACTATTGTCAATGCACAACTTTCCATACTTTCTGAATAAAACATTAATCTTGAGTATTGAGAACTAATTTTCCATATAAAAATTCTTCGCTCTGTTTTTCACATAATGCTCACTGAATCATTGGTGCTTTTTTTCATTAGACACATTTTCCTCTGTTTATTACTTACTCATAGAGCTTTCATTAAAAACTGTAAACTAGAAGTTCCCATTTTAGATGGTCTGTTATGTACTTTTGTATTAGTATGCAGGCATTCTTATTGTGCTTCAAGGCTACTGCTGTGTGTTGTGTCACTTTATCAAACAAACTCAAGTGTCACTGCTAGGGCACTTTGGATCGTAACAACGGAAAGTTGGCTGGGATTCTCCACTCAATGTTAATGAACCAATTTATTGCAGGAATTTCAACTTAGTAGAAACTACAGGAGGCATCACGCTTCATTAGGATTCCAAAGCTGTAAAATTTGAAAGGGAAGGTCTTTCTTTCTTTTTTTTAAATTATATAATTGTTGAAGGCATTGGAATGTAACTTATACTGCATGGAATGAATTTAAAAATCCCATCATTTTGTGTTCTTATATTTTCTTTGGCAAGGGTTGAATTTAGGACAGTTCAGATTTGTGTTCCCTGCAGCATTTAGAAAGGCAATTGAATATAGAATCCAATATCAAAATAACTTTATTTCTGTAATGAAACTACAAAGAACATTAAACTAATTGAATATAGTTTTAAGACATGAAAAATCTCTTGGTTAATTAAAGTTATATATAACCTGTAATGTGCAATAAAAGATAACAATAATATGTCTGGACACATTGACACATTTTAGCACAACCAAACAAAAGTTAATACTAACTAACATGCATTTTTAATGTACTACAATAAACCAAATAACAAGTTTCCACCCTAGAAGAATGACCAAATGTAGTTAGATGTATTCAGTTAATTGACTAATAAAACAACAATATGTTCATATATTTATTTGGTTATGTATAGTTTGTAGAGATAGACAAATAGATTGTCCTTGAATTATGTTAATGTAGACATGTAGGCATCTCAACATGCTTGTATTTCTCTCCAATTCGTTTGCTTTATCTTTGTGTGTGTAAACAGACTGAATCATAATTAACTATTCAGATTTTTGCATAGAGCTGCCTTTAACAATTTAAGTAATCTAAGGTGGATATGCTAGTTTTGCAGTCTCACATGCAAACAGAATTAGAAATAGAAGTTAAATGGGACTGATCTGTGGTCTTCTGTTAACTAATTAAAGCAAGAGAAAATTAATAAAATTATCATTAGGAGAAATGGAACAATAAAAAATAAAACAAAGTGATTAGACAAGAGAAATTAGAAGTGTGATTAGTCAGGAAAAGAATGACAGTCCTTTATTTGATAATACTGGTGACTCCCCTAGTTTATTAATTCCTGGTGCCCTTTCAACACACCAGCCTGACACTGAAACAGAACAAACATGCTTCTGACATTACTAGATCAAGCAGTGTCTATTGATCATCTTCAGAGATTTCTCACCAGCTCATGGTTGGACTGGGGTGTTAGGGCCTAGCAGAAAATTTGAGACCAGGGGCCCTATCAACATTTTCTATTATCACTTATTTAAATATCTGTTCATATCTATTACTCCTACTGACTCCTATTTTTTATTAAAATGCATTTCTTACTGTTCATTTATCTCTTTATTTAATTGTAGCAGTATTCTCTGTTTTCTTAGGTGAATGGGTTGTGGGCCTACCGGGGGATACCATTCCCCCACTGCAGCTGAACATTTAAGAGAGGCCCTGAGAGAGGGTAGTTCTCTGAAATCATGATTCTTGGGTGCATTTTTATGTTCATTTAAGAATGGTTTTGCAAATTTAAAAAAAAAAAGAAAAATTACAGAAATTAACATGTACAGTGCCATGCAGATTAAAAAAACAAAAAAATATAAAATGCATTGTATGCTTCTTTCCTTATGTTGTAATCACATTACTGCACTGCCTAGGTAAATTAATGCAAATGATAAATAAAACGGAAAATTGATTAGCAACATAACATTAAAAAACCAACCTAACACCAATTTAGTAGGTCCTAGTATTCAGGATAAGGAACAGTATGTCCGTCTAAATTCTGATGTCATGGTGGGACACATTGGACACATTGGAGCTTATCAAAATACAACAGCAACACTAAAATAGCTTATGAAATTATGAATTCCATTACATGAATTTTAGTCTGTTTAGTGTGTTGTAAGATCACAAGCTGGCATCTTTGGAACCCTACAACACAGCCGAGAACCTACCCAGTGGCACTCATGGTAAGAAAAAAAAAAGAGGAGCCCTTAAAACTTGTGGATATCCAGACTGGGCCTTTGTCAAAACTGAAAGAAGGAAAGAAAAGAAAACCAGTACCACAGTAAAGGTGAAAAGCATGAGAGGAGAAAGGACATGGCAACTGCCATCTTCGAACAAGTTGGGTTATAGACATCCTGCAGGTCGGATGATTGGCTCTATACAATAGGCTATATTGCATGTTATTAAACCAATGGTTCTGGACACATGCATAAGCCAATGGACATAAAGAAGAATTTTGCATCTCCACCCATTACTCTGGGGAACCTGGGAGAAGGAAATTACTTCTTGTTTCTTAGATTTTGTGGGCAATGCTATTCATATAGTATGAGACTGCAAGATGCCTTCTGTTACAAGAAGGTTCTGCTCCATTTTTATGCTCAGATTAGGGCTTTTTGCTCCTTTTGGCCCATCTCTTCCTAAGCTATCTAGCTGGCAGGTTTATTTTTGATGGTGAGTTTTATCACCAACAACAAGGAACCACGATGGGCGCAACTAGTGCGCCGACATACGCTTGCCTGCACCTAGGTAAATGGGAAATGACAACCAACCAAGAAATATGTGCAATTGGAAAAAGGGAATAGAATCTACTGATCTGGTTAAAATATGTGGATGACACTTGTGAAGATTCTCATTCATCCAGGTCATGGTATATCTGTTGTAGTAAATTAGATCAACTGGAATTAGTTGAAGTTTAGTTCTTGAAGATGTTTCGCTAGTCATCTGACTGGCTTTCTCAATTCAAAATGACTTGTACAAGAATCTGTTGCCACGGTACATAATTGACAACATATTCTTGTACAAGTTATTTTGAATTGAGAAAGCCAGTCGGATGACTAGTGAAACGTCTTCAAAACCTAAACTTCAAGTCCAGTTGATCTAACTGAATATAACAGATATATGTGGATGACATCCTGGTAATTTGGAAAGGATTGGAGGGTGAGTTGATTGATCTAGTAAATGAATTAAACAATAACAACCATAATATTCATTTAACATTAAAGTATAGCAATAGTAGCATTGAGTTTTTGGACCTCTTGATTAAAATAAGGGATAGAAAGGTCAAAAGTGAAACGTACACTTAAACAACCTCAATTAATGCGGTCCTTCACTCAAGTAGCCACAACCTGGTCTTAACTAAGAAGGCTATACCAGGGGGACAGTTTCTGTTATGGCTCCAGTCCTGCCTTAACCAGAGGTTCTGTGTGTAGGCGCTCGCCATCGTTCACGCACGGGCATCATGGTCAAGCTGGGTTCTCGTGTGCATGTGCGCCGGTCGTTGGTGTCCACTCTCCTCCTCTGGTTACTAGTGGGTGTGGAATGATGATGTAATCAGTCTACTTAAGTCCTCCCTGACTTTCAGCTCTTGTTGCCAGTTCAGTGATTATCACTCTGTTCCTAAGCCATGTTTGTTGGAGTTCTTTGACCTGTTTGTTCCTGCTTTGTTTCAGTCTCCATTGCAGTTTGTTCATCCATTGACTGTTTAAACTTTTCATCTGCTGTTACCTGCTCAGACTCATCATTTACCATTGCAGTTTGTTCATCCAGTGACTGTCTAATCAATTCATCTGCTGTTACCTGTTCATTCATCATTCACCATTGCAGTTTGTCTATCCAGTGTCTGTTTAATTAACTCATCTGCTGTTACCTGTTCATTCATCAGTCACCATTGCATTGCAGTTTGTTCATCCAGTGACTGTTTAATCTATTCATCTGCTGTTAAACTGCTCACTCATCATTCACCATTGCAGTTTGTTCATCCAGTGACTGTCTAATCAATTCATCTGCTGTTCCTGTTCTGACTCATTATCCACCATTGCAGTTTGTCTATCCAGTGTCTGTGTAATCAATTCATCTGCTGTTCCTGTTCAGACACATTATCCACCATTGCAGTTTGTCTATCCAGTGTCTGTGTAATCAATTCATCTGCTGTTCCTGTTCAGACTCATTATCCACCATTGCAGTTTGTCTATTCAGTGTCTGTGTAATCAACTCATCTGCTGTTCCTGTTCAGACTCATTATCCACCATTGCAGTTTGTCTATCCAGTGTCTGTGTAATAAACTCATCTGCTGTTCCTGTTCAGACTCACAATCCATATTTGTAGTCTGTTTGTCTTTTGCCTGTTCGTCTTGCCAGCTCCTTTCTTCACATTGTGGGATCGGTTCTTGTGGGGTCTCCTCTGGAGCTGTGACCTGGTACCTGCTTGCAGCACAACATCCTCACCATAAGAGGCTCTGGGGAAGACCAGCAGGTGCTTAGACTCCGCTTCCAGAGGGGGCCTCATAGGTTTCCTTTCCAGAAGATTATAACAGTTTCAAAGAATACGACAACATTTTTCAGGTAAAGATACATTTGAAAAACAGGCTGAGAAAATGATGAACAAATCGTGGATATAAGGAATCCCTCTTGCAAAACGCTAAGAAAAAAGCAGGAAGTAGAAATAGTGAAAGTCTCAGTATGGAAAAGGAGGATAATAAAAAATAACATAATAGAGACAATCAAATCAGGATAATCACAAAGATTAACTATGAGTGGGAAACTTTGAAAAATTGTTTTAGAAAACACTGGTACTTACAGGCGGAAGATCCAGAATTAAAGGTGGGGCGCTCGCCTTTAATGATAGCTAGACAAACTCCTTAATTTAAGGATCTACAGTACCATGTAGGAGTCATTTTAAAAGGTGCCCGGGTGAGAAAGAGAACACACTCCAAACTTGGTTGGGTATCTCAAGGGTGTAATGTTTGCATATATAATGCCCAAGCAAAAGAATTTTAAAAAAAAAAGGAAACATGTCAATCTAAAAATGTAATATATGTAATCTCCTGCACAAGTAATAATATGTAGGAAAAACTAAGACAAGTATTTCAACAAGGATATAGGAACATGTTAGTGTGATTAACAGAGAACCACATAGGAGTAAGTGTGGTGAAACTACAAGAACAACAAGGGAATCCATATGCCATTACTTAAGTGGCATTGAACAGATTTCTCTAGGATTGAGAGGGGGGATGTGCAGAAGTCGCTACTATAGCATGAATTAAGATGGATCTTTTAGTTGGGCACAAGAAGCCCAGAAGGCATGACTAAAGAGTATTTCAAGAGTATTTTCATTTCAAATGTTTCCTTTAACTAGGGCCTTATTCTTAGACCAAGTACTTGATAGAATAAAGATAGTAAGACATAAGAATAATCCACCCATAATAATAAGCAAAATAATGTATATAAAGAAGGGTCGAGAGACCCCCAAAAATAGGACCTTCATCTTTAAAGGAACTGGCCCCTAGGTACAGAAATATAATAGTAAAAGGAAGAATACCTCTCTTTAAAAGCAAAAACAAATGGTACAAGGAGCCATGGTATTTATATATGAATTGTTTTTAAATGTAACTTTATATTTTTTAGACTTACTTTATAGGTGTTTTGCGGTAATTCTTTAGCCACAAGAGGCGCGTCATAGGCACATGAGATTAAAGCTTCCTATGGGTATAAGAGGGATGTTTGGAATGACTTAGACACGCCCTGATGAAGTCAGGCGCGTGATGAAACGTACGTCAGCATTCTTTTCGGATGGACATGGCAGCACAGAACCAGACATGGCGGGATTACCCGTGAGGGGACATGTATGCATACTTATGATTGTTGCACCGGTAAGGTGTGCTTATCCCCAGTGTGTAGCAGGAGCGCTTTGTAGGCAAGGTGGAGAGCCTAATCCTAACGCAAGGGTATGCACATTGTTCAATGTTGGTTATCAGTACTAACATGTTATGAGAAGCCTGTATGTAATCCAAAAGAAGGGGATGTTACTATATTTTGTTTGGTGTCCGCTGCCCCATGTCCCATCTGATATTGGTTAAATTTGTATTTATGGGATGTGGGTGAATGGTGGTGTATGTTTGCTAATGCCAGGGTGATAATTTGGTTTTCCGGTTCAAAATAAATAGTCAAAGTGATGATACGGTGCCAGTAATAGTGATGGTGCAATCATGGGCACTACTCTAATGATATGTAAAATGTATCAAGCTATCTGAACTGACTCAGATAAGGGAATACTTTTAGGGAAATGCTTTCCGCTTTAATTATATATTTAATTAAACTTCTATGAGGTTTTTAAAAAATCTTTTTCCTACTGTGAATATTTGTTCCATGTGTCAAATCAATATTGTCACTCTCCATAAAATGCATTATTATTAACTACACTGATTTAATGGAAGCAATCTTAGGTAAAATCTGCAAATCTACAGGAACAGCTTTTAGCCACAAAAACATACGGTGGACTAACAGATTTAGTATTGGTGTTGTATGCCTTGGTTGGTAATTTATCGTAATTTAGTGTTATAGCTTCTTTATAAATATAGTACATTTTTCTTTAAGGGCATGTTCACCCTTTGCCACTTAATTGTACAAGCAGCTTAAGGCCCCCAAATACACAATTTTTACTATACTTACGTTTAAAAAAATGCTTCTATTATTACTTACACAGCCTCCTCGCCACAGCTCTGCTGTTTCCTCAATAGCTTCCAGGTTTGGAAATAAGTCTTAGCCATGGCACTTACATCACAGCCAATCACTGACTTCCATTCTCAGAACTGCAGAAGAGAACCTTCCTCTGTTGCTGTGACACATCTAATAAACATATTTACTCTTCTCAAAACCCAAACTTTTATTTAGCAAAGCTGCTTATTACTGAATCTGTAGTACATATTGCAAAGCAGAATTTTAAATCAAGAATTTAAACCTCTACTGCTAAATATCTGACATATTCTTAAAGGAATTGTTCACACAAATAGTGAACTATTGCTTTAAAGTAGTGATTGAAGACTGGGAGATAAAGGAGCTATTCCTTACCTTCCGTTCTTTAATTACATGACCAGGAGCCAGGAACGAAGGTGAGTATATTTACCTCGCACACAACCCACTGCCAGCTCCGTTGACAAGTCCTGACCGTTTCCTGTTCTAGTTTAACTATAGCGTGCATGCACGATAATGTATAGCTCATTTACCATTTACCTCTTTAATCACTACTCTTTAATCACTACTTTAAAGGAATAATTCACTTTTTGTGTGAACTTTTCCTTTAATGATGATATCAGAGTAATTATCAGTGATATGCCACCTATATTACAAATGTTGTGTGTGGAAAAAATAATATTTTTTTGATCACAGAAGACTAATAAGTAATATCTATTAAGCTGAATTATCCTTGACCAACTCTACTCTACTATAAAGCAGGTACTTTAATTGCTGGTACTTAGCTTTCTCATAAGGTCATTTATACATCTCTCCAAGCTGTATAATTACTTAGTCCCATCAGCAGCACTGCATGAACACTTAGCACTCTGTCTTACTTTAGATATTACCTATAAGAAGAAATTAAGTGGTTATAAATGGTAAATGATATATTTCTAGGCAATGGCAGCAGTGTCATTTAATCACAGTGCATTGGCTGCCAAATGTGAGGTGAAAAAAACAGTTCTCTGATATATGTAGTATGACTACATAATTTTTTTTTTTTTACATTTTGTGTGACAAGAGAAAAATGATTGCTCAGTATAGAGATTCCTGGCAAAGTCCCATATTGCATTGATTAGAACATCTAAGTTGTAAGCCTTATATTTCATATTATATACAGCACCTCATATGAGATAATTAACCTATAATATTTACAACACAGAATTTAAGTCTTTCATTTGCAGCTAATCTTTATTCTTACATTATTTATCTCAAATTTAATTAAAGACAACAATTATATTGATGGGTTTCATAGAGTAACCACTGAATAATCTTCTGTTTATTGAAAGCAAATAGTCCAACATAAATACAGAGTTGAGAAATAATGGAGGATAATGAAATAGACTATATTTGTCACTTAGGCTGGGTACACACCATCAATGACAAAGTTAGAGGAGGAGGAGAGGTCTTAAAAATGAATTCTGAGAGTTAGGGGCCAAGTTAAATGTAAGGACCTCCAGGGTGCTTTCAGAAATACTACCAAACACACATGCTATGCTAGGGAGGAAATGGGAGCTTAGGAGTATTAAAGTGTGGCTTAGAGGTTGATGTAAGAAGGTTTAGGTTTTTATAGATGTGGGCTGACTTTTTTGTTGGTTACAGTAGGGATGGACTGCACCTGAATGATGATGAGGAGAAGATGACTAAAGGGTTGCAGGAGATTTTAAACTAGGTATGGGGGAGGACTACTCAGGGGTAAAATAGAGGGGTAAGGGGTCAGGGGGCAAGCAAGATAATGGATGGAGGGTGGAGAATAGAAGATAGGGAGGCATGTACTTCAAAGAGTGGAAATAAATTAAAGGGTATGTCAACCCAAAAAATAAACTTTTTATATGTTCTTTATATAATAGCACCAACCTCAAACGCCATTTTCATTTTTGTAAAAATCATTTGCTTTGCCTGATATTTAATAAGATATATATCAGGCTGCACTTCCGCTCCACTTCCTCTTTAGGTGACCCCGAGCTGCAGCTTAGAGAAAAAAAATAAAAATTTCTTCCTTGCCGGACGCCAATCAGAACCCAGCATTCATGGAGAGAGGTGTATTTGTGTGTCTGTCTGTCTGTGTGTCTGTCTGTCGAAGCCGGCTGGCTGCAGCATGTTGATCCTGGATTTCTTCCGTACACATAACTTTACAGCTGCGATTGGTTCAGAGGGAAAAGAGGGCGGGATCCAGGGGCCAGATCATTACTGATGCAACTTCCTATGTTCTCACTGCTGGATGTTAACAGACATGCTCAAGAACATGAAAAGAACAGAGGCAAGGTAATGTAACCTGTCTCTGTTCATCGCTGTATTGGTCCATGCTACAGGGTTAAGCCAGCTACAAAGGTCTGTAACTTTTGAACCACTGGACCGATTTACATGCTGTAAAGTTTGTTTTGGAGCACTTATTTGGGCCAAATAAATATAGAAAGTTAGTTTTGGGGGTGGACATGCCCTTTAAATGGTAATATAAAATTATTTTTACAAATGCAAGATGTCTGGCTGAAGAAACCAGGGAACTAGAACTAATATTGTTAAAAGAAAGGTATGATTTAATCAGTATAGAAGAAATATGGCTAAATGATTTACATGACTGGGCAATACATTTAAAGAGATACTCATTGTTTAGGCATGATAGAGTAAATAAGAAAGGAGGGGAAGTATGAATGAACACAAGAATAAAACCAGAACCAACAAAAAGACCTTTAGCAGTGCATTACAATACTATGTGCAGCAACATTAGTCAATTTAGATGGATGGAGAATGTTAAACTAACTGGCAGGGATTACATGGATGAAAAAAACTACCCCAACATGAGAGCTATTGTATTTGGTCCATGAAAACACTTAATCCCAAAGGGTTAATACATGCAGGTAGAGAGCCTTTTTGCTATAAGTAATTATGAATTATACTTCGAATATTTTATTTAGACTGCATATTTTGTTGTGTATCCATCTGTTCAATATGATGTACACTAAATGTAACCTTCCTTAGATGCCTGCAGAGGCATGAAACGCGTCAGGATGTCAACACTCTATCAGTGTAACATTTAGTGTGCTTTTTGTATATGCTTTTAAAGTTGTAACAAATGTGAAGTTTTATTTTACTAAACTGGATTCATTCTGGAGAATGGAAGAGACAGACCAAGCTTTGTCTTTCTTACTACATGCACAACGGAAGTGGTCCAGCTACCTTGGATCCTGTTAGTCACGCTCTGCTACACTTGCTTGGAGGTCATCAAAACCCTACAACACTGAGCAGCGAACACCCCTACTAGTACAGAGGCTATTTTGTCAAAAGACACTGCATACCTGTCTGCTTTAAACCCCACAAAAAACTAAGACAGTAACTAGTGCATCCAAATACCAAAACACAAGAAGAGCAACATGATGTATGCAGTGCAGTGGAGAGTGCTCTGATTTGTATGTAGGGAGACTACATAGCATCTGCAACAGCGTATGGCCCAGCACAGAAAGGTCAAGACTCTGCTGCGTTACTGCATCTTCAGTAACTGGGGAGGAAATTTTTACATAACGGGTAAACTAAATGTAGATTTCATTCTCCTTTAAGTATAAATATAACGCTCACACTCATAAGCAGGGTAGCTAGAAAGAAACTAAAAACGAAATCCTTCTAAAATCACTAACTCATCTAGTGTATAACGTACTATAAGGTACCGTCCCTTTTAGCTGGGTGCTCATGCATGTGACCAGAACTTGTCAGGCCAGTGCACATAAGTTAAAATAGCACAAACGCAAAAATCCAATAGAATGCCTTATGGTAATGTCCAGATTTAATTTTTCAATCTGCATTCATTGTATACAGTTTATCTGTACAATTAGGTGATAAACAATTAGAGGTAACTCGCTATAATTAACCAACCATAAGCTGTAGTAATCACTGGTTTTAGTGATTACTACTGTCAATATAAGATTCTTGTTTAAATTGCTAACTTACACCTATATATACCATATATACTTGAGTATAAGCTGACCGGAGTATAAGCCAAGGTACCTATTTTTGCCTGAAAATTAGGAAAACCTGATTGACTCGAAGATAAGCTGAGGGTAGAAATAATGACCACTACTGCCTTCTGATTCTGTATTGTGCTGAGGCTTTAGTTGCCCTTTAAATGGACAGCAGAATTCCCATAGAGTAATAGCTAAATCCAGTTTCAGGCTATTTTAAAAGACTGAAAACCTTGGCTTATACTCGAGTATATACGGTACACGTTACTGTAAAATACTCAAAACAACAGTGTCATCCACATCTAATGCTACGGGACAGTGCACTAAAAATATTAGTCTTTCTAGAGCACTAACTCTATCTTATCATATCTCTGTGAAGCAGCAAAGAAAGTGTATGACTGATTGGGTTTCCCTCATGCAGCTCTCATTTGGCCGCTATCCAGCAAGGTTTTTATTCTCTGCATTTCACAGAAACACATACTCCTCCTAGAGTCTGCTAATGTTTTTCTTGTTTGTCTTCTTCCATTACCAACAATCTGCCTGAGTTATATTCTTTCCTGTGTGTACGTTTGGGTTTTTGTTTTACAATTAAAGAAACATACAGGTCCAAAAAAAATTGGACCTGATTATATTTTTGATGTATTGATTTTAATTTCAGTTAAAATCAATACAATCATAGTAACCTCACCAGCTTGTCATACTGCAGTTAGCAGACATTTCTTTCTTTACTTACAATGTAGGTCAGCAGTAGAGATGTCCGAACTTCGCAAAATCCGGTCTGCTCGAGGATCCGCGAATTTTTGGAAAAATTCGAAAATTCGAAAATCCGTGAGCGGACCCATTAAAATGAAAAAATCCTCGAAAATACGAGAAATCCTCATAATTTCGAAAATTTTCGAAAATGCGTATTTTCCCGCATTTTCAAAATACGTAAAATCCTCGTAATTTCATGCATTTTCGAAAATACAAGAAATTCTCGTAATTACAAAAATTTTTGAAAACACAGTTCGGAAAAGTTCAGAAGGTGAAAAACCGGAAAATCCGCGATATCCCCCGTTCACGAACGAGGTAAATCCGCCGCGGATTCGGGTTCGGATCCGCGAACTGGGCCATCACTAGTCAGCAGCAATTACATTTACAAAAAAAAAAAACAATTCTGAAGAATTAATGAAAAATTCTCAATATGTTTTCACTTTTATGCTTAACACTTTGAAGCACTTCACTGTACCAAGACATGCAGAAATATTAAAACCTTTTCATGCCAAAGATATTATTTAGCCAGATAATATTTCCTATACTGCTGCCTCAGTCCTCTGCCCTCTAAAATGAATTACAATATATTATGGAATTAAGCTCTACACAGCTTTCCACTGCTATCTCTACTGCATGGCTGATCTTTTGTTGTCTAGACTTTTACAGTTTTGCTCCATTGCAGTCTCTTAAGGCTAAAACACATTTTAGCCTTTTCCTAAAGGGGCATTCTACAATATACAGCTGCACACATAGCCAGGTTCCATATTTTGTTAAATGCATTTATAAAGCACAGAAGCAAAGATAGGAAATTTCCTGTTTAGTTGAATTTATTTGGTAATTATATTGGGCTGGTTAATGCCTCTATCCCAAAATAAAACAAGCATTATGCCTAGCAGATGGGCTATGTCCACAAATCATTATATTTTCTTTGGATCTTTATACATGACATGTGAAGCGGTAACAAGACTTAATAAGGGAGAAAAGACTATAGTATAAACAAAGCAACAAAAAAAAAAAGAAACTGCTAAGTTGGTATCTGGACTAGTGTAAATTGATAGAATGTTCGAATGTTCGAGGAGCGCGACTATTCGAGTAAAATGTCTATTATACCAATACGTGAGTAAGTATCGAATTATCGTATATGCGCGTAAAATGTCTACTATAACAATACGTGAGTAAATATCGAATTATTGAATCTGCGAGTAAAATGTCTATTAAACCAATACACGTGTAAATATCGAATTATCGAATCTGCAAGTAAAATGTCTATTATACCAATACGCAAGTAGATATCGAATTATCGAATCTGCGAGTCGTTTATGGGATAATTATCGAAAGTAGCGCATGTGAGAGTAAACTCGGTTTTTCGAAAGTCCTGGATATTCGAACGTGTTCCCCAGACCATTTCCCAGGTCCCACAGCCATTTTTACATTAAGTTACCATTGATATTTTAATTGCATTTCATTCGAACTCTTCGAACTATTTGACTCCCGTTGACTTTAATGGGTCCGTTTTCGAACTATCCATATAGTTTGAAATTTCGAAAACTGACGGAAAGTTCAAAAGTTTGCCCATCTTTATCTATACCAGGAAATATATGTGATTTGGAACAGGGACCAATGATGGATAAATCCCTATCATGGTGATCTTTTATGAATCATCCCTAGTTTCTTATTCCTTTCCTGCTTCGTACTATAGATTTTAAAGGGCAACTATAGTGAAAAAAAAACTTTGTCTGTATACAATGTATAGATCACTTAGTATAAGCTGCCTTACTTTCATGTTTCTGTGTGGCTTCGTTTCTTCACACTGGCAGAAGTTCGTACCAAGCTGTGTAGTCCCCCTCCCCTCTCTGTCTACTCCCCCTCAAGCAGTGACGGGCTGTATACAGAGTCCGAGCATTGTCAGTTGAAAGGACTTTAAATGAAGTGCTGACATCCTGTTGACAACACTGGAGATGGGGTCAAAGCCAACCCCTAAAAAAGGCCCCATTCAAAAAGAGGCACATTGCACTTGCCAAGCGAGTCAAAATATGCAAAACACGTTTATTGGTAATCAATTGATGCGATCCATTATCCCAACAACAGTTCAATTTATATGCAATATCTAGCAATAATAAATACCCTTATACCTAATCCTATCTACACACATCTATACATCTAAAAAAAGGTGGCTCTAAGGAGTAACATACATCTGGTAACAGTCGGACAAAAAATCGACTGTCCAACAATCCAAATTGCATAAGTCACAGTGTTTGGTCCTAATCCAAATGGTCTAGGAGGAAGTACATACCAGGACCAGAGGAATAGGAACCACGAGTCCGGAATGGAATAGAGCAAAGCAGATATTGAGTGCCGGAGACCGAGTACCGGGTGAAGAGTGTGGTCCGTCCCGCTAGGGGTCCTGGCTTCTCACGTAAGTCCCGGGTTTGTTTGATAGCACAAGGCCTGTTGATTTGGATTAGGACCAAACACTGTGACTTATGCAATTTGGATTGTTGGACAGTCGATTTTTTGTCCGACGAGTTCTGCTTCTGTAAAAAAAATCAAATAGATACCAATAAAATGTGTTGGCAAAGAAGCTACTACTAAAAGTCCTAGCTTATGGCTCCACGATTAATGTCTATGGTATATCAATTAAATTCTGTTTCGCATGGTGACAAACGCAAAAAGGTTTTGCATGATTTCGTTTACTGTGACGCTCTCCCCACAACTCATTTTTGTGAAAGTTCCTAGTAAATGTGAACTTTATATATCCTAACAAGTAAAATCTCTATATATTAATACAGTTGTTTTTTTTATTTCTAGGCACATTATCAAACATTTTATTTTTATTTAATTCAGCACAAGTCTGTAGCTGAAAGTAAATTCTAAATTAGTATCTTTGTTTTATGAGGAGAATATTACTTTGACGCTAGAATGCACAAACAATATTCAGTTCATACTACAATGGCTGTTATGCTAAACTAATTCCCATTTTGCCTAGTAACAATGATTTTATCTTGGAGTGAGCATTCACGTTATGTTGCAATGCCTCATTAGTCCTATTATTACATTTTAATGCCTAACCTTTTGAGACTGTGCACAAGCTGACATTAAAGACTTATAATCAAGTACCTTTAGCTTCCTCCATTGAGATTTATTTTTGCTACCATATAGTCACTCCATGGTCAGAGTAGTTCTATGAGAAATTGACACCTTTAAATGATTATGATCCATAGATTTTATAGTAGTAGGTAGACATAACAAATCAGTATTTAAAGGGCAATTATAGTGAGAAAATTGTTTTTTTTTAATTTCTTCTAATGTATCCTATAAGTCATCCCATCCACCAGGGTCCTTTAGTTTCTTTAAATTCTTCATTTCCCCAAGATATAAGCCTTTGAATATGCTGATTTGTAGGAGCTGCTACACCTCATCTGTCACTCAAGGCACACACCCACACAATCCAAAGCTCCCATGCAGTACTGTCACACACTCTCTCACCCACACATATGTACCATGTGCAACATATAGTCAAATGCTGTCGTGCTAACACAATCAATAAACCATTAACCCGTAATATGAGCATAACACACTATAAACAGCCCCTCCCCCAAAAAAAATCTTATATACATACAAAACCAGTGACTCAATGGAACACTAATACTATATATAATACAGTAATACAGACTATATACCAACAAGACATACAGTATATATAATACAGTAATACAGACTATATACCAAACAAGACATACAGTATATTAATACAGTAATACAGACTATATACCAAACAAGACATACAGTGCAATCTATGAAATATAAGACTAAAGCAAAGAAATGTATCAGGATAACAAGCAGTGTCACTGTGTTTGTGAAGGTCTCACTACAAGCTGCTGTTACACTGACTCTCTCTTCAGTGATTATGATCTCACTAAGCAGGGGGAGAGATATGAACTTTAGGTAAAAGTAAATAACAATTAGCAAAGTTAGAGAACAGGCAGAGTTCAGTAACTACTTGTAAAGAATCTCAGCACCACATCCTCCTCTCTCCCCCTCTGCCCCTCCCTTCAGCATATTGCTACTTTATTCCACACTTTGATTGCTTGCAGTCTAGCTCTGGAAGGGAGGGGTCAACAGATGTCAATTTGTGGTTATTCTGGTGTGGCACGAAAGCTCATACTACAAGACTCGGTGCATACGCCAAACATCTGGCGGTGCCTCAAGGAGCAGAATGAGCACAACACACTGGAGATGGGTCAAAGCCAACCCCTAAAAAGGCCCCATTCAAAAAGAGGCACATTGCACTTGCCAAGCGAGTCTAAATATGCAAAACACTTTTATTGTAATCAATTGATGCGATCCATTATCCCAACAACAGTACAATTTATATGCAATCTAGCAATAATAAATACCCTTATACCTAATCCTATCTACACACATCTATACATCTAAAAAAAGGTGGCTGGGCGTCCCCAACACCAAATTTCTATCCCCGGCTCTAAGGAGTACATACATCTTTTAACATTGACCCCTCCCTTCCAGAGCTAGACTGCAAGCAATCAAAGTGTGGATAAAGTAGCAATATGCTGAAGGGAGGGGCAGAGGGGGAGAGAGGAGCATTTCTACTCCTGTAATCTTGCTAGAGTTTGGATAACACATACATAAAGACAGACACCAATATACTATTGTAACACAGAAGATGCAATTAGTGCATAAATAACATTTGTTATTATTTATGTAATCCTCCAATTAAAATTTTTAATTTTTAAGAAGCGTAAAATAGTTAAACTAGCTCAAAAGGACATATATATTGATGAAAATGTTAATATAAGAAATACAAGCAACCAAATATCCAAAGGTCATGATCCGCACTTCCAGTTGAAGAATTATGGATGCTGAACAGATAAGGAATAACAACATGGTGATAATCCTAAAGATGCATCCACCCAGTATTGCCTACCAAAAATGGTATTTCAAAAAGCACCATGATCAATTTCCTGTCACTGTCTTTAAAGTAACTTGTTTGTCTTTTGCTGATTCATAAGATACCTTATTTATTTCATCTAATAGGTGTCTGCAATTTATCTCCTGTTTTAGCCATTGTCTAATAACTGCACACTTGGGTTTTTATTTTAAATAACTTCAAGATGACACAATTACAGCACTTAGGTGAAACTGTCCCAAATAATTGACTACACTATTGCCACGCACAGAAATGTATGTCTAAACCTTTCAGGCCCTGCGATGGTTAATTGTCAAATACCTTTTTTGTTCTTGGGTCCTGAAATGGGATTGAATGTGAATCATTCTAAACAGAAAAAAACAAAACAAAAAACACAGTGTCTGACAGACTATTGTCATGAAAAAGGATTTTAGAGCTTCAAGGGGTCTTTCTCTTTTAGGAGGCGGTGGCTATTTCCTAACGAGGGATCAAAAGAATCCTCAAGGATTATCATGATCCAGATTATGAAATATACCCTCATAGAAACTAGCATCCCTTTACCCACAATATCTGTATCAGCAGAGGCAATTTCCTATTAGATATAAAGGTTGCTTGCAAAATGCATGGAAATAGAAATACCATTACTTTAAAGCAGAATTTGAATGTAAGACAGCTTGTTATGCAACTGTATGAATTCTCTTTTTTTCAAATTTTTTAAACCTGCAAAATTCTACCTGTCATTTTTGAAAAATGTGACTATACACGAATAGGAGTTACGTTGGATTGTCATACTCCCTACAATTGCAGCAGACTCCCTATACTTAGTACTGGAAGAGACGACAACAACAGAGGCAAATTTTTGGTTTATAGTGAGCGTTTCCAATGCTGACGTGGAACGTTTATTAGCATCGGATGGTGTTTCAGCACCAATTTATCGGATGTTGTGTACCCTGCTTGACACATGTTTTTGCCTTTTCTAAAAAATAAATAAATGGACAATTTTTTATTCATTATGTTAAAGTTAATATATCAGGGGAATTGTATTATAAAAAGAATGATTTCTAAACAAACATTTCCAGCCAAGAAAAGAACCCCAAAAAATTGTTTTATTGACTACATTTTTGCTAAAAATCAGATTTTTGCCTTTTTAGAAATACCACTATGTTTTCATAAGGTTTGGTTCCTCCTTAAATGATACCGCAGTTTAATAATTATGGCCCTAAGTCAGGGGATTTTTTATACAAACTTCCTGTACCTCATACAAGACTGCTTATGTGCATTATACAATATATCTAGAGTAAGAAGTGATTTGTGGGTATATGACATTTAACCTTGATTTAACCAAAAATCAAAAATGTGAATATTAATGTAATTTACATGTAACCAATAGTATGTATTGAATAACATATTGTTATTGAAATATTAGGAAATATATTTTAATTATTTTTAAAAGTTGTTTGTCTCTAACTGCTCTTATTAGAACTAGGAACTCTGCCTGTGCACACTAGAGGTGGCCGAACTTTGGAAAGTTCTGTCCGTTTTCGAACTTTCGAACTATATGGAAAGTTTGAAAGTTCGAAAAAGGACCCATTAAGTTAATGGGAGTTAAATAGTTTGAAAAGTTCGAATTAAATACAATTAAAATACAATGGTAACTTATGTAAATGCTTTGGACCTAGGAAATGGTTTGGGTAACATGTTCGAATATTCAGGACTTTAACTCTCACGCACGCTACTTTCGAGCTCTGCGTTCGAACATTTGATAATTATCCCATAAACACTCGCAGATTTGATAATTCAATATTTACTTGCGTATTGGTATAATAGATATTTTACTTGCGGATTCGATAATTACTCGCGTATTGGTATATAGACATTATACTCACGGATTCGATAATTCGATATTTACTAAGGTATTGGTATAATAGACATTTACTTGCGGATTCGATAATTCGATATTTACTCACGTATTGGTATAATAGACATTTTACTCGCATATTCGCGCGCCTCGAACATCGATGATTATGAAAGTCTGGAAAATATCGAAAGTCCGAGAAACCCGGTCCGGGATATTTCGAGAAGTCCAGTCCTTTCGAACTCGGGTTCGAGTTCTAGTCCATCTCTAGTGCACACTGTATCAGCTGTATCATCACAGTTAAATGGCAGTTGCTAAAAGTAGTAGACCACAGAAAAACTTATTTCTTTTTTTTTATTAACAGAGAAGTGTATTGGATCAATAAACTGCTACATTAACCCTTGGGTATGAAGAAGATGCGGGCCTTGATAGTTTTCTATGAATTAGGAATGTAACAGCTCTCTTATGGTTGTTAAACTTTTATCCGTACAAACAGAGAAAAATCTAGTTATACTGTGGAGAACTATAAACTATTCATATACTGTAATTACTTAATTCCATCCTAATGTGCATGGACTAAACATTGAAGTGACACGCTACATGTGTATTATATCGAACTGTATTCTGTACAATCTTACCTGTACACAAAGCGAATAAACAGAAACTAATTTTTTTACAGCTAATTGTACAGCTGGGTGTTTGCGCACCTGTAACACACATGGCGGCAGTTACTGTTGGTTCATGAGGTTTCTCACAGGTAAGCTAACATGCTCTGTGCGCCCCATGCTGACAGTTGGAGTGCCGCTGCACAGCTATGTTTGCAAAACAAAAAACAAAAAAAACATGTTTAATTTTTTTAAATTTGGGCAGTACTAATGAAACTATTGTCAATGCACAACTTTCCATACTTTCGAATAAAACATTAATCTTGAGTATTGAGAACTAATTTTCCTATAAAAATTCTTCGCTCTGTTTTTCACATAATGCTCACTGAATCATTGGGCTTTTTTTCATTAGACACATTTTCCTCTGTTTATTACTTACTCATAGAGCTTTCATTAAAAACTGTAAACTAGAGTTCCCATTTTAGATGGTCTGTTTATGTACTTTTGTATTAGTATGCAGGCATTCTTATTGTGCTTCAAGGCTACTGGCTGTGTTGGTGTCACTTTATCAAACAAACTCAAGTGTCACTGCTAGGGCACTTGGGATCGTAACAACGGAAAGTTGGCTGGGATTCCCACTCAATGTTAATGAACCAATTTATTGCAGGAATTTCAACTTAGTAGAAACACAGGAGGCATCACGCTTCATTAGGATTCCAAAGCTGTAAAATTTGAAAGGGAAGGTCTTTTCTTCTTTTTTTATTATATAATTGTTGAAGGCATTGGAAGTAACTTATACTGCATGGAATGAATTTAAAAAATCCCATCATTTGTGTTCTTATATTTTCTTTGGCAAGGGTTGAATTTGGACAGTTCAGATTTGTGTTCCCTGCAGCATTTAGAAAGGCAATTGAATATAGAATCCATATCAAAATAACTTTATTTCTGTAATGAAACTACAAGAACATTAAACTAATTGAAATAGTTTTAAACATGAAAAATCTCTGGTTAATTAAAGTTATATATAACCTGTAATGTGCAATAAAAGATAACAATAATATGTCTGGACACATTGACACATTTTAGCACAACCAAACAAAAGTTAATACTAACTAACATGCATTTTTAATGTACTACAATAACCAATAACAAGTTTCCACCCTAGAAGAATGACCAATGTAGTTAGATGTATTCAGTTAATTGACTATAAACAACAATATGTTCATATATTTATTTGGTTATGTAGTTTGTAGAGATAGACAAATAATTGTCCTTGAATTATGTTAATGTAGACATGTAGCATCTCAACTGCTGTATTTCTCCAATTCGTTTGCTTTATTCTTGTGTGTGTAAACAGACTGAATCATAATTAACTATTCAGATTTTGCATAGAGCTGCCTTTAACAATTTAAGTAATCTAAGGTGGATATGCTAGTTTTGCAGTCTCACATGCAAACGAATTAGAAATAGAAGTTAAATGGGACTGATCTGTGGTCTTCTGTTAACTAATTAAAGCAAGAGAAAATTAATAAAATTATCATTAGGAGAAATGGAACAATAAAAAATAAAACAAATGATTAGACAAGAGAAATTAGAAGTGTGATTAGTCAGGAAAGAATGACAGTCCTTTATTTGATATACTGGTGACTCCCCTAGTTTATTAATTCCTGGTGCCCTTTCAACACACCAGCCTGACCTGAAACAGAACAAACATGCTTCTGACATTACTAGATCAAGCAGTGTCTATTGACATCTTCAGAGATTTCTCACCAGCTCATGGTTGACTGGGGTGTTAGGGCCTAGCAGAAAATTTGAGACCAGGGGCCCTATCAACATTTTCTATTACACTTATTTAAATATCTGTTCATATCTATTACTCCTACTGACTCCTATTTTTTATTAAAATGCATTTCTTACTGTTCATTTATCTCTTTATTTAATTGTAGCAGTATTCTCTGTTTTCTTAGGTGAATGGGTTGTGGGCCTACCGGGGATACCATTCCCCCACTGCAGCTGAACATTTAAGAGAGCCCTGAAGAGGGGTAGTTCTCTGAAATCATGATTCTTGTGCATTTTTATGTTCATTTAAGAATGGTTTTGCAAATTTAAAAAAAAAAAAAAATTACAGAAATTAACATGTACAGTGCCATGCAGATTAAAAAAACAAAAAAATATAAAATGCATTGTATGCTCTTTTCTTATGTTGTAATCACATTACTGCACTGCCTAGGTAAATTAATGCAAATGATAATAAAAACGGAAAATTGATTAGCAACATAACATTAAAAAACCAACCTAACACCAATTTAGTAGGTCCTAGTATTCAGGATAAGGAACAGTATGTCCGTCTAAATTCTGATGTCATGTGGGACACATTGACACATTGGAGCTTATAAAAATACAACAAACACTAAAATAGCTTATGAAATTATGAATTCCATTACATATTTTAGTCTGTTTATGTGTTGTAAGATCACAAGCTGGCATCTTTGGAACCCTACAACACAGCCGAGAACCTACCCAGTGGCACTCATGGTAAGAAAAAAAAAGAGGAGCCCTTAAAACTTGTGGATATCCAGACTGGCCTTTGTCAAAACTGAAAGAAGGAAAGAAAAGAAAACCAGTACCACAGTAAAGGTGAAAAGCATGAGAGAAAGGACATGGCAACTGCCATCTTCGAACAAGTGGGTATAGACATCCTGCAGGTCGGATGATTGGCTCTATACAATAGGCTATATTGCATGTTATTAAACCAATGGTTCTGACACATGCATAAGCCAATGGACATAAAGAAGAATTTGCATCTCCACCCATTCTCTGGGGAACCTGGGAGAAGGAAATACCTTGTTTCTTAGATTTTGTGGGCAATGCTATTCATATAGTATGAGACTGCAAGATGCCTTCTGTTACAAGAAGGTTCTGCTCCATTTTATTGCTCAGATTAGGGCTTTTTCTCCTTTTGGCCCTCTCTTCCTAAGCTATCTAGCTGGCAGGTTTATTTTTGATGGTGAGTTTATCACCACACAAAGGAACCACGATGGGCGCAACAGTGCGCCGACATACGCTTGCCTGCACCTAGGTAAATGGGAAATGACAACCAACCAAGAAATATGTGCAATTGGAAAAAGGAATAGAATCTACTGATCTGGTTAAAATATGTGGATGACACTTGTGAAGATTCTCATTCATCAGGTCATGGTATATCTGTTGTAGTAAATTAGATCAACTGGAATTAGTTGAAGTTTAGTTCTTGAAGATGTTTCGCTAGTCATCTGACTGGCTTTCTCAATTCAAAATGACTTGTACAAGAATCTGTTGCCACGGTACATAATTGACAACATATTCTTGTACAAGTTATTTTGAATTGAGAAAGCCAGTCGGATGACTAGTGAAACGTCTTCAAAACCTAAACTTCAAGTCCAGTTGATCTAACTGAATATAACAGATATATGTGGATGACATCCTGGTAATTGGAAAGGATTGGAGGGTGAGTTGATTGATCTAGTAAATGAATTAAACAATAACAACCATAATATTCATTTAACATTAAAGTATAGCAATAGTAGCATTGAGTTTTTGGACCTCTTGATTAAAATAAGGGATAGAAAGGTCAAAAGTGAAACGTACACTTAAACAACCTCAATTAATGCGGTCCTTCACTCAAGTAGCCACAACCTGGTCTTAACTAAGAAGGCTATACCAGGGGACAGTTTCTGTTATGGCTCCAGTCCTGCCTTAACCAGAGGTTCTGTGTGTAGGCGCTCGCCATCGTTCACGCACGGGCATCATGGTCAAGCTGGGTTCTCGTGTGCATGTGCGCCGGTCGTTGGTGTCCACTCTCCTCTCTGGTTACTAGTGGTGTGGAATGATGATGTAATCAGTCTACTTAAGTCCTCCCTGACTTTCGCTCTTGTTGCCAGTTCAGTGATTATCACTCTGTTCCTAAGCCATGTTTGTTGGAGTTCTTTGACCTGTTTGTTCCTGCTTTTGTTCAGTCTCCATTGCAGTTTGTTCATCCATTGACTGTTTAAACTTTTCATCTGCTGTTACCTGCTCAGACTCATCATTTACCATTGCAGTTTGTTCATCCAGTGACTGTCTAATCAATTCATCTGCTGTTACCTGTTCATTCATCATTCACCATTGCAGTTTGTCTATCCAGTGTCTGTTTATAACTCATCGCTGTTACCTGTTCATTCATCAGTCACCATTGCATTGCAGTTTGTTCATCCAGTGACTGTTTAATCTATTCATCTGCTGTTACTGCTCACTCATCATTCACCATTGCAGTTTGTTCATCCAGTGACTGTCTAATCAATTCATCGCTGCCTGTTTCTGACTCATTATCCACCATTGCAGTTTGTCTATCCAGTGTCTGTGTAATCAATTCATCTGCTGTTCCTGTTCAGACACATTATCCACCTTGCGTTTGTCTATCCAGTGTCTGTAATCAATTCATCTGCTGTTCCTGTTCAGACTCATTATCCACCATTGCAGTTTGTCTATTCAGTGTCTGTGTAATCAACTCATCTGCTGTCCTGTTCAGACTCATTATCCACCATTGCAGTTTGTCTATCCAGTGTCTGTGTAATAAACTCATCTGCTGTTCCTGTTCAGACTCACAATCCATATTTGTAGTCTGTTTGTCTTTTGCCGTTCGTCTTGCCAGCTCCTTTCTTCACATTGTGGGATCGGTTCTTGTGGGGTCTCCTCTGGAGCTGTGACCTGGTACCTGCTTGCAGCAACATCCTCACCATAAGAGGCTCTGGGGAAGACCAGCAGGTGCGTAGACTCCGCTTCAGAGGGGGCCTCATAGGTTTCCTTTCCAGAAGATTATAACAGTTTCAAGAGATACGACAACATTTTTCAGGTAAAGATACATTTGAAAAACAGGCGGAGAAAATGATGAACAAATCGGGATATAAGAATCCCTCTTGCAAAACGCTAAGAAAAAAGCAGGATAGTAAATAGTGAAAGTCTCAGTATGGAAAAGGAGGATAATAAAAAATAACATAATGAGACAATCAAATCAGGATAATCACAAAGATTAACTATGAGTGGGAACCTTTGAAAAATTGTTTTAGAAAACACTGGTACTTACAGGCGGAAGATCCAGAATTAAAGGTGGGGCGCTCGCCTTTAATGATAGCTAGACAAACTCCTTAATTTAAGGATCTACAGTACCATGTAGGAGTCATTTTAAAAGGTGCCCGGGTGAGAAAGAGAACACACTCCAAACTTGGTTGGGTATCTCAAGGGTGTAATGTTTGCATATATAATGCCCAAGCAAAAGAATTTTAAAAAAAAAAGGAAACATGTCAATCTAAAAATGTAATATATGTAATCTCCTGCACAAGTAATAATATGTAGGAAAAAAAACTAAGACTATTTCAACAAGATATAGGAACATGTTAGTGTGATTAACAGAGAACCACATAGGAGTAATGTGTGGTGAAACTACAAGAACAACAAGGGAATCCATATGCCATTACTAAGTGGCATTGAACAGATTTCCTCAGGATTGGGAGGGGGGATGTCAGAAGTCGCTACTATAGCATGATTAAGATGGATCTTTTAGTTGGGCACAAGAAGCCCAGAAGGCATGACTAAAAGTATTTCAAGAGTATTTTCATTTCAAATGTTTCCTTTACTAGGGCCTTATTCTTAGACCAAGTACTTGATAGAAATATAGTGACTAAGATAATCCACCCATAATAATAAGCAAAATAATGTATATAAAGAAGGGTCGAGAGACCCCCAAAAATAGGACCTTCATCTTTAAAGGAACTGGCCCCTAGGTACAGAAATAAATAGTAAAAGGAAGAATACCCTCTCTTTAAAAGCAAAAACAAATGGTACAAGGAGCCATGGTATTTATATATGAATTGTTTTTAATGTAACTTTATTTTTTAGACTTACTTTATAGGTGTTTTGCGGATTCTTTAGCCACAAGAGGCGCGTCATAGGCACATGAGATTAAAGCTTCCTATGGGTTAAGAGGGATGTTTGGAATGACTTAGACACGCCCTGATGAAGTCAGGCGCGTGATGAAACGTACGTCAGCATTCTTTTCGGATGGACATGCAGCACAGAACCAGACATGGCGGGATTACCCGTGAGGGGACATGTTGCATATATGATTGTTGCACCGGTAAGTGTGCTTATCCCCAGTGTGTAGCAGGAGCGCTTTGTAGGCAAGGTGGAGAGCCTAATCCTAACGCAAGGGTATGCACATTGTTCAATGTTGGTTATCAGTACTAACATGTTATGAGAAGCCTGTATGTAATCCAAAAGAAGGGGATGTTACTATATTTTGTTTGGTGTCCGCTGCCCCTGTCCCATCTGATATTGTTAAATTTGTATTTATGGGATGTGGGTGAATGGTGGTGTATGTTTGCTAATGCCAGGGTGATAATTTGGTTTTCCGGTTCAAAATAAATAGTCAAAGTGATGTACGGTGCCAGTAATAGTGATGGTGCAATCATGGGCACTACTCTAATGATATGTAAAATGTACAAGCTATCTGAACTGACTCAGATAAGGGAAACTTTTAGGGAAATGCTTTCCCTTTAATTATATATTTAATTAAATTCTATGAGTTTTAAAAAATCTTTTTCCTACTGTGAATATTTGTTCCATGTGTCAAATCAATATTGTCACTCTCCATAAATGCATTATTATTAACTACACTGATTAATGGAAGCAATCTTAGGTAAAATCTGCAAATCTACAGGAACAGCTTTTAGCCACAAAAACATACGGTGGACTAACAGATTTAGTATTGGTGTTGTATGCCTGGTGGTAATTTATCGTAATTGTGTTAGCTTCTTTATAAATATAGTACATTTTCTTTAAGGGCATGTTCACCCTTTGCCACTTAATTGTACAAGCAGCTTAAGGCCCCCAAATACACAATTTTTACTATACTTACGTTTAAAAAAATGCTTCTATTATTACTTACAACAGCCTCCTCCCACAGCTCTGCTGTTTCCTCAATAGCTTCCAGGTTTGGAAATAAGTCTTAGCCATGGCACTTACATCACAGCCAATCACTGACTTCCATTCTCAGAACTGCAGAAGAGAACCTTCCTCTGTTGCTGTGACACATCTAATAAACATATTTACTCTCTCAAAACCCAAACTTTTATTTAGCAAAGCTGCTTATTACTGAATCTGTAGTACATATTGCAAAGCAGATTTTAAATCAAGAATTTAAACCTCTACTGCTAAATATCTGACATATTCTTAAAGGAATTGTTCACACAAATAGTGAACTATTCTTTAAAGTAGTGATTGAAGACGGGGAGATAAAGGAGCTATTCCTTACCTTCCGTTCTTTAATTACATGACCAGAGCCAGGAACGAAGTGAGTATATTTACCTCGCACACAACCCACTGCCAGCTCCGTTGACAAGTCCTGACCGTTTCCTGTTCTAGTTTAACTATAGCGTGCATGCACATAATGTATAGCTCATTTCCCATTTACCTCTTTAATCACTACTCTTTAATCACTACTTTAAGGAATAATTCACTTTTGTGTGAACTTCCTTTATGATGATATCAGAGTAATTATCAGTTGATATGCCACCTATATTACAAATGTTGTGTGTGGAAAAAATAATATTTTTTGATCACAGAAGACTAATAAGTAATATCTATTAAGCTGAATTATCCTTGACCAACTCTACTCTACTATAAAGCAGGTACTTTAATTGCTGGTACTTAGCTTTCTCATAAGGTCATTTATACATCTCTCCAAGCTGTATAATTACTTAGTCCCATCAGACAGCACTCAGAACACTAGACACTCTGTCTTACTTTAGATATTACCTATAAGAAAATAAGTGGTTATAATGGTAAATGATATATTTCTAGGCAATGGCAGCAGTGTCATTTATCACAGTGCATTGGCTGCCAAATGTGAGGTGAAAAAACAGTTCTCTGATATATGTAGTATGACTACATAATTTTTTTTTTTTTACATTTTGTGTGACAAGAAAAAATGATTGCTCAGTATAGAATTCCTGGCAAAGTCCCAATGGCATTGATTGAACATCAAGTTGTAAGCCTTATATTTCATATTATATACAGCACCTCATATGAGATAATTAACCTAAATATTTACAACCAGAATTTAAGTCTTTCATTTGCAGCTAATCTTTATTCTTACATTATTTATCCAAATTTAATTAAAGACAACAATTATATTGATGGGTTTCATAGAGTAACCACTGAATAATTCTGTTTATTGAAAGCAAATAGTCCAACATAAATACAGAGTTGAGAAATAATGGAGGATAATGAAATAGACTATATTTGTCACTAGGCTGGGTACACACCATCAATGACAAAGTTAGAGGAGGAGGAGAGGTCTTAAAAATGAATTCTGAGAGTTAGGGGCCAAGTTAAATGTAAGACCTCCAGGGTGCTTTCAGAAATACTCCAAACACACATGCTATGCTAGGGAGGAAATGGGAGCTTGAGAGTATTAAATGTGGCTTAGAGGTTGATGTAAGAGGTTTAGGTTTTTATAGATGTGGGCTGACTTTTTTGTTGGTTACAGTAGGGATGGACTGCACCTGAATGATGATGAGGAGAAGATACTAAGGGTTGCAGGAGATTTTAAACTAGGTATGGGGGAGGACTACTCAGGGGTAAAATAGAGGGGTAAGGGGTCAGGGGGCAAGCAAGATAATGGATGGAGGGTGGAGAATAGAAGATAGGGAGGCATGTACTTCAAAGAGTGGAAATAAATTAAAGGGTATGTCAACCCAAAAAATAAACTTTTTATATGTTCTTTATATAATAGCACCAACCCAAACGCCATTTTCATTTTTGTAAAAATCATTTGCTTTGCCTGATATTTAATAAGATATATATCAGGCTGCTCACTTCCGCTCCACTTCCTCTTTAGGTGACCCCGAGCTGCAGCTTAGAGAAAAAAAAATAAAAATTTCTTCCTTGCCGGACGCCAATCAGAACCCAGCATTCATGGAGAGAGGTGTATTTGTGTGTCTGTCTGTCTGTGTGTCTGTCTGTCGAAGCCGGCTGGCTGCAGCATGTTATCCTGGATTTCTTCCGTACACATAACTTTACAGCTGCGATTGGTTCAGAGGGAAAAGAGGCGGGATCCAGGGCCAGATCATACTGATGCAACTTCCTATGTTCTCACTGCTGGATGTTAACAGACATGCTCAAGAACATGAAAAGAACAGACAAGGTATAACCTGTCTCTGTTCATCGCTGTATTGGTCCATGCTACAGGGTTAAGCCAGCACAAAGGTCTGTAACTTTGAACCACGGGACCGATTTACATGCTGTAAAGTTTGTTTGGAGCACTTATTTGGGCCAAATAAATATAGAAAGTTAGTTTTGGGGGTGGACATGCCCTTTAAATGGTAATATAAAATTATTTTTACAAATGCAAGATGTCTGGCTGAAGAAACCAGGGAACTAGAACTAATATTGTTAAAAGAAAGGTATGATTTAATCAGTTTAGAAGAATATGGCTAAATGATTTACATGACTGGGCAATACATTTAAAGAGATACTCATTGTTTAGCATGATAGAGTAAATAGAAAGGAGGGGAAGTATGAATGAACACAAGAATAAAACCAAAACCAACAAAAACCTTTAGCAGTGCATTACAATACATGTGCAGCAACATTAGTCAATTTAGATGGATGGAGAATGTTAAACTAACTGGCAGGGATTACATGGATGAAAAAAACTACCCCAACATGAGAGCTATTGTATTTGGTCCTAAAAACACTTAATCCCAAAGGGTTAATACATGCAGGTAGAGAGCCTTTTTGCTATAAGTAATTATGAATTATACTTCGAATATTTTATTTAGACTGCATATTTTGTTGTGTATCCATCTGTTCAATATGATGTACACTAAATGTAACCTTCTTAGATGCCTGCAGAGGCATGAAACGCGTCAGGATGTCAACACTCTATCAGTGTAACATTTAGTGTGCTTTTTGTAATGCTTTTAAAGTTGTAACAAATTGAAGTTTTATTTTACTAAACGGATTCATTCTGGAGAATGGAAGAGACAGACCAAGCTTTGTCTTTCTTACTACATGCACAACGGAAGTGGTCCAGCTACCTTGGATCCTGTTAGTCACGCTCTGCTACACTTGCTTGGAGTCATCAAAACCCTACAACACTGAGCAGCGAACACCCCTACTAGTACAGAGGCTATTTTGTCAAAAGACACTGCATACCTGTCTGCTTTAAACCCCACAAAAAACTAAGACGTAACTAGTGCATCCAAATACCAAAACACAAGAAGAGCAACATGATGTATGCAGTGCATGGAGAGTGCTCTGATTTGTATGTAGGGAGACTACATAGCATCTGCAACAGCGTATGGCCCACACAGAAAGGTCAAGACTCTGCTGCGTTACTGCATCTTCAGTAACTGGGGAGGAAATTTTTACATAACGGGTAAACTAAATGTAGATTTCATTCTCCTTTAAGTTATAAATATAACGCTCACACTCTAAGCAGGGTAGCTAAAAGAACCTAAAACGAAATCCTTCTAAAATCACTAACTCATCTAGTGTATAACGTACATAAGGTACCGTCCCTTTTAGCTGGGTGCTCTGCTGTGACCAGAACTTGTCAGGCCAGTGCACATAAGTTAAAATAGCACAAACGCAAAAATCCAATAGAATGCCTTATGGTAAGGTCCAGATTTAATTTTTCAATCTGCATTCATTGTATACAGTTTATCTGTACAATTAGGTGATAACAATTAGAGGTAACTCGCTATAATTAACCAACCATAAGCTGTAGTAATCACTGGTTTTAGTGATTACTACTGTCAATATAAGATTCTTGTTTAAATTGCTAACTTACACACCTATATATACCATATATACTTGAGTATAAGCTGACGCGAGTATAAGCCAAGGTACCTATTTGTCCTGAAAATTAGGAAAACCTGATTGACTCGAAGATAACTGAGTTAGAAATAATGACCACTACTGCCTTCTGATTCTGTATTGTGCTGAGGCTTTAGTTGCCCTTTAAATGGACAGCAGAATTCCCATAGAGTAATAGCTAAATCCAGTTTCAGGCTATTTTAAAAGACTGAAAACCTGGGCTTATACTCGAGTATATACGGTACACGTTACTGTAAAATACTCAAAACAACAGTGTCATCCCATCTAATGCTACGGGACAGTGCACAAAAATATTAGTCTTTCTAGAGCACTAACTCTATCTTATCATATCTCTGTGAAGCAGCAAAGAAAGTGTATGACTGATTGGGTTTCCCTCATGCAGCTCTCATTGGCCGCTATCCAGCAAGGTTTTTATTCTCTGCATTTCACAGAAACACATACTCCTCCTAGAGTCTGCTAATGTTTTTCTTGTTTGTCTTCTTCCATTACCAACAATCTCCTGAGTATATTCTTTCCTGTGTGTTACGTTTGGGTTTTTGTTTTACAATTAAAGAACATACAGGTCCAAAAAAAATTGGACCTGATTATATTTTGATGTATTGATTTTAATTTCAGTTAAAATCAAATCATAGTAACCTCACCAGCTTGTCATACTGCAGTTAGCGAACATTTCTTTCTTTACTTACAATGTAGGTCAGCAGTAGAGATGTCCGAACTTCGCAAAATCCGGTCTGCTCGAGGATCCGCGAATTTTTGAAAAATCGAAAATTCGAAAATCCGTGAGCGGACCCATTAAAATGAAAAATCCTCGAATACGAGAAATCCTCATAATTTCGAAAATTTTCGAAAATGCGTATTTTCCCGCATTTTCAAAATACGTAAAATCCTCGTAATTTCATGCATTTTCAAATACAAGAAATTCTCGTAATTACAAAAATTTTTGAAAACACAGTTCGGAAAAGTTCAGAAGGTGAAAAACCGGAAAATCCGCGATATCCCCCGTTCACGAACGAGGTAAATCCGCCGCGGATTCGGGTTCGGATCCGCGAACTGGGCCATCACTAGTCAGCAGCAATTACATTTACAAAAAAAAAAACAATTCTGAAGAATTAATGAAAAATTCTCAATATGTTTTCACTTTTATGCTAACACTTTGAAGCACTTCACTGTACCAAGACATGCAGAAATATTAAAACCTTTCATGCCAAAGATATTATTTAGCCAGATAATTTTCCTATACTGCTGCCTCAGTCCTCTGCCCTCTAAAATGAATTACAATATATTATGGAATTAAGCTCTACACAGCTTTCCACTCTATCTCTACTGCATGGCTGATCTTTTGTTGTCTAGACTTTTACAGTTTTGCTCCATTGCAGTCTCTTAAGGCTAAAACACATTTTAGCCTTTTCCTAAAGGGGCATTCTACAATATACAGCTGCACACATAGCCAGGTTCCATATTTTGTTAAATGCATTTATAAAGCACAGAAGCAAAGATAGGAATTTTCCTGTAGTTGAATTTATTTGGTAATTATATTGGCTGGTTAATGCCTCTATCCCAAAATAAAACAAGCATTATATGCCTAGCAGATGGGCTATGTCCACAAATCATTATATTTTCTTTGGATCTTTATACATGACATGTGAAGCGGTAACAAGACTTAATAAGGGAGAAAAGACATATAGTATAAACAAAGCAACAAAAAAAAAAGAAACTGCTAAGTTGGTATCTGGACTAGTGTAAATTGATAGAATGTTCGAATGTTCGAGGAGCGCGACTATTCGAGTAAAATGTCTATTATACCAATACGTGAGTAAGTATCGAATTATCGTATATCGCGTAAAATGTCTACTAAACATACGTGAGTAAATATCGAATTATTGAATCTGCGAGTAAAATGTCTATAAACCAATACACGTGTAAATATCGATATCGAATCTGCAAGTAAAATGTCTATTATACCAATACGCAAGTAGATATCGAATTATCGAATCTGCGAGTCGTTTATGGGATAATTATCGAAAGTAGCGCATGTGAGTAAACTCGGTTTTTCGAAAGTCCGTGATTTTCGAACGTGTTCCCCAGACCATTTCCCAGGTCCCACAGCCATTTTTTACATTAAGTTACCATTGATATTTTAATTGCATTTCATTCGAACTCTTCGAACTATTTGACTCCCGTTGACTTTAATGGGTCCGTTTTCGAACTATCCATATAGTTTGAAATTTCGAAAACTGACGGAAAGTTCAAAGTTTGCCCATCTTTATCAATACCAGAAATATATGTGATTTGGAACGGACCAATGATGGATAAATCCCTATCATGGTGATCTTTTATGAATCATCCCTAGTTCTTATTCCTTTCCTGCTTCGACTATAAGTTTTAAAGGGCAACTATAGTGAAAAAAAAACTTTGTCTGTATACAATGTATAGATCACTTAGTATAAGCTGCCTTACTTTCATGTTTCTGTGTGGCTTCGTTTCTTCACACTGGCAGAAGTTCTTACCAAGCTGTGTAGTCCCCCTCCCCTCTCTGTCTACTCCCCCTCAAGCAGTGACGGCTGTATACAAGTCCGAGCATTGCAGTTGAAAGGACTTTAAATGAAGTGCTGACATCCTGTTGACAACACTGAGATGGGGTCAAAGCCAACCCCTAAAAAAGGCCCCATTCAAAAAGAGGCACATTGCACTTGCCAAGCGAGTCAAATATGCAAAACACGTTTATTGGAAATCAATTGATCGATCCATTATCCCAACAACAGTTCAATTTATATGCAATATCTACAATATAAATACCCTTATACCTAATCCTATCTACAACCATCTATACATCTAAAAAAGGTGGCTCTAAGGAGTAACATACATCTGGTAACAGTCGGACAAAAATCGACTGTCCAACAATCCAAATTCATAAGTCACAGTTTTGGTCCTAATCCAAATGGTCAGGAGGAAGTACATACCAGGACCAGAGGAATAGGAACCACGAGTCCGGAATGGAATAGAGCAAAGCAGATATTGAGTGCCGGAAGACCGAGTACCGGTGAAGAGTGTGGTCCGTCCCGCTAGGGGTCCTGGCTTCTCACGTAAGTCCCGGTTTGTTTGATAGCACAAGGCCTGTTGATTTGGATTAGGACCAAACACTGTGACTTATGCAATTTGGATTGTTGGACAGTCGTTTTTTTGTCCGACTGTTACCAATGTATGTTACTCCTTAGAGCCGGGGATAGAATTTGGTGTTGGGGACGCCCAGCCACCTTTTTTTAGATGTATAGATGTGTGTAGATAGGATTAGGTATAAGGTATTTATTATTGCTAGATATGGCATATAAATTGTACTGTTGTTGGGATAATGGATCGCATCAATTGATTACCAATAAACGTGTTTTGCATATTTAGACTCGCTTGGCAAGTGCAATGGCGCTCTTTTTGAATGGGGCCTTTTTTAGGGGTTGGCTTTGACCCCATCTCCAGTGTTGTTGCTCATTCTGCTCCTTGAGCACCACGCCAGATGTTTGGCGTATGCACCGAGTCTTGTAGTATGAGCTTTCGTGCCACACCAGAATAACCACAATTGACATCCTGTTGACCCCCTCCCTTCCAGAGCTAGACTGCAAGCAATCAAAGTGGGGATAAAGTAGCAATATGCTGAAGGGAGGGGCAGAGGGGGAGAGAGGAGGATGTGGTGCTGAGATTCTTTACAAGTAAGTTACTGAACTCTGCCTGTTCTCTAACTTTGCTAATTTATTTACTTTTTACCTAAAGTTCATATCTCTCCCCCTGCTTAGCTGAGATCATAATCACTGAAGAGAGAGTCAGTGTAACAGCAGCTTGTAGTGAGACCTTCACAAACACAGTGACACTGCTTGTTATCTGATACATTCATTTGCTTTAGTCTATATATTTCATAGATTGCACTGTATGTCTTGTTTGGTATATAGTCTGTATTACTGATTATATATACTGTATGTTTGTTTGGTATATAGTCTGTATTACTGTATTATATATACTGTATGTCTTGTTTGGTATATAGTCGTATTACTGTATTATATATACTGTATTAGTGTTCCATTTGAGTCACTGGTTTTTGTATGTATATAAGATTTTTTTTGGGGGGAGGGGCTGTTTTATAGTGTGTTATGCTCATATTACTGGGTTAATGGTTTATTGATTGTTTTTAGCACGACAGCATTTGACTATATGTTGCACATGAACATATATGTGGGTGAGAGAGTGTGTGACAGTACTGCATGGGAGCTTTGGATTGTGTGGGTGTGTGCCTTTGAGTGACAGATGAGGTGTAGCAGCTCCTACAAATCACACATATTCAAAGGCTTATATCTTGGGGACTATGAAGAATTTAAAGAAACTAAAGGTACCCTGGTGGATGGGATGACTTAATGGATACATTAGAAGAAATTAAAAAAAAAACAATTTTCTCACTATAATTGCCCTTTAAATACTGATTTTGTTATGTCTACCTACTACTATAAAATCTATGGATCATAATCATTTAAAGGTGTCAATTCTCATAGAACTACTCTGATCCATGGAGTGACTATATGGTAGCAAAAATAAATCTCAATGGAGGAATGCTAAAGGTACTTGATTATAAGTCTTTAATGTCAGCTTGTGCACAGTCTCAAAAGGTTAGGCATTAAATGTAATAATAGGACAATGAGGCATTGCAACATAACGTGATGCTCACTCCAAGATAAAATCATTGTTACTAGGCAAAATGGGAATTAGTTTAGCATAACAGCCATTGTAGTATGAACTGAATATTGTTTTGTGCATTCTAGCTGTCAAAGTAATATTCTCCTCATAAAACAAAGATACTAATTTAGAATTTACTTTCAGCTACAGACTTGTGCTGAATTAAATAAAAATAAAATGTTTGATAATGTGCCTAGAAATAAAAAAACAACTGTATTAATATATAGAGATTTGTTTACATTGTTAGGATAATATAATGTTCACATTTACAGGAACTTTCACAAAAATGAGTTGTGGGGAGAGCGTCACAGTAAACGAAATCATGCAAACCTTTTTGCTGTTTGTCACCATGCGAAACAGAATTTTTTTGATATACCATAGACACATTAATCTGTGGAGCCATAAGCTAGGACTTTTAGTAGTAGCTTCTTTGCAACACATTTTTATTGGTATCTATTTGATTTTTTTTTACAGAAGCAAACTACTTTTAAAAAACATTTTACTTGAACTTTTGTTAATAGAGTCACACCAAACCAGTATAACAGACCAAAAAATTTAAAGTAATAGTTCACACAAAAAGTGACTATTCCTTTAAAGCAGTGCTTGAAACCGGGAGGTAAAAACGTATTTCTTACCTTCCGTTCTTCAATCACTTCACCAGGATCCAGGACCAAGGTAAGTATATTTACCTCAAGCACGATCCACCGTGGCTCGATTGACAAGTAAACCAGGAAGTAGTCGGAATTTGTCAATGGAAGTAAATATACTTACCTTCAGTCCTGGATCCTGGTGAAGTGATTAAGAAGGAAGGTAAGGAATAGGTCCTTACCCCCGGTCTTCAATCACTGCTTTAAAGGAATAGTTCACTTTTTGTGTGAACTATTCCTTTAAATAGTTACTCTGCTTGGCTGAAAACTGTAAAAAGAATGAAGGGTCTTCCTGTTGTGCACTTCTCCATGAGGTACAAAGTTGTGCTTTGTGTAGGCTGTGTGGTGAACTATCAGAGGTTTAAAATCCCCCAAGCAGCATAAAGCCTTATACACATGTCTGATAGGACGCCTGAAGCATGACCTCCAGTGCGCATGCACACCCGTGATGAACGGCCGTTGCAGCCAATAATCACGCATGTCGATCAAAAAATAACGTGCAAGGAATGCATACACATATGCGCGACTATCAGCCGAACATTCGCTGTATATCTGTCTTGCACTCATGGGTTATCAATGGGGAATGCTATTTTACGTTTTTGGTCACAACAAGCAACTCACCACCAAATCTACACAGAAATATGTTTTCATAACATGCTGGTTCCCAGGAGAACTGTGTTTCCTATTTAAAGTATTTTGTTTTGCGGACTAGTTAATGAAATAGATCGAAAAGGTTTCGCTGTATATCTGTCTTGCACCATGGGTGACTTATGCAATTTGGATTGTTGGACAGTCGATTTTTTGTCCGACTGTTACCAGATGTATGTTACTCCTTAGAGCCGGGGATGAAATTTGGTGTTGGGGCGCCCAGCCCACCTTTTTTTAGATGTATAGATGTGTGTGATAGGATTAGGTATAAGGGTATTTATTATTGCTAGATATTGCATATAAATTGTACTGTTGTTGGGATAATGGATCGCATCAATTGATTACCAATAAACGTGTTTTGCATATTTAGACTCGCTTGGCAAGTGCAATGTGCCTCTTTTTGAATGGGGCCTTTTTTAGGGGTTGGCTTTGACCCCATCTCCAGTGTTGTTGCTCATTCTGCTCCTTGAGGCACCGCCAGTGTTTGGCGTATGCACCGAGTCTTGTAGTATGGCTTTCGTGCCACACCAGAATAACCACAATTGACATCCTGTGACCCCTCCCTTCCAGAGCTAGACTGCAAGCAATCAAGTGTGGAATAAAGTAGCAATATGCTGAAGGGAGGGGCAGAGGGGGAGAGAGGAGGATGTGGTGCTGAGATTCTTTACAAGTAAGTTACTGAACTCTGCCTGTTCTCTAACTTGTGCTAATTGTTATTTACTTTTTACCTAAAGTTCATATCTCTCCCCCTGCTTAGCTGAGATCATAATCACTGAAGAGAGAGTCAGTGTAACAGCAGCTTGTAGTGAGACCTTCACAAACACAGTGACACTGCTTGTTATCCTGATACATTTCATTTGCTTTAGTCTATATATTTCATAGATTGCACTGTATGTCTTGTTTGTATATAGTCTGTATTACTGTATTATATATACTGTATGTCTTGTTTGGTATATAGTCTGTATTACTGTATTATATATACTGTATGTCTTGTTTGGTATATAGTCTGTATTACTGTATTATATATACTGTATTAGTGTTCCATTTGAGTCACTGGTTTTGTATGTATATAAATTTTTTTTGGGGAGGGGCTGTTTTATAGTGTGTTATGCTCATATTACTGGGTTAATGGTTTATGATTGTGTTTAGCACGACAGCATTTGACTATATGTTGCACATGGTACATATAGTGTGGGGAGAGAGTGGTGTGACAGTACTGCATGGGAGCTTTGGATTGTGTGGGTGTGTGCCTTTGAGTGACAGATGAGGTGTAGCAGCTCCTACAAATCACAGCATATTCAAAGGCTTATATCTTGGGGACTATGAAAATTTAAAAAACTAAAGGTACCCTGGTGGATGGGATGACTTATAGGATACATTAGAAAAATTAAAAAAAAACAATTTTCTCACTATAATTGCCCTTTAAATACTGATTTTGTTATGTCTACCTACTACTATAAAATCTATGGATCATAATCATTTAAAGGTGTCAATTTCTCATAGAACTACTCTGATCCATGGAGTGACTATATGGTAGCAAAAAATCTCAATGGAGGAATGCTAAAGGTACTTGATTATAGTCTTTAATGTCAGCTTGTGCTACAGTCTCAAAAGGTTAGGCATTAAAATGTAATAATAGGACTAATGAGGCATTGCAACATAACGTGAATGCTCACTCCAAGATAAAATCATTGTTACTAGGCAAAATGGGAATTAGTTTAGCATAACAGCCATTTGTAGTATGAACTGAATATTGTTTTGTGCATTCTAGCTGTCAAAGTAATATTCTCCTCATAAAACAAGATACTAATTTAGAATTTACTTTCAGCTACAGACTTGTGCTGAATTAAATAAAATAAAATGTTTGATATGTGCCTAGAAATAAAAAAACAACTGTATTAATATAGAGATTTGTTTACATTGTTAGGATAATATAATGTTCACATTTACTAGGAACTTTCACAAAAATGAGTTGTGGGGAGAGCGTCACAGTAAACGAAATCATGCAAAACCTTTTTGCTGTTTGTCACCATGCGAAACAGAATTTTAATTGATATACCATAGACACATTAATCTGTGGAGCCATAAGCTAGGACTTTTAGTAGTAGCTTCTTTGCCAACACATTTTTATTGGTATCTATTTGATTTTTTTTTACAGAAGCAGAACTACTTTAAAAAAACATTTTACTTGAACTTTTGTTAATAGAGTCACACCCAAACCAGTAACTACAGACCAAAAAATTTAAAGTAATAGTTCACACAAAAAGTGAACTATTCCTTTAAAGCAGTGCTTGAAGACCGGGAGGTAAAAGACGTATTTCTTACCTTCCGTTCTTCAATCACTTCACCAGGATCCAGGACCAAAGGTAAGTATATTTACCTCAAGCACGATCCACCGTGGCTCGATTGACAAGTAAACCAGGAAGTAGTCGGAATTTGTCAATGGAAGTAAATATACTTACCTTCAGTCCTGGATCCTGGTGAAGTGATTAAGAAGGAAGGTAAGGAATAGGTCCTTTACCCCCCGGTCTTCAATCACTGCTTTAAAGGAATAGTTCACTTTTTGTGTGAACTATTCCTTTAAATAGTTACTCTGCTTGGCTGGAAAAACTGTAAAAAAGAATGAAGGGTCTTCCTGTATGTGCACTTCTCCATGAGGTACAAAGTTGTGCTTTGTGTAGGCTGTGTGGTGAACTATCAGTAGGTTTAAAATCCCCCAAGCAGCATAAAGCCTTATACACATGTCTGATAGGACGCCTGAAGCATGACCTCCAGTGCGCATGCACACCCGTGATGAACGCCGTTGCAGCCAATAATCACGCATGTCGATCAAAAAATAACGTGCAAAGGAATGCATACACATATGCGCGACTATCAGCCGAAACATTCGCTGTATATTCTGTCTTGCACTCATGGGTTTATGCAATGGGGAATGCTATTTTACGTTTTTGGTCACAACAAGCAACTCACCACACTAAATCTACACAGAAATATGTTTTCATAACATGCTGGTTCCCAGGAGAACTGTGTTATCCTATGTAAAAGGTATTTTGTTTTGCGGACTAGGTAATGAAATAGATCGAAAAGGTTTCGCTGTATATCTGTCTTGCACTCATGGGTTATGCAATGGGGAATGCTATTTTACGTTTTTGGTCACAACAAGCAACTCACCACACTAATCTACACAGAAATTGTTTTCAAACATGCTGGTTCCCAGGAGAACTGTGTTATCCTATGTAAAAGGTATTTTGTTTTGCGGACTAGGTAATGAAATAGATCGAAAGGTTGACAATTTTACTTAAAGAGAACTAAAGTCTCCAGACCACATTGTCCCAATGGGCATAGCACATTCACTAACATACAAAAAACTGTGTCCTTACCTCTCCCCTTGCTGTGGCTGCTGGGCGATTTCTGAAATTAATACTGGAGAACAAATCGTGGATTAAGGAATCCCTCTTGCAAAACGCTAAGAAAAAACAGGAAGTAGAAATAGTGAAAGTCTCATGTATGGAAAAGGGAGGATAATAAAAATAACATAATAGAGACAATCAATCAGGATAATCACAAAGATTAACTATGAGTGGGACAACTTTGAAAAATTGTTTTAGAAAACACTGGTACTTACAGGGGGAAGATCCAAATTAAAGGTGGGGCGCTCGCCTTTAATGATAGCTAGACAACTCCTTATTTAGGGATCTACAGTACCATGTAGGAGTCATTTAAAAGGTGCCCGGTGAGAAGAGAACACACTCCAAACTTGTGGGTATCTCAAGGGTGTAATGTTTGCATATATAATGCCCAGCAAAGAAATTTTAAAAAAAAGGAAACATGTCAATCTAAAAATGTAATAATGTAATCTCCTGCACAGTAATAATATTTAGGAAAAACTAAGACAAGTATTTCAACAAGGATATAGGAACATGTTAGTGTGATTAACAAGAACCACATAGGAGTAGGTGGGGTGAAACTACAAGAACAACAAGGAATCCATATGCCATTACTTAAGTGGCTTGAACAGATTCTCTAGGATTGAGAGAGGGGGTGCAGAAGTCGCTACTATAGCATGAATAAAGATGGATCTTTTAGTTGGGCACAAGAAGCCCAGAAGGCATGACTAAGAGTATTTCAAGAGTTTTTCATTTCAAATTTTCCTTTAACTAGGGCCTTCATCTTAGACCAAGTACTTGATAGATAAAGATAGTAAGACTAAGAATAATCACCACCCATAATAATAAGCAAAATAATGTATATAAAGAAGGGTCGAGAGACCCCCAAAAATAGGACCTTATCTTTAAAGGAACTGGCCCTAGGTACAGAAATATAATAGTAAAAGGAAGAATACCTCTCTTTAAAAGCAAAAACAATGGTACAAGGAGCCATGGTATTTATATATGAATTGTTTTTAAATGTAACTTAATATTTTTTAGTACTTTATAGGTTTTTTGCGGTAATTCTTTAGCCACAGAGGCGCGTCATAGGCACATGAGATTAAGCTTCCTATGGGTATAAGAGGAGATGTTTGGAATGACTTAGACACACCCTGATGAAGTCAGGCGCGTGATGAAACTACGTCAGCATTCTTTTCGGATGGACATGGCAGCACAGAACCAGACATGGCGGGATTACCCTGAGGGGACATGTATGCATACTTATGATTGTTGCACACCGGTAGGTGTGCTTATCCCAGTGTGTAGCGAAGCGCTTTGTAGGCAAGGTGGAAGCCTAATCCTACGCAGGGTATGCACATGTTCAATGTTGGTTATCAGTACTAACATGTTATGAGAAGCCTGTATGTAATCCAAAGAAGGGGATGTTTACTATATTTTGTTTGGTGTCCGCTGCCCCATGTCCCATCTGATATTGGTTAAATTTGTATTTATGGGATGTGGGTGAATGGTGGTGTATGTTGGCAATGCCAGGGTGATAATTTGGTTTTCCCCGGTTCAAAATAAATATCAAAGTGATGATACGGTGCCAGTAATAGTGATGGTGCAATCATGGGCACTACTCTAATGATATGTAAAAATGTATCAAGCTATCTGAACTGACTCGATAAGGGAATACTTTTAGGGAAATGCTTTCCGCTTAATTATATATTAATTAACTTCTATGAGGTTTTTAAAAAATCTTTTTCCTACTGTGAATATTTGTTCCATGTGTCAAATCAATATTGTCACTCTCCATAAATGCATTATTATTAACTACACTGATTTAATGAAGCAATCTTAGGTAAAATCTGCAAATCTACAGGAACAGCTTTTAGCCACAAAAACATACGGTGGACTAACAGATTTAGTATTGGTGTTGTATGCCTTGGTTGGTAATTTATCGTATTATTGTTATAGCTTCTTTATAAATAGGTACATTTTTCTTTAAGGGCATGTTCACCCTTTGCCACTTAATTGTACAACAGCTTAAGGCCCCCAAATACACATTTTTACTATACTTACGTTTAAAAAAATGCTTCTATTATTACTACTACACAGCCTCCTCGCCACAGCTCTGCTGTTTCCTCAATAGCTTCCAGGTTTGGAAATAAGTCTTAGCCATGGCACTTACATCACAGCCAATCACTGACTTCCATTCTCAGAACTGCAGAAGAGAACCTTCCTCTGTTGCTGTGACACATCTAATAAACATATTTACTCTTCTCAAAACCCAAACTTTTATTTAGCAAAGCTGCTTATTACTGAATCTGTAGTACATATTGCAAAGCAAAATTTTAAATCAAGAATTTAAACCTCTACTGCTAAATATCTGACATATTCTTAAGGAATTGTTCACACAAATAGTGAACTATTGCTTTAAAGTAGTGATGAAGACGGGGGAGATAAAGGAGCTATTCCTTACCTTCCGTTCTTTAATTACATGACCAGGAGCCAGACGAGGTGAGTATATTTACCTCGCACACCAACCCACTGCCAGCTCCGTTGACAGTCCTGACCGTTTCCTGTTCTAGTTTAACTATAGCGTGCATGCACGATAATGTATAGCTCATTACCATTTACCTCTTTAATCACTACTCTTTAATCACTACTTTAAAGGAATAATTCACTTTTTGTGTGAACTTTTCCTTTAATGATGATATCAGAGTAATTATCATTGATATGCCACCTATATTACAAATGTTGTGTGTGGAAAAAATAATATTTTTTTGATCACAGAAGACTAATAAGTAATATCTATTAAGCTGAATTATCCTTGACCACTCTACTCTACTATAAAGCAGGTACTTTAATTGCTGGTACTTAGCTTTCTCATAAGGTCATTTATACATCTCTCCAAGCTGTATAATTACTTAGTCCCATCAGCAGCACTGCATGAACACTTAGCACTCTGTCTTACTTTAGATATTACCTATAAGAAGAAATTAAGTGGTTATAAATGGTAATTGATATATTTCTAGGCAATGGCAGCAGTGTCATTTAATCACAGTGCATTGGCTGCCAAATGTGGAGGTGAAAAAAACAGTTCTCTGATATATGTAGTATGACTACATATTTTTTTTTTTTTACATTTGTGTGACAAAGAAAAAATGATTGCTCAGTATAGAGATTCCTGGCAAAGTCCCATATTGCATTGATTAGAACATCTAAGTTGTAAGCCTTATATTTCATATTATATACAGCACCTCATATAATAATTAACCTATAATATTTACAACACAGAATTTAAGTCTTTCATTTGCAGCTAATCTATTCTTACTTATTTATCTCAAATTTAATTAAGACAACAATTATATTGATGGGTTTCATAGAGTAACCACTGAAAATCTCTGTTTATTGAAAGCAAATAGTCCAACATAATACAGAGTTGAGAATAATGGAGGATAATGAAATAGACTATATTTGTCACTTAGGCTGGGTACACACCATCAATGACAAAGTTAGAGAGGAGAGAGGTCTTAAAAATGAATCTGAGAGTTAGGGGCCAAGTTAAATGTAAGGACCTCCAGGGTGCTTTCAGAAATACTACCAACACACACATGCTATGCTAGGGAGGAAATGGGGATTAGGAGTATTAAGTGTGGCTTAGAGGTTGATGTAAGAAGGTTTAGGTTTTTATAGATGTGGGCTGACTTTTTTGTTGGTTACAGTAGGATGGACTGCACCTGAATGATGATGAGGAAAGATGACTAAAGGGTTGCAGGAGATTTTAAACTAGGTATGGGGGAGGACTACTCAGGGTAAAATAGAGGGTAAGGGTCAGGGGGCAAGCAAGATAATGGATGGAGGGTGGAGAATAGAAGATAGGGAGCATGTACTTAAAGAGTGGAAATAAATTAAAGGGTATGTCAACCCAAAAATAAACTTTTTATATGTTCTTTATATAATAGCACCCAACCTCAAACGCCATTTTCATTTTTGTAAAAATCATTTGCTTTGCCTGATATTTAATAAGATATATATCAGGCTGCACTTCCGCTCCTTCCTCTTGGTGACCCCGAGCTGCAGCTTAGAGAAAAAAAATAAAAATTTCTTCCTTGCCGGACGCCAATCGAACCCCAGCATTCATGGAGAGAGGTGTATTTGTGTGTCTGTCTGTCTGTGTGTCTGTCTGTCGAAGCCGGCTGGCTGCAGCATGTTGATCCTGGATTTCTTCCGTACACATAACTTTACAGCTGCGATTGGTTCAGAGGGAAAGAGGGCGGGATCCAGGGGCCAGATCATACTGATGCAACTCCTAGTTTCTCACTGCTGATGTTAACAGACATGCTCAAGAACATGAAAGAACAGAGGCAAGGTAATGTAACCTGTCTCTGTTCATCGCTGTATTGGTCCATGCTACAGGGTTAAGCCACTACAAAGTCTGTAACTTTTGAACCACGACCGATTTACATGCTGTAAAGTTTGTTTGGAGCACTTATTTATTTGGGCCAAATAAATTAGAAAGTTAGTTTTGGGGGTGGACATGCCCTTTAAATGGTAATATAAAATTATTTTTACAAATGCAAGATGTCTGGCTGAAGAAACCAGGGAACTAGAACAATATTGTAAAGAAAGGTATGATTTAATCAGTATATAGAAGAATATTGGCTTAAATGATTTACATGACTGGGCAATACATTTAAAGAGATACTCATTTTTAGGCATGATAGAGTACATAAAGAAAGGAGGGAAGTATGAATGACACAAGAATAACCAGAACCAACAAAAGACCTTTAGTAGGAGAAATTGTCCTGTTGCTCTAGTCAGGGTGGGGGTAGTTTCTTCTGGTTTGGATTTGGATCAATACGTTTTTATGTTACTCTGGTAGCTTATTTACGTTGATGCGTGATTCGTCACTGATAGCATTGAAGTGAAATACTATGCAGCACATTAGTCAATTTAGATGGATGGAGAATGTTAAACTAACTGGCAGGATTACATGATGAAAAAAACTACCCCAACATGAGAGCTATTGTATTGGTCCAGAAAACACTTAATCCCAAAGGGTTAATACATGCAGGTAGAGAGCCTTTTTGCTATAAGTAATTATGAATTATACTTCGAATATTTTATTTAGACTGCATATTTTGTTGTGTATCCATCTGTTCAATATGATGTACACTAATGTAACCTTCCTTAGATGCCTGCAGAGGCATGAAACGCGTCAGGATGTCAACACTCTATCAGTGAACATTTAGTGTGCTTTTTGTATATGCTTTTAAAGTTGTAACAATGTGAGTTTTATTTTACTAAACTGGATTCATTGGAGAATGGAAGAGACGACCAAGCTTTGTCTTTCTTACTACATGCACAACGGAAGTGGTCCAGCTACCTGGATCCTGTTAGTCACGCTCTGCTACACTTGCTTGGAGTCATCAAAACCCTACAACACTGAGCACGAACACCCCTACTAGTACGAGGCTATTTTGTCAAAAGACACTGCATACCTGTCTGCTTTAAACCCCACAAAAAACTAAGACAGTAACTAGTGCCCCAAATACCAACACAAGAAGAGCAACAATGTATCAGTGCGTGGAGAGTGCTCTGATTTGTATGTAGGGAGACTACATAGCATCTGCAACACGTATGGCCCAGCACAGAAAGGTCAAGACTCTGCTGCGTTACTGCATCTTCAGTAACTGGGGAGGAATTTTTACATAACGGGTAAACTAAATGTAGATTTCATTCTCCTTTAAGTATAAATATAACGCTCACACTCATAAGCAGGGTAGCTAGAAAGAAACTAAAAACGAAATCCTTCTAAAATCACTAACTCATCTGTGTATAACGTACTATAAGGTACCGTCCCTTTTAGCTGGGTGCTCATGCATGTGACCAAACTTGTCAGGCCAGTGCACATAAGTTAAAATAGCACAAACGCAAAAATCCAATGAATGCCTTATGGTAATGTCCAGATTTAATTTTTCAATCTGCATTCATTGTATACAGTTTATCTGTACAATTAGGTGATAAACAATTAGAGGTAACTCGCTATAATTAACCAACCATAAGCTGTAGTAATCACTGGTTTTAGTGATTACTACTGTCATATAAGATTCTTGTTTAAATTGCTAACTTACACCTATATATACCATATATACTTGAGTATAACTGACCGGAGTATAAGCCAAGGTACCTATTTTTGCCTGAAAATTAGGAAAACCTGATTGACTCGAAGATAAGCTGGGGTAGAAATAATGACCACTACTGCCTTCTGATTCTGTATTGTGCTGAGGCTTTAGTTGCCCTTTAAATGGACACAGAATTCCCATAGAGTAATAGCTAAATCCAGTTTCAGGCTATTTTAAAAGACGTGAAACCCTTGGCTTATACTCGAGTATATACGGTACACGTTACTGTAAAATACTCAAAACACAGTGTCATCCACATCTAATGCTACGGGACAGTGCACTAAAAATATTAGTCTTTCTAGAGCACTAACTCTATCTTATCAATCTCTGTGAGCCAAAGAAAGTGTATGACTGATTGTGTTTCCTCATGCAGCTCTCATTTGGCCGCTATCCAGCAAGGTTTTTATTCTCTGCATTTCACAGAAACACTACTCCTCCTAGAGTCTGCTAATGTTTTTCTTGTTTGTCTTCTTCCATTACCAACAATCTGCCTGAGTTATATTCTTTCCTGTGTGTACGTTTGGGTTTTTGTTTTACAATTAAAGAAACATACAGGTCCAAAAAAAATTGGACCTGATTATATTTTTGATGTATTGATTTTAATTTCAGTTAAAATAATACAATCATAGTAACCTCACCAGCTTGTCATACTGCAGTTAGCAGACATTTCTTTCTTTTACTACAATGTAGGTCAGCATAGAGATGTCCGAACTTCGCAAAATCCGGTCTGCTCGAGGATCCGCGAATTTTTGGAAAAATTCGAAAATTCGAAAATCCGTGAGCGGACCCATTAAATGAAAAATCCTCGAAATACGAGAAATCCTCATAATTTCGAAAATTTTCGAAAATGCGTATTTTCCCGCATTTTCAAAATACGTAAAATCCTCGTAATTTCATGCATTTTCGAAAATACAAGAAATTCTCGTAATTACAAAAATTTTGAAAACACAGTTCGAAAAGTTCAGAAGGTGAAAAACCGGAAAATCCGCGATATCCCCCGTTCACGAACGAGGTAAATCCGCCGCGGATTCGGGTTCGGATCCGCGAACTGGGCCATCACTAGTCAGCAGCAATTACATTTACAAAAAAAAAAAACAATTCTGAAGAATTAATGAAAAATTCTCATATGTTTTCACTTTTATGCTTAACACTTTGAAGCACTTCACTGTACCAAACATGCAGAAATATTAAAACCTTTTCATGCCAAAGATATTATTTAGCCAGATAATATTTCCTAATACTGCTGCCTCAGTCCTCTGCCCTCTAAAATGAATTACATATATTATGGAATTAAGCTCTACACAGCTTTCACTGCTATCTCTACTGCATGGCTGATCTTTTGTTGTCTAGACTTTTACAGTTTTGCTCCATTGCAGTCTCTTAAGGCAAAACACATTTTAGCCTTTTCCTAAAGGGGCATTCTACAATATACAGCTGCACACATAGCCAGGTTCCATATTTTGTTAAATGCATTTATAAACCACAGAAGCAAAGATAGGAAATTTCCTGTTTTAGTTGAATTTATTTGGTAATTATTTGGGCTGGTTAATGCCTCTATCCCAAAATAAAACAAGCATTATGCCTAGCAGATGGGCTATGTCCACAAATCATTATATTTTCTTTGGATCTTTATACATGACATGTGAAGCGGTAACAAGACTTAATAAGGAGAAAAGACTATAGTATAAACAAAGCAACAAAAAAAAAAGAAACTGCTAAGTTGGTATCTGGACTAGTGTAAATTGATAGAATGTTCGAATGTTCGAGGAGCGCGACTATTCGAGTAAAATGTCTATTATACCAATACGTGAGTAAGTATCGAATTATCGTATATGCGCGTAAAATGTCTACTATACAATACGTGAGTAAATATCGAATTATTGAATCTGCGAGTAAATGTCTATTAAACCAATACACGTGTAAATATCGAATTATCGAATCTGCAAGTAAAATGTCTATTACCAATACGCAAGTAGATATCGAATTATCGAATCTGCGAGTCGTTTATGGGATAATTATCGAAAGTAGCGCATGTGAGAGTAAACTGGTTTTTTCGAAAGTCCTGGTATTCGAACGTGTTCCCCAGACCATTTCCCAGGTCCCACAGCCATTTTTACATTAAGTTACCATTGATATTTATTGCTTTCATTCGAACTCTTCGAACTATTTGACTCCCGTTGACTTTAATGGGTCCGTTTTCGAACTATCCATATAGTTTGAAATTTCGAAAACTGACGGAAAGTTCAAAAGTTTGCCCATCTTTATCTATACCAGGAAATATATGTGATTTGGAACAGGGACCAATGATGGATAAATCCCTATCATGGTGATCTTTTATGAATCATCCCTAGTTTTCTTATTCCTTTCCTGCTTCGTACTATAGATTTTTAAAGGGCAACTATAGTGAAAAAAAAACTTTGTCTGTATACAATGTATGATCACTTAGTATAAGCTGCCTTACTTTCATGTTTTCTGTGTGGCTTCGTTTCTTCACCTGGCAGAAGTTCGTACCAAGCTGTGTAGTCCCCCTCCCCTCTCTGTCTACTCCCCCTCAAGCAGTGACGGGCTGTATACAGAGTCCGAGCATTGTCAGTTGAAAGGACTTTAAATGAAGTGCTGACATCCTGTGACAACACTGGAGATGGGGTCAAAGCCAACCCCTAAAAAAGGCCCCATTCAAAAAGAGGCACATTGCACTTGCCAAGCGAGTCAAAATATGCAAACAACTTTATTGGTAATCAATTGATGCGATCCATTATCCCAACAACAGTTCAATTTATATGCAATATCTAGCAATAATAATACCCTTATACCTAATCCTATCTACACACATCTATACATCTAAAAAAAGGTGGCTCTAAGGAGTAACATCATCTGGTAACAGTCGGACAAAAATTCGACTGTCCAACAATCCAAATTGCATAAGTCACAGTGTTTGGTCCTAATCCAAATGGTCTAGGAGGAAGTACATACCAGGACCAGAGGAATAGGAACCACGAGTCCGAATGGAATAGAGCAAAGCAGATATTGAGTGCCGGAGACCGAGTACCGGGTGAAGAGTGTGGTCCGTCCCGCTAGGGGTCCTGGCTTCTCACGTAAGTCCCGGGTTTGTTTGATAGCACAAGGCCTGTTGATTTGGATTAGGACCAAACACTGTGACTTATGCAATTTGGATTGTTGGACAGTCGATTTTTTGTCCGACTGTTACCAGATGTATGTTACTCCTTAGAGCCGGGGATAGAAATTTGGTGTTGGGGACGCCAGCCACCTTTTTTTTAATGTATAGATGTGTGTAGATAGTTGGTATAAGGTATTTATTATTGCTAGATATTGCATATAATTTGTACTGTTGTTGGGATAATGGATCGCATCAATTGATTACCAATAAACGTGTTTTGCATATTTAGACTCGCTTGGCAAGTGCAATGTGCCTCTTTTTGAATGGGGCCTTTTTTAGGGGTTGGCTTTGACCCCATCTCCAGTGTTGTTGCTCATTCTGCTCCTTGAGGCACGCCAGATGTTTGGCGTATGCACCGAGTCTTTGTAGTATGAGCTTTCGTGCCACACCAAATAACCACAATTGACATCCTGTTGACCCCTCCCTTCCAGAGCTAGACTGCAAGCAATCAAAGTGGAAAAAAGTAGCAATATGCTGAAGGGAGGGGCAGAGGGGAGAGAGGAGGATTGGTGGCTGAGATTCTTTACAAGTAAGTTACTGAACTCTGCCTGTTCTCTAACTTTGCTAATTGTTATTTACTTTTACCTAAAGTTCATATCTCTCCCCCTGCTTAGCTGAGATCATAATCACTGAGAGAGAGTCAGTGTACAGCAGCTTGTAGTGAGACCTTCACAAACACAGTGACACTGCTTGTTATCCTGATACATTTCATTTGCTTTAGTCTATATATTTCATAGATTGCACTGTATGTCTTTTTTTGGTATATAGTCTGTATTACTGTATTATATATACTGTATGTCTTGTTTGGTATATGTCTGTATTACGTATTATATATACTGTATGTCTTGTTTGGTATATAGTCTGTATTACTGTATTATATATACTGTATTAGTGTTCCATTTGAGTCACTGGTTTTGGTATGTATATAAGATTTTTTTTGGGGGAGGGCTGTTTTATAGTGTGTTATGCTCATATTACTGGTTAATGGTTTTTGATTGTTTTTTAGCACGACACATTTGACTATATGTTGCACATGGTACATATAGTGTGGGTGAGAGAGTGTGTGACAGTACTGCATGGGAGCTTTGGATTGTGTGGGTGTGTGCCTTTGAGTGACAGATGAGGTGTAGCACTCCTACAAATCACAGCATATTCAAAGGCTTATATCTTGGGGACTATGAAGAATTTAAAGAAACTAAAGGTACCCTGGTGGATGGATGACTTATAGGATACTTAGAAGAAATTAAAAAAAAAACAATTTTCTCACTATAATTGCCCTTTAAATATACTGATTTTGTTATGTCTACCTACTACTATAAAATCTATGGATCATAATCATTTAAAGGTGTCAATTTCTCATAGAACTACTCTGATCCATGGAGTGACTATATGGTAGCAAAAATAAATCTCAATGGAGGAATGCTAAAGGTACTTGATTATAAGTCTTTAATGTCAGCTTGTGCTACAGTCTCAAAAGGTTAGGCATTAAAATGTAATAATAGGACTAATGAGGCATTGCAACATAACGTGAATGCTCACTCCAAGATAAAATCATTGTTACTAGGCAAAATGGGAATTAGTTTAGCATAACAGCCATTGTAGTATGAACTGAATATTGTTTTGTGCATTCTAGCTGTCAAAGTAATATTCTCCTCATAAAACAAAGTACTAATTTAGAATTTACTTTCAGCTACAGACTTGTGCTGAATTAAATAAAAATAAAATGTTTGATAATGTGCCTAGAAATAAAAAAACAACTGTATTAATATATAGAGATTTGTTTACATTGTTAGGATAATATAATGTTCACATTTACTAGGAACTTTCACAAAATGAGTTGTGGGGAGCGTCACAGTAAACGAAATCATGCAAAACCTTTTTGCTGTTTGTCACCATGCGAAACAGAATTTTAATTGATATACCATAGACACATTAATCTGTGGAGCCATAAGCTAGGACTTTTAGTAGTAGCTTCTTTGCCAACACATTTTTATTGGTATCTATTTGATTTTTTTTTACAGAAGCAGAACTACTTTTAAAAAACATTTTACTTGAACTTTTGTTAATAAGTCACACCAAACCAGTAACTACAGACCAAAAAATTTAAAGTAATAGTTCACACAAAAGTGAACTATTCCTTTAAAGCAGTGCTTGAAGACCGGGAGGTAAAAGACGTATTTCTTACCTTCCGTTCTTCAATCACTTCACCAGGATCCAGGACCAAAGGTAAGTATATTTACCTCAAGCACGATCCACCGTGGCTCGATTGACAAGTAAACCAGGAAGTAGTCGGAATTTGTCAATGGAAGTAAATATACTTACCTTCAGTCCTGGATCCTGGTGAAGTGATTAAGAAAGGAAGGTAAGGAATAGGTCCTTTACCCCCCGGTCTTCAATCACTGCTTTAAAGAATAGTTCACTTTTTGTGTGAACTATTCCTTTAAATAGTTACTCTGCTTGGCTGGAAAACTGTAAAAAAGAATGAAGGGTCTTCCTGTATGTGCACTTCTCCATGAGGTACAAAGTTGTGCTTGTGTAGGCTGTGTGGTGAACTATCAGTAGTTTAAAATCCCCCAAGCAGCATAAAGCCTTATACACATGTCTGATAGGACGCCTGAAGCATGACCTCCAGTGCGCATGCACACCCGTGATGAACGGCCGTTGCACCAATAATCACGCATGTGGATCAAAAAATAACGTGCAAAGGAATGCATACACATATGCGCGACTATCAGCCGAAACATTCGCTGTATATCTGTCTTGCACTCATGGGTTATGCAATGGGGAATGCTATTTTACGTTTTTGGTCACAACAAGCAACTCACCACACTAAATCTACACAGAAATATGTTTTCATAACATGCTGGTTCCCAGGAGAACTGTGTTATCCTATGTAAAAGGTATTTTGTTTTGCGGACTAGGTAATGAAATAGATCGAAAAGGTTTCGCTGTATATCTGTCTTGCACTCATGGGTGACTTATGCAATTTGGATTGTTGGACAGTCGATTTTTTGTCCGACTGTTACCAGATGTATGTTACTCCTTAGAGCCGGGGATAGAAATTTGGTGTTGGGGACGCCCAGCCACCTTTTTTTAGATGTATAGATGTGTGTAGATAGGATTAGGTATAAGGGTATTTATTATTGCTAGATATTGCATATAAATTGTACTGTTGTTGGGATAATGGATCGCATCAATTGATTACCAATAAACGTGTTTTGCATATTTAGACTCGCTTGGCAAGTGCAATGTGCCTCTTTTTGAATGGGGCCTTTTTTAGGGGTTGGCTTTGACCCCATCTCCAGTGTTGTTGCTCATTCTGCTCCTTGAGGCACCGCCAGATGTTTGGCGTATGCACCGAGTCTTGTAGTATGAGCTTTCGTGCCACACCAGAATAACCACAATTGACATCCTGTTGACCCCTCCCTTCCAGAGCTAGACTGCAAGCAATCAAAGTGTGGAATAAAGTAGCAATATGCTGAAGGGAGGGGCAGAGGGGGAGAGAGGAGGATGTGGTGCTGAGATTCTTTACAAGTAAGTTACTGAACTCTGCCTGTTCTCTAACTTTGCTAATTGTTATTTACTTTTTACCTAAAGTTCATATCTCTCCCCCTGCTTAGCTGAGATCATAATCACTGAAGAGAGAGTCAGTGTAACAGCAGCTTGTAGTGAGACCTTCACAAACACAGTGACACTGCTTGTTATCCTGATACATTTCATTTGCTTTAGTCTATATATTTCATAGATTGCACTGTATGTCTTGTTTGGTATATAGTCTGTATTACTGTATTATATATACTGTATGTCTTGTTTGGTATATAGTCTGTATTACTGTATTATATATACTGTATGTCTTGTTTGGTATATAGTCTGTATTACTGTATTATATATACTGTATTAGTGTTCCATTTGAGTCACTGGTTTTGTATGTATATAAGATTTTTTTTGGGGGGGAGGGGCTGTTTTATAGTGTGTTATGCTCATATTACTGGGTTAATGGTTTATTGATTGTGTTTAGCACGACAGCATTTGACTATATGTTGCACATGGTACATATAGTGTGGGTGAGAGAGTGTGTGACAGTACTGCATGGGAGCTTTGGATTGTGTGGGTGTGTGCCTTTGAGTGACAGATGAGGTGTAGCAGCTCCTACAAATCACAGCATATTCAAAGGCTTATATCTTGGGGACTATGAAGAATTTAAAGAAACTAAAGGTACCCTGGTGGATGGGATGACTTATAGGATACATTAGAAGAAATTAAAAAAAAACAATTTTCTCACTATAATTGCCCTTTAAATACTGATTTTGTTATGTCTACCTACTACTATAAAATCTATGGATCATAATCATTTAAAGGTGTCAATTTCTCATAGAACTACTCTGATCCATGGAGTGACTATATGGTAGCAAAAATAAATCTCAATGGAGGAATGCTAAAGGTACTTGATTATAAGTCTTTAATGTCAGCTTGTGCTACAGTCTCAAAAGGTTAGGCATTAAAATGTAATAATAGGACTAATGAGGCATTGCAACATAACGTGAATGCTCACTCCAAGATAAAATCATTGTTACTAGGCAAAATGGGAATTAGTTTAGCATAACAGCCATTGTAGTATGAACTGAATATTGTTTTGTGCATTCTAGCTGTCAAAGTAATATTCTCCTCATAAAACAAAGATACTAATTTAGAATTTACTTTCAGCTACAGACTTGTGCTGAATTAAATAAAAATAAAATGTTTGATAATGTGCCTAGAAATAAAAAAACAACTGTATTAATATATAGAGATTTGTTTACATTGTTAGGATAATATAATGTTCACATTTACTAGGAACTTTCACAAAAATGAGTTGTGGGGAGAGCGTCACAGTAAACGAAATCATGCAAAACCTTTTTGCTGTTTGTCACCATGCGAAACAGAATTTTAATTGATATACCATAGACACATTAATCTGTGGAGCCATAAGCTAGGACTTTTAGTAGTAGCTTCTTTGCCAACACATTTTTATTGGTATCTATTTGATTTTTTTTTACAGAAGCAGAACTACTTTTAAAAAACATTTTACTTGAACTTTTGTTAATAGAGTCACACCAAACCAGTAACTACAGACCAAAAAATTTAAAGTAATAGTTCACACAAAAAGTGAACTATTCCTTTAAAGCAGTGCTTGAAGACCGGGAGGTAAAAGACGTATTTCTTACCTTCCGTTCTTCAATCACTTCACCAGGATCCAGGACCAAAGGTAAGTATATTTACCTCAAGCACGATCCACCGTGGCTCGATTGACAAGTAAACCAGGAAGTAGTCGGAATTTGTCAATGGAAGTAAATATACTTACCTTCAGTCCTGGATCCTGGTGAAGTGATTAAGAAAGGAAGGTAAGGAATAGGTCCTTTACCCCCCGGTCTTCAATCACTGCTTTAAAGGAATAGTTCACTTTTTGTGTGAACTATTCCTTTAAATAGTTACTCTGCTTGGCTGGAAAAACTGTAAAAAAGAATGAAGGGTCTTCCTGTATGTGCACTTCTCCATGAGGTACAAAGTTGTGCTTTGTGTAGGCTGTGTGGTGAACTATCAGTAGGTTTAAAATCCCCCAAGCAGCATAAAGCCTTATACACATGTCTGATAGGACGCCTGAAGCATGACCTCCAGTGCGCATGCACACCCGTGATGAACGGCCGTTGCAGCCAATAATCACGCATGTCGGATCAAAAAATAACGTGCAAAGGAATGCATACACATATGCGCGACTATCAGCCGAAACATTCGCTGTATATCTGTCTTGCACTCATGGGTTATGCAATGGGGAATGCTATTTTACGTTTTTGGTCACAACAAGCAACTCACCACACTAAATCTACACAGAAATATGTTTTCATAACATGCTGGTTCCCAGGAGAACTGTGTTATCCTATGTAAAAGGTATTTTGTTTTGCGGACTAGGTAATGAAATAGATCGAAAAGGTTTCGCTGTATATCTGTCTGCACTCATGGGTGACTTATGCAATTTGGATTGTTGGACAGTCGATTTTTTGTCCGACTGTTACCAGATGTATGTTACTCCTTAGAGCCGGGGATAGAAATTTGGTGTTGGGGACCCCAGCCACCTTTTTTTATGATGTGTGTGTGTGTGGTTAGGTTGGTTTTTTTTGCTGTTTGCATATATTGTACTGTTGTTGGGATAATGGATCGCATCAATTGATTACCAATAAACGTTGTTTTGCTATTTAACTCGCTTGGCAAGTGCAATGTGCCTCTTTTTGAATGGGCCCTTTTTTAGGGTTGGCTTGACCCCATCTCCAGTGTTGTGCCCATTCTGCTCCTTGAGGCACCGCCAGATGTTTGGCGTATGCACCGAGTCTTGTAGTATGACTTTCGTGCACACCAGAATAACCACAATTGACATCCTGTGACCCCTCCCTTCCAGAGCTAGACTGCAAGCAATCAAAGTGTGGAATAAAGTAAGATATGCTGAAGGGAGGGGCAGAGGGGGAGAGAGAGGATGTGGTGCTGAGATCTTTACAGTAAGTTACTGAACTCTGCCTGTTCTCTAACTTTGCTAATTGTTATTTACTTTTTACCTAAAGTTCATATCTCTCCCCCTGCTTAGCTGGATCATAATCACTGAGAGAGAGTCAGTGTAACAGCAGCTTGTAGTGAGACCTTCACAAACACAGTGACACTGCTTTTATCCTGATACATTTCATTTGCTTTAGTCTAATATTTCATAGATTGCACTGTATGTCTTGTTTGGTATATATTCTGTATTACTGATATATATACGTATGTCTTGTTTGGTATATAGTCTGTATTACTGTATTATATATACTGATGTCTTGTTTGTATATAGTCTGTATTACTGTATTATATATACTGTATTAGTGTTCCATTTGAGTCACTGGTTTTGTATGTATATAGATTTTTTTTGGGGGGAGGGGCTGTTTTATAGTGTGTTATGCTCATATTACTGGGTTAATGGTTTATGATTGTGTTTAGCACGACAGCATTTACTATATGTTGCACATGGTACATATAGTGTGGGTGAGAGAGTGTGTGACAGTACTGCATGGGAGCTTGGATTGTGTGGTGGTGTGCCTTTGAGTGACAGATGAGGTGTAGCAGCTCCTACAAATCACAGCATATTCAAAGGCTTATATCTTGGGGACTATGAAGAATTTAAAACTAAAGGTACCCTGGTGGATGGGATGACTTTAGGATACATTAGAAGAAATAAAAAAAAACAATTTTCTCACTATAATTCCCTTTAAATACGATTTTGTTATGTCTCACCTACTACTATAAAATCTATGGATCATAATCATTTAAAGGTGTCAATTTCTCATAGAACTACTCTGATCCATGGAGTGACTATATGGTAGCAAAAATAAATCTCAATGGAGGAATGCTAAAGGTACTTGATTATAAGTCTTTAATGTCAGCTTGTGCTACAGTCTCAAAAGGTTAGGCATTAAATGTAATAATAGGACTAATGAGGCATTGCAACATAACGTGAATGCTCACTCCAAGATAAAATCATTGTTACTAGGCAAAATGGGAATTAGTTTAGCATAACAGCCATTGTAGTGAACTGAATATTGTTTGTGCATTCTAGCTGTCAAAGTAATATTCTCCTCATAAAACAAAGATACTAATTTAGAATTTACTTTCAGCTACAGACTTGTGCTGAATTAAATAAAAATAAATGTTTGATAATGTGCCTAGAAATAAAAAAACAACTGTATTAATATATAGAGATTTGTTTACTTGTTAGGAATTAAATGTTCACATTTACTAGGAACTTTCACAAAAATGAGTTGGTGGAAGAGCGTCACAGTAAACGAATCATGCAAAACCTTTTTGCTGTTGTCACACCATGCGAAACAGAATTTTAATTGATATACCATAGACACATTAATCTGTGGAGCCATAAGCTAGGACTTTTAGTAGTAGCTTCTTTGCCAACACATTTTTATTGGTATCTATTTGATTTTTTTTTACAGAAGCAGAACTACTTTTAAAAAACATTTTACTTGAACTTTTTTTAATGAGTCACACCAAACCAGTAACTACAGACCAAAAAATTTAAAGTAATAGTTCACACAAAAAGTGAACTATTCCTTTAAAGCAGTGCTTGAAGACCGGAGGTAAAAGACGTATTTCTTACCTTCCGTTCTTCAATCACTTCACCAGATCCAGGACCAAAGGTAAGTATATTTACCTCAAGCACGATCCACCTGGCCGATTACAAGTAAACCAGGAAGTAGTCGGAATTTGTCAATGGAAGTAAATATACTTACCTTCAGTCCTGGATCCTGGTGAAGTGATTAAGAAAGGAAGGTAAGGAATAGGTCCTTTACCCCCCGGTCTTCAATCACTGCTTTAAAGGAATAGTTCACTTTTTGTGTGAACTATTCCTTTAAATAGTTACTCTGCTTGGCTGGAAAAACTGTAAAAAAAATGAAGGGTCTTCCTGTATGTGCACTTCTCCATGAGGTACAAAGTTGTGCTTGGTGTAGGCTGTGTGGTGAACTATCAGTAGGTTTAAAATCCCCCAAGCAGCAATAAGCCTTATACACATGTCTGATGGACGCCTGAAGCATACCTCCAGTGCGCATGCACACCCGTGATGAACGGCCGTTGCAGCCATAATCACGCATGTCGATCAAAAAATAACGTGCAAAGAATGCATACCAATATGCGCGCTATCAGCCGAAACATTCGCTGTATATCTGTCTTGCACTCATGGGTTATGCAATGGGGAATGCTATTTTACTTTTTTTGGTCACAACAAGCAACTCACCACACTAAATCTACACAGAAATATGTTTTCATAACATGCTGGTTCCCAGGAGAACTGTGTTATCCTATGTAAAAGGTATTTTGTTTTGCGGACTAGGTAATGAAATAGATCGAAAAGGTTTCGCTGTTATCTGTCTGCACTCATGGGTTAGCAATGGGGAATGCTATTTTACGTTTTTGGTCACAACAAGCAACTCACCACACTAATCTACACAGAAATATGTTTTCATAACATGCTGGTTCCCAGGAGAACTGTGTTATCCTATGTAAAAGGTATTTTGTTTTGCGGACTAGGTAATGAAATAGATCGAAAAGGTTTGACAATTTTACTTAAAGGAGAACTAAAGTCTCCAGACCACATTGTCCCAATGGGCATAGCACATTCACTAACATACAAAAAACTGTGTCTTACCTCTCCCCTTGCTGTGGCTGCTGGGCGATTTCTGAAATTAAATACTAGGGCCCATCTCCCATAATCCACCTGGGTAAACTCCCAGTAGGAGTCTGCGCACAGGCACATGCTCTGTAGTGCTCAACAGATCAAAACAAGTAGGTTGCAGCCTTGCTTCCTAGAAGCTGACAGCCAATCACATAACACCACAGAGATCCTCCCTCTCCCTGACACAGAACAGGGATTTAATTTTTTTTGTTTTCAAGCCCATTCAAGGCAATGATATAATCCTTTACATTTCATACAAAAAGAAATTTAATCTTTACATTGTATTTCATAGATAGCATGAATGTAAGAAACAGAATATTAACATTTCAGAGAAAATAAAAAAAATAAAATTAAGTCTAAGTTTAAGTATTGAACCTGCAACTTGTACATGTAGTCTGTCTAGCCAAACAGAGATTCTATGTGGAACACTAGTACTTATGGAATCTTTCAGGAAGATTCAATGAAGGTTCTTATCATTAAAAATGGTCCTAATTTTGTCCTAACCAATCAGATCTCATTTAACATTTGAAAGCTAACATCTAATTGGTTGGGGCTTTCAAAGTCTTATCAGGGACTTCTACATTGGTGTGGAGACATCCATATAGAAAATACTCTGTGCATAAAGACAGTGAATACTGGGGTTGGGGGGCATGGCTCCTTGATGACTTCATGGAAAGTGAGTTGTACTGGCAACAACATGGAAGCCTTTTTAGTTACAGAATCTTTTACTTACATGTACTAAATGCAATTTACTAGAGACAAGAAGAGCTTTCCAATTAAAACTAAAAAAATGTAAGTTTAGTTCTCCTTTAAAGAAACAAATCAAAGCCACTTTCCCACTGCTGAGGGATAAATTTGCTGCAGTGCAAGTCCCAAATGCCTGTCTGCGTCTCACAACATATACATTCTGTAGAAATCAATGCAGGACAGCACATGCAATTATTCCAAACATTGGATTTTAAGGGAATTTAACCCATTTATTCAAACCACAGTCTAGTCTAACCTTTTTACCCTCCTCTTCAATCCTACCAAATAGTTAATCTAGAGATCTAAGGAAAATAAAAACTAAATAAGCTAGAAAGGTGTGTGTGTGTGTGGGGGGGGGGATTCCTCCCTGACTCCAAACGGCAATCGGAAAGTATCCCTGGATCAACCAGATCTACAGTATATGTATTAATACCAGTAATTCTCAATATTTTTTAATTTTAGAAACTTATCTAGCCCACTTTTAAAGCTATTCAATCAACTTGCCAATAGCACATCTGCTGGAAGACAGTCCCACAGTTTCACAGTTCTCACCTTTCCTAACCTGAAGATAAAACTTATTTTCTTCCAATGTTAAAGGATGTCCACGTGTCCTCTGATATGACCGACTAGCAAACAATGGACCAGAGAGTTTCATGTATGGCCCATTATATTTGTATACAGTGAGTATATTCCTGTGCAATTATCACTTCCCCGGTGTAAACAACCCTAACTTGTCTAATCTGTCTGCATAGACAAGCCCCTCCATTCCCCATATTATTTTAGGTGGGAAAAGAAATATTGGGATCAGAGATATTTGCATTTGTTTCCATTATTATATGGTACATCCAGTGGCTTTTCTGGGGATGGCAAGCCACCTCCACTGCCCCTTTTGATAGCATGCTTCCTGTGATTTTTCCACAGCAGTTTTATCTTGTCTAATTAGCAAAACAATTATGGGTGCATATTTTCATTCTGGAACTGTATGGAACATGTTTTTAACATTTTAGTTCTTATTATGGGCATTATTTATGCATATGTGTATGTTAACTGTTACAGTATGATGGCTACTGTGGGGTGTATGTTATTTATAATACAGATATCTGTATATTACTATTTCACTATCATATACATGTGCTGTGCACCATTACATACTAAGGATTTACATTTCTCTTGTTGCATCTTTTCATAAAAAGGTTTCCTTGATTAAATTGCTTTAGATTGTCAATAAACTAGCTGCTTGTTAGTCACTCTCATTGTACCAACTGTAGGAAATATATGTACGACTGTAGCATGATACAGTAAATGTCCATGTTTGCATATATCATCAGATGTTAACATTATAAGACATTTTGATACATTGGATCTGCCATCAGTTTATATAATGGACCTGAAAATACCAGGTCATTTCAGCAGTAATTTTGATTTTTAAAAAAGATGTACAGTATTGTGCTGTTTTTCACTGACGCATTTGACAAAAAGTGATATTTCAGAAACCAGGGATTGATTGTTAGAAGAACATTAAAACTGATGTATTTCCAAAATATCAGGACTTGTATTATCCAGTGTTGCTTTGAGCGTTTCTTTCTTGTTCCATACTACAAAACTGAGATGTTCGTCAAGATAAGTGATGTTGCTTTGCATCCCTAGAATAAAGAAAACAATAAGGCTGTTGTGTTTCAGACACCTGGCAATATTTTGTAAGCTTTTAAGATACAGGCATCTTTTGAATTTCTTTGCTAATGCTCAAATCCTTTTTAAACAGATAACAATATGCACAGTACATTATGCTTTTGCAAGCAAATACAGCTTTGGGGAAGAAATTACAGATAAGTTTTGTCATGTTGGCAGGTGTAAGAGCTTACCATTAGACTTCAAATAAAGAAATAGAGTAAGCAATTATTGTGGAAGAACATTTATGAATTTCTATATCACAATCTATCTCCTTTAATGCCACATAAGATGAAAAGAGCAGTAGATGGGAAATGTATAAATACAAGAGCAAAAAAAAACATCTCCTGAAGAAGCCTCTACGTTCTCTATGAAAACACAATTAAAGGTGCCAAAAAGTTACTATAATGTATGCACTAACACCCCGCAGTGCAAGCTACTACATAACACACAAAATAAAAATAGGCAAAAAGGTGTAAACTAAATATATTTTTAAATGTACTAAGACTTCATAAAAACACCAATTATGTTCTGGAAAAGAAATCCAACAATACATTCAATCAAATGTTTTACATGGTATATTGTACTCATTTCAAAAGTATAAATGTTTCAAAAGGGTGATAGAATTGTTTACACGTACAGATAATGACTTATTCCCAATGAACAGAAAAAAAACTGGAATACAAAATGCTTCCTAACATAATGGATTCACAAGTGTCTATTAACATTAGCAGTGCTTTAATGGGTAGGTTAATCTTTAAAATCTTAAGAGTTCTAAATGTAAACTAACTTTTTGTATTGTTGCCATTTAAAGGGAAGGGTAGGTAAGGTTGTGAGGGTGTATCAGTGTGTGTTCCTGTATCTGTGTGGGGTGAGGAGGTGTGTTTTTGTGTCCATAAAAGAGAGGAAGTCTTTCCTTTGGCCCTGCAGATATTTAAAAACTACAATTCTCAGAATTCACCAACAGCAGATGGCAGCAGGAAATACTGGGAATTGTAAGTTGCAGACATTTGGAGGACTACATGATGGACATTCCTGCTATAAACTAAATATCATACTTAATTCTAAATAAATAAACCATATATTAAGCATTACATATATTTATAATTGTGCTTTTTATTGTATACATTTTAGGACTTTCATTTTGAAATTGTGAGTGTGTGTAGTTCTGCGTGTGTGTCAAAAAGACACCGTGTGGAATCAAGTGGCACATAAATGGACCAATTGGTCAGCTAAAAAAATCCTGCTGGTTCAATAGGAGAAAGAATTGTCTGCCGATTTGATGATTAGTCATGCACGAACTGACAATCATGTAATATCGCAATATCCTGATATAGTATGATCGGGATTGGTGTGTGTATGGCATCCATAAGTGTAGCCCTAGACCAAGGTGCATTTCATACAGAAGGTGACAGTTGGAGATTTAATATTGTCACAAGACCCTGAAACCCCAGAAGGTCCATGTTTAAGGATTGGACCCATTATATTCAATGGGAAAAATTGTCCTGAAATTTGTGCATAAAGCAGTAAAACTTCCATGCTTTCCTTAATTAGAAGATAGCACATTGCTCCTATGTGTTAGTTAGAAAACTGTGGGAGAAAATACAGTCCAAAGAAGTAAAAGAATAAAAGAGAAGAAGAAGAAATAGAAAGAACACACCAGCACTAAATATATATGGGAATACAGAGATTTCTGACTTGTAGAGGTCAAGTAACTGAAATACAACAATAAAATGTTCATTACTCTTAGAAAGAAATAGGTATACTTCAGATTTCCAGGTCAAAACATACGATAATACCCAAATAGTTTATTTTGTGAAAGCAGGCAATATTTTTGTTGTTACAAGATTTTCCTTGGGCTTCCGGTCTAAAACCATGTAGATTATCAAAAAAAGCATGTTATGGCATGCAATAACATATATGCCAACGGACAAGGAGATGAAATATCACAAAAAAGAAGTGTAAAACCCACATTAACCTAATGTAATAGGATGCAATGGGTTTTATGCTTATTTTAGAGCACATGTTTTTGAAAATAGCGCAGTTTTCACAATACAGTGCCCCATTTGTTAGGTTTTGTGCAGGCGTACTTCTTGTCGACCTACTGTAGGTGTGATCTCATGCAGCCTCTGCCTGCCTGCTCCTACATCTACTGCCACAGCAAGATAAAATATAATCAGTCACTGTGAGCAACTTTTATATACCAGTCTGTGTGGGCAAACTTGTATGTACTAGTCACTGTGGGCAACTTGTAAGTACCAGTCACTTTGGGCAACTTGTATGTACCAGTCCCTATGGGCAACTTGTATGTACCAGTCACAATGGGCAACTTGTATGTACCAGTCACTGTGGGCAAATTATGTGTACCAGTCACTATAGGCAACTTGTATGTACCAGTCACTGTGGGCAAATTATGTGTACCATTTACTGTGGGCAAATTGTATGTACCAGTAACTGTGGGCAACTTGTATGTACCAGTAACTGTGGGCAACTTGTATGGATCACATGAATGAAAAGCCTTCCAACCACGTCAAGGTAACCCCAGTGTCTGGTACTTGCATGTACCAGACACTGTGGGCAATTTATAGCTACTAGTCACTGTAGGCAATTTATATGAACCAGTCACTGCGGGCAATTAATATGCATGTGCTAGTTAGAGACGGACTCAAACTGGAACCCCGTTCCGAATAGTATTTAATGGGTGCAGACTTTTTGGATTTTTCAGATACGCAGAACTTTTTTTCGATAATTATCAAATAAATGGTCAATGATTTCCAAATTTGGGAATCAATCTTCAGAATTAAGTGAATTTGTGGAAACGATCAAGGATTTTCGAATTTGAGATTCGATTTTCTGAATTCAGAGACAGATTCGAGAAGTCCCTTCCTGTCACCAGAGAATCTGTATGGAAATTGTCCCAATTAGATCTCTGAGATCCTAAAAAGTACCCAGACTGTCCCTACACATTATGACATGTTTCAATCATGTTTGATTGTATCAGTGCAAGAAACAGACTATTGGCTTGGGTGGAATCAGATTTGGGAGCACAAAATACCAATCAGCTATAAACTGTAGCTTACGGTGAGATGGCCATAAAGGTGCAAAAATCCCTCTACAGAGCATAAAATGAAATAGATCCTTCTTAAAACAAAAGGTATTTTACAGCCCCGTGCTATTAAAATAACAATAATCCAACAAAGGAGGAACAACTTTTACTTTCAGCATTCTGAGAGCAATGGGCAAAGACTTGCAAAGTTTTTCCTTTATGTCGTCTATCATACACAGACATGGCTTCCTGTCTAGCAAACTGCAGGAAGTCTTTTGCCTATGGAGAGGTGAGAGGTGCGAGTGAAGCTGCAGTGTGTGTATCAAACATTTATCTCTTGTATACAGTTTTTTCAATTAGCTAAGACTGTCACATGTTTTACAAACAGCACATCATTGAGTGTTATACAGGAATATCCCTATACTTCGATTTTTACTATTCCATGTTAATTTTGTTTCAGGTATGTAAGTACATTTATAAAATATATTTTATTGTGTACCTTATATAAGTGAGTACTATACTTTCTATACATATGCTTATTTTCATTTAGATAGTAATAGTGATAAAATGCCACAAATACATATACACCTTTCCTGTATGTAATATTATATACCCCCACCTCATTGGTAGCTCCTAAAAACACACGGGTCTTAGTCCAAAACAAAATCTCAATTTATAATGCCTATATGTTGCTAGTGTTGATTATCTGAGGCAGCACCTGGGCAAGGTGCTTTGATTAAAGTGGAGTGCAATCAAGAAGTGTGAATATAGCACCAGCATATGCTAAATCATTTATGTGTATGCAGAAAATCGACCATGTCTATGTACTTCCACTATTCCAGCAATTTTCTGTGGGGGTGGTGGAGGTATATTGATGATGTCTTTCTTCTGTGGAAAGGTGATGTCATCACTCCTAATTAGTTTAATATTCAATTAAATCAATTGCATAAAAATATTATGTATACACTATAATAAGAAGGAAATGTAATTTCTTGATGTAAAAGTAGTGGAGGATGGTCTGTTCACAGAGCTTTACACAAAGCCCACAGACCATAATCAACAATTGTTTTACTCAAGCTTCCACCCATCTCACACAAAAAATTCCTTGCAGATATCACAGTTTAAAAGGATTCAGATGGGAAGAATTTTGTTGGATAAATTCAGATGATGGGGTTATCCCCAACAGGTGTTGGAGTTAGCAAGGGAAAGAGCACACAGGGAAAGAGCAAACAAATTTCTATCTAACACCTAGAATACCTTTTGTTACCCAGTTTTGCAAGGAAAGTGAAGCCATTGATCGATCTACAAGACAACACTAGCATGTACTTAAGTAGGCTTATCCCACGGTGGAGGAATTCCCTCCAATAATCTCCTATAAGAGAGGACAGACATTACATAATAGGTTAGTATGTTCGATACTTCCAAGTGAGGCTAAAAGAAAAGTGTCAAGGGCATGTTTCCAAGTCGCTCTTACTTACAATGTAAATGTGTAATCAAGGCATACGTGTTCAAGCATCCTTTGACAAATTAAATATTTAACCTACAGGACTCATGTGAGACGTATTTGCTGTGTACTGTATAGTATGACCATATAATAAGTTGTATATAGGGGAGACCACCCAGGTGGTGAAACAGATCCACTATTAGACATAAAAATTGTAAACTCCATGTGGCTGCCCAATTTGTATCTGAGGGACACCATGGAGATGAACTCAGCAGTTCCAAGGCCACTGAGAGGTGGTGATAGGGAATTGGTCCTAAGGAGGAGGGAGGTATGGTGGATTGAACTCCCTCTTTCCAAAGAGGACTCTTAATAAGGACTATGATCTTCAAGCATTTTTATAGAGTAATAGGAATAATTTTCTCTTTCTATGACTGTTAGTTTTTACATGACCTTTCACGTTGTATACTATAATGTATATGGGCTATGAATATAGTTATCCATCCATTACTAGTTAAATATGTCTGTGTTAGCTGAATATATGGGTATACCTGTTTAAAAAGTGACCTATGAGAGGAGTAAGGGGTGTGTACTAGGGGTATATAGCATGATGGAAATGTTTGATATACCATGTATGTTTTTCTGGGCATAAGCCCAACACTGCTTGATAAAGGGGCAGAGCACCCCGAAATGTTGCACATGGAAGAGTGTATGAAATACCATTACAAGGAACAAGTAAATATATAGTGTATATATATATATATATATTGTAGAATGTTATTTATTTAAATAAATGACTGGCATTGGTTCATGTGGTCAGTTTCAAAAGGTGTAGAGCTTTGAATGTATAATCTCTTAACCTCAAATGTATATTTTCTAACATTCTTTTTTGCAAGGGCACTTATAGGAACAATAGTTATTACTCTTAATTTCTGAATTGAGAAAGTAAAAACAGAATAAAAGGCAACCTGTATACAGTACCCTCTAATAAATGTACAATATAAATAAATAATTAACTTATTTATTCCTGAATGTTCCAGTTTTATTTATTTTTCCCAAAAGTTTTTGTCAATACAAAACAGACCCTTTAAATTGCAATTTCCATATCTACGGCATTTACTTATTTATTTTTAAAAGGAAGTATATTTCTTGACATATTCTCTAAATAATCAATCTTATAAGAAAACTGTCCACACTGAAGTGGTTGTTGACATATGAATCCATATTCCAAAACAAATCAGCCATGTTACACAAGCCTGACTTTTCAAGCCACATTATTAAATGCCTGATTAGTATAAAAGGTCTATTCAATTTACTATCCAGTCTTAGTTGATGGATTTTTTTTGTATTCAAATCAATATCCCAGTGTGCTTGGTGGTAAGATGACTATTGCTCCTGATTGACCACACAAACTAGAATTACATTTAGAAATGACAAAACCTAATATGTTTTGTTGGAAGAAGCATTTCTTAAGTGTTTGGATTTTAAGAGGTTTTAAAATTCAAGAATATAACAGCGATTCCATTGTCAACATAACTATTTTGGTAGAATAATATTGTAAAATCAATGTGGTGCATTATAAATACAGTATATTTCCTCTCAATGCTTTTAATATCACTCCAAAAAGAAAAAAATATATAACAATAAATTCTCTTGATGTCTCTAGTGCTCATTCAAATCTCCAGGACAGATTAAAGCCCCTCAGTTCCGAAATCCAAATGTTCTGTCCAAAACCGGGCGGATCTCAGGATTTTTTAGGGGTGGGGCTTCTTACACAGTTTTGGGCCTCAGTCACATAGACAGACAGAATAAATATAAAAAAAGAGACCTCAAATATTAAAATACCCCACCACCTTATGCTCATTCAGGGGCAGACTAAATCTCTCCACAACCAATGGGTTTAGTAAACTAATAGACACAAACAGTAGTTAAACTGTAGGGGTAAGAATAGACAGACAACCAAGTTAATTCAAAAGAATATCTTCAATTCCCTAGCACATGTCCGGGGTGCATATAATATATACATAAATCTTAAGGTAAAAACAATATTTAACCTGGATGAAGTACAAGACTAAATTATTAATTCCTGATGTAAATGAGTCCTGAAATTCCACTTTTCAATAACCATATAAGTATTTAGACATATGTCATAATGGTATATATACTCAAAGTACTTGTTCCTTGCAATGGTATTTCAGGCACTCTTTCAGGTTCCACATATTAGGCTTTGGGGGAGTGGGCTAGATGTTAATCAGTGGAAAGGTGCTGGAGTGATGGCAGATGTATTTGTCCCAATTTCAGTAGCTATATCCAAAGGGTTCTGGCAGTTCCAATGTCTCCACCTCTCACATGGATGGCCCCCATCAGCTACCTAGGATCCACACAAACATTTACTTGAAAAACAGCAGCTACATCAATCAGTTTAAGGTAATGTCTAACCAATCCAGATTCAACAACGTGGTCGCACTTTGCTCAACCCCAGCCTACGGTCCTATTTTGGGTTAGATGCAAAAGTAACAAGGCCTTCTTCTTGGATAAAACCTCTCAATTGAGCATTCACAATAGTCGCTACACGTCTATACCCACCATTTTGCACATGCTGGACATGTGACCCAGACATATCCAATCAATAACTCTTAATCCTGGTCCCACCAATCAGAATCTGCCTTCCATCCATTATTCCCAACACCCATCTCTATTTCCTATGACACAAATCCACCCAACCAAAACAAAACTCATTGGAAATTCTACACCATGTGACCCATTATAGTGCATAATAGATAAACAGTGGTCAAACCTAAGAATGAATCATCTATATCATTATAGAAATAGACTCCACCCCACATCCCCAAACAACCCAAAAATTATGATCATGATTCGATCACATTCCTGGATCTTTGGGGCTTTGTGATGGAAGGGTTACTACCTGCTACTAACAACTTCTATATTTATTATGGAAGTTGTCACAAAAAAGAATAGAAATATAATATTCCATTGGGCCAATTCCTTAGGCTTAAAAGGAATTGTACCAATCAGGAAATATTTGATGAACAGGGGTATGAAAAATCGGCTTTGAGGGAAGCCAAAGAAAAGCGCTTCAAACTAAAATATATCATTATTGAAGTTGAATAAACAAAGAAAATAAAGGGTCTATCAAATAAGAGACAGACAGAATATGGTGCAAATATTTGGATGTTGGAAAAAGCAGTAAAAAGATATTGGTACATTCTTAAAAATTAATTATTGAACAAATGATCCCTAATAAACCAAAATTTGTATATACAAAAAAAGCAAATATCAAGGAATTGATTACACCTAGTAAATTTGAAAAGGGGGAAAATAAACCTAAAATCAAGGGAGTATGAAATCATTTGGAAAATGTGTGAATTGTGTATATGTATGGACACAAAAGGATGCAAGTTGGTACTTTACTTGTAAATCTTCATGGGTGGTTTATATTATCAGATGGCCTTGTGGAAAGTTATATATTGGGAAAATAGAGTACTTAAATATCGGAGCTCAGATCTTAAAAAAGCACTTAAATTAATGAATGAAGGAGGGATGGTAACTTATTTGTATCAACATTAGAGATGGCCGGTTCGCGGACCCGAACCCGGATCCACCGCGGATTTCTCCCGGCCGCGAACGGCGGATTATTCCGGACTTCCCGGACTTCCGAACTGCGGATTTTTTTTTTTTTTACGAAATTTTCGAAAATACGAGTATCTCCGTAATTACGAGGATCTACTATACTTGCGGGATACGGAAAAACCAAAGATCCCCGTAATTATGAGGATTCACGTAATTACGAGGATTCACGTAATTACGAGTATTCTCGTAATTACGAGAATACTCATAAAAACGAGTAATTTGTGTAAATTTTCAAGACGGAGCAAGCCACATGATCCAAATTAGCCAATGGCAGCTATCATAGTTACAGAAAGCCTCGTTTTTTTACGGAAATCTTCGTTTTTACGGGAATCCTTGTATTTTCGAAAAATACCGTTTTTTTAAAGTCACGCTAGCGGACTGTACTTTTTAGGTATTGTTGGCATTTATACGTGCTTCTAAGGCCATTACCCAGGTCCCTGAGTGGTTAAGTGTACGTTACCAAGGCTATTTAGACCATTTTAATGCGTTTGCCGAACTTTCATTTTAATATCGTTTTAACGGGTCCGCTCGCAGATTTTCGAATTTTCTGATTTTTTCGAAATCCGCGGATCCCTCGCCAGGGATTTTTCGAAGTTCGGACATCTCTAATCAACATTATATTAAATATCACAATAGTAATTTTAAGGGTAGTTTGTTTAAAGTATTAGATTATACTCCACAGATGGGTAAGGGAGAAGATAGGAAAATGCTTTGTTATGGTTAGAACAGCAATGTATTTACAATTTTAACTTTTTAGCACCTACGTGGTTAAATGATCATGTAGAACTTGTTGCTTTTTTGGGTTGATTGGGGATGTGGGATCTATTTTTATAGTGTTATAGGTGTTGTATTCTGGGATTTGATCACTGGAGGCCATACTGTATGTATGTCCATTATGGACTTTAATGGGTCACATGGTGTGGCTTTTATTTTGGTTGGGTGGATTTGTGTCATAGGAAAGAGAGATGGGGATTGGTTATAATGGACAGACTGATTTGTAGGGGATTCTGATTGGTGGGATTGGGATCAGGTGGTTAAGAGCTATTGATTGGATATGTCTGAGTCACATGTCTGGGGTGGCTGGGAGATAAAGATGTGCAAAATGATGGGTATAGAATTTGTTTTATTGTGTCTTTAGGTTTTGCCGCCTGAGGAAGCCTGCTGGGTGAAACATGTAAAAACTATTGTGTATGTGTAGGTTTTATCCTGGATGAAGGCCTTGTTACTTTTAACTATCTTTTGCAATTAAGTCCAAGCAGGTCCGTAGGCCAGGTTCAGCACAGCATGACCACATGGGAAGATGCCATTGGTGAGACATTACATTAAATTGTTGATGTAGCTGCTGTTTTTCAAGTGAATGTTAGTGTATGGATCCTAGGTAGCTGACGGAGGTCATCCATGTGAGAGGTGGAGACATTGGAACTGTCTGAACCCTCAGTTGGATATAGCTCTTCACATTGGGACAAATACATCTGTTGTCATGTCAGCACTTTTCACTGATTAACATGTAGCCTGCTCCCCGAAACCCTAATAAGTGGAACCTGAAGGAGTGCCTGAAATACCATTACAAGAAATAAGTACTTTGAGTTATATACTGTTATGACATATGTCTAAATTCTTATATGGTGATTAAAAAGTGGAATAACAGCATACAGAGGCACCGATAAACAAATTATTTCTGAACAATGCTGCTTTTTGCAGAAATGGCAGACCTAATTGTTAGCTGGGAGTATAATACATTCATAATACATTCATCTGGTCAAATACATATTTTATCAAGATGGGAATTTATCTTTTGTCTTTCGCTCATATCAACCTTTTTTTTTTCTTCTTAAATCCATCAAGACTGCAGTTGAGACCCCACCTCTCGTTAGGGAAAAATACTAATGGATTTTCATCTTCAGGAAATTACTTTTCTGGCACATATTGTAGTAAAATTTGATGAACAGCTGCTCTTTATTTAGAAATTAATTTAGAAAATGTTTTATTAATTTATTTTTATGGTTCTTTAATGATTAAAAATGAATGTACCTGTTATTAAAGTGTGTGTACTTTCAATTATTTTATTATTTTTTAAGTATAATAATTTAAAGGAATTATTAAGTCTCATTCTTTATTGAATTTTTGAACAATACACATAACAAAAGTACACAATGCATAGCACCTTAAATGCAAAGCACATTTATTAATCTTAATTCCCTGTATAAACAATATTAATTTCATTGACCAATAACACGAATGATTACAATATTATAAGAATATATGTGTTGAACATAAAGTGAATCCTATAAAATTTTCAGTACAACAAAGATTGTGCCTTAACCTCTGTAAATGTCCTTCAAAGTCACCCTATTCAGGCCCCCAGTAATTTCAATTATGTATCTATATTGTTTTCTTGTACAGTTGACATGCATACAAAGAAATCATTGATATTATAATACATTTCTTTTCTTCTAGCTCTGAAATCTACAGTATCAATCTTTTTAAGCTCTTACTATGTTATTTAAATCATCTTAAGTCTTGATGTGCACTTTAGACTTTACCTGATGAATGGACATTATTGGGAAGTACCAGAGCTTGCTTCAGAGTTTACCTCCTCCCTCCTCCTATTTAAGTTTTCTTTTTTCATCTTCACCATATAAACCTGTACTACTGAGCGAGTGTGCGACCTTTAGCAAAAGGACATTCTGTTTGTAAGGGTAGTGTTAAAAATTGAAAGCCGTTTAAAACAAGAGAGAATTTAAAATAAGTTTGCTTCTTGTATTTTCCATTTTCTGTGGCAAGATCTGAAAACTGCTGTTCACAAACGCTGTTCATCTAATCTGATTGAGCTGGGCAAGGATTTCAGTCTCTAGATGTGCAAAGCTGGTAGAGACATACCCTAAAAGACTGGCAGCTGTAATTGCAGCAAAAGGTGGTTCTACAAAGTATTGACTCAGGGGGCTAAATAATCACGCATACCCCACTTTGCAGTTATTGATTTGTTAAAAATGTTTGGAATCATCTATGATTTTCGTTTACTTCTCACGTGTACACCACTTTGTATTGGTCTTTCACGTGGAATTCCAATAAAATTGATTCATGTTTGTGGCAGTAATGTGACCAAATGTGGAAAACTTCAAGGGGGCTGAATACTTTTGCAAACCACTGTAAACTGGACTAAGATCCAAAGGGCCCTTGTAAGGGCCACAAAGGTCCTTGTAAGGACCCAGGAGGGGATCTCGGTTTTGAGAGGTGGGACCCCCGAACCTCTGGCGGGGTAGTCTGCAATCCTCAAACGGCCGATTTCGGGAATCTCCAGCCGTTAGGGGATTTTCTGAAGCGGCCGTTCGAGCTTTCAAACAAAGGTTCGAGTATTGTCGAAAGCGGCATGCAGAAACCGGAAGTAGCACGTGTGTGCGCTACATCCATTTTTTATGCTGTTCCCCGCACATGGACGGGTTCCCCAGACCATCTCCCAGGTCCCAGGGGCCTGTAAGGTAAATTTACACTGCAATATTTCTGAACTATTTACCCCCATTGACTTTAATGGGTCCTTTTTCGGACTTTCAAACTTCAGTTCGAAAACGGACTTCGCCATCTCTAGTAGGATGGCTTCTACCATCTGTGAAAGAAAATGCCCATATAGAAAATTTAAGAACTTGATACCTTTTCAGGTGCTGGCAGTAAACTTTAAAAGATGAGGAAAGTAAATGTGGGATCATTAGATAATGGGTTTAGGATGGTAATAGAGGGTGCCGAAAAGCCAAATGTTTTGCCTCCGTTTACACTATAGAGAAGCCTGGTCCTTATAGCAGTGACTTTAATAATATGATGAAAATTGTCTCTGGCTGACAGAGAGTATACAGAGCATTTGACATTTTAAGTGATTTACAATTGCTGTACCATAAATGGCTCTTAAGTGAGTCACAAATGTAAAAAGTTTTGGGGGTTCTAGTAGATAGCAGACTACAGCAGGCTGTAGTAAACAATGCCAGACAGCCATGGCAAGAGCTAGCAATATTTTGTCTTGTATAAAGAGGGGAATAGATTCAAGGTAGAAAAATATTATTCTCCCTCTTTACAACGCACTGGTAAAGTCTTATTTGGAATATGTTGTGCAGTTTTGAAAATCCCATATATAAAAGGGACATTTTGGAAAAGAAAAGAGTTTAGAGAAAGGCAACTAACCTTACAAAGGGAATGAAGGGTCTTGACTATGCAGAAACATTAGGCAACTTTGCGCAGGGATATGATCACAATATACAAATATTTTAATGGGCCATATAATAAACTCTTTGGTGCATTGTTCACTAATAGGTCATATCAGAGGACTCGTGGGCATCCTTTAAAGGAGAACTAAACTTAAATTTAAAATATTTTTAATATGAAAGTTCTTCTCCCCAGACCACCTGTACATTGTAAGATTCTTCTCTAGTACATTGCATTTAGTACATGTGAGAAATCGGTTCTGTAAATAAGAAGGCTTCCATGTTGTTGCTAATTGCTTCAAAGCTGCTTGTTACCCTGCAATTTATTTACCAGTCAGTGTGAGTTGCTGGTAAATAAACTGCAGGGTAACAAGCAGCGTTCAAAGTCTTATCAGTTATCATGTTGTCTGGAGACTTTAGTTCTCCTTTAAGATAAGAAGAAAAGAAGTTTACAGTGAGAATGGTGAAACTGTGGAACTGTCTTTTGGCAGATGTTGTAATGGCAAGTTCATTAAATAGCTTTAACAGTGGGCTGGATAAGCAAACATTGAAATTTACTGGTATTAATACAAATTGTTCAGATTGATCCAGGGATCCCTTCCTATTGCCTTTTAGAGTCAAGAAGGATCCCTGTCCCCCTTTTTAGATGTTTTAATTTTTTTTGCTTTCATCTGAATCATCTGTTTGGTAGGGCTCTTGTCTAGACTTTAAAGGTTGGACGTATGCCTTCATTCAACCTGCATTACTATGTAAGTACATGCAGAGAGAAGGCAGCTGAAAGTGTCTGAAAGGGTCTGCTACCCAGAAGATATTAATGCTGGTGGAGATTGGAATCAATAGCAAACTTCAGGGACATAAATAGGAAAGTATAGCTGATGTGGTTTGGGGGTTATCTGCATCTGATGTTAGGTTCCTCTTTGTGTGGTCAAAATTGCCAATTAATCTAACATCTAAAAATTACTTTGCCTCTATAAATGAATACATTCAAGCAGCACTTATGTGTTTGTGATGTGTTTGTGTTGCTACATGACCTCAATCCAGTTCTTATTTTGCTCAAGCTCAGTCCCACAGTCCCCTGCCAGACTAACTGACTCTCTGTAAGGGCAAGCATGCTTAGTAATCCCTATGAGGTAGCATTGGGAGAGGGAATTTCCCACTTTGCAGTACATACCAACTGTCACCATTCCAGCTACAGCAAAACTATACATAACAGAAAAGTTTATGATACTAAGGCAATTAATTGACCGCTGAAATGTAAGATGTGTCAGACTGGCTATCTAAAGAAATAGAGGGACAAATTAACAAAAAAAGGTACAGCGATAGTTGGGAAGATTTATAGTTTCCAGTAATGGGCAATTTAAAAAACACATTTCCCTGTGTAGTCCTTAGGCAAGGCAACAAGGGTCAACAGTGAACTCTTCCACATACCGTAAGATGCTTTGTCAATTCCTCCATGCTATTTAAAGAAACACAATTTGCAGTAGGACCATAGTATCTACATAGAGCTCTCAAAACCTACCAATCATACCCCATATGTGAGTGGTAATTACCTCTCAATAATGAAGATATCGGAGTCCAGTTGTCAGTACATCAAAAAACAGACTTTATTATTCCCCCACAAAAATACAAAGCCCTTAAATATCACAAACCCTACATATCACACAATTGCATACAACTACTGTGACTGGGAGGGGTCCATCTAGACTGAGTGACATCCACCAATGTTGTAATACCATCTCTGTAACTCAGTATATGGTAAAACACTTTCACCCTGATGCCTAGTTGTAATCCAAAGATAGTATCTTGGAAAAGTATCAATGTACGTATAGACAATGGTAGTCCTATATTACTGTATTGTAAGTCCCATTCCGTTTCTCTACCCCACACGTCTCACCACCTGCCCCCTTGACCCCATTCCCTCTCATCTTATTCCCCCTCTCTCCTCTTCCTTCATACCAGCCCTAAACTCTTTCTTTAACTTGTCCCTATCCACTGGTATTTTACTCTCCTCATTTAAACATGCCGTGGTCTCCCCTATACTTAAAAAACCCTCCCTCTTTCCTGCTATCGGCCTGTCTCCCTTGTCTCATTTGCTTCCAAACTACTGGAAAGACATGTCTATGCAGATCTAGTCAGTCACCTGTCTGCTAACTCTCTCTTTGACCACCTCCAGTCAGGCTTCTGCCCTAACCACTCCATGGAAACTGCCCTCACTAAAGTGACCAACGATCTACTTAGTGCTAAATCTAAAGGTCACTACTCTTTGCTCATTCTTCTTGATCTGTCCTCTGCTTTTGATACTGTAGACCACCCTCTACTTCTTCAGATCCTGGCCTCCTTGGGTATCAAGGACACTGCACTTTCTTGGCTATTCTCCTATCTCTCTGGTAGGACCTTTAGTGTTTTCCAATCTGAAATTAACTCCACCCCTCGCCCCCTCCCTGTGGGGGTCCCGCAAGGCTCGGTAGTCGGTCCTCTTCTTTTCTCCATCTACACCTATGGCCTTGGACAACTCATTGGTTCATTTGGATTCCAGTATCACCTGTATGCGGATGATACCAAAATTTACATTTCTGCCCCCGACTGCCTAAATGCCATCTCTGCCTTTATGTACTCCCGCTTCCTCAAACTCAACATGGACAAGACTGAACTTGTCCTTTTCCCACCCTCCCGATCTGTTCCCCTCCCTAGTCTTACTATTAATATTAACAACACACGCATATCCCCATCTCCTCATGTCCGCTGCCTGGGAAGCTAGATTCCGATCTTTCTTTTAAACCCCATGTCAATTTGCTTGCCAACTTTTGTTGGCTCCAACTCAAAAACATCTCCCGCATCCGACCCTTCCTCTTGAACGAAGCAAAAAAAATCCTAGTCCATGCCCTAGTCATATCCCGGCTTGACTACTGCAACACACTCTTGTGTGGTTTACCAAACAACCGCCTGGCTCCGCTTCAATCCATCCTCGACTCTTCTGCCCAGCTCATTCATTTCTCTTCTCGCTCCTCTAATGCCTCTCCTCTCTGTCAGTCACTCCACTGGCTGCCCATCACGCAAAGGATCCGGTTCAAGCTGCTTACCCTATCCTATAAAGCACTATCCAACACAGCCCCTTCATATATCTCAGAGCTGATCCACCGATATCGTCCCAGACGCAACCTCCGCTCCGCAAACAATCTCCTCTCATCCACCCTTGTCACCTCTTCCCATGCCCGTATTCAGGACTTTGCTTGTGCTGCCCTTCTGCTCTAGAACTCCCTTCCTTCATCTGTCCGTCATTCACCATCCCTTAATACCTTCAAACGTAACCTTAAAACCCACCTCTTCAGGCAAGCATATAACCTGGCCTAAACATTACCCATCTTACTACCCAATATAATCCAACCAGCCTTTCACACTCCACTGCCAATCTATTTACAGCCTACTGACTCCTGTGTATGTAATATGTATGACTTTGTATAACATGTATTACCTTGTATGTAATGTATGACTATGTAATTGTAAAGCGCCACAGAGGATGTTGGCACTATATAAATCCATAATAATAATAATAATCCCTAGTATCAACAAAGTCCCTATTAAAAGACAAGCCTAATAAAGGAGAACAAGAAGGGGAAATTAGGCTTATCATGATTTTATCAACAGTGGGATGATATTTATAGAATTTTCTCTACACATTGGCACCTCTTGTGAGGACAAGTCATTATTAAGGAAGATAGGGAACAGGCCCCAGATAACAGCTAGGAGGGCCAGAAATGTAAATGATTGGGTTAGTTTAAGCCATTTCTCCCAGGAGCCTTAACACGTTATATAATTGGTTGGGGAGAACAGAAAAAACAAGCAAATGTGTAAAAGTAGGAAGCTATAAATGTAATAATAATATATTGGAAAAACAATGAGAAAATTAACAGAAAGGGTGCAAGAGCATTTGAGAGCAATGAGAAAGGGAGACATTTTATGTATCGCGATAGCGAAACATATATGTTGTGAACATGGGGATCAAAATGTGACAGTGTACTTTCTGGGAGTAGAAAAGATCCGAATTGGTGAAAGAGGTGGTGACTATAATATAAAAATTCGGCAGCAAGAGTTAAAATGGATGTACAGATTAAAAACAGTAAAACTTTTTGGTATGAATGAGGAGGCACAATATAGTTGTTTCCTATAACTGTGTTTGGAGTGCGCGATGCTGACACACAATGTTGGTGTTTATGCCTTTATGTAATATAGATTTCTAGGCTAAAAATAATATGTAGGCCTTTAAGGGGTGGTTACACCTTCAAGTAGGTGTCCCTTTAAAAAGGGCCTCATGGAAGTCAAGGGTACACCCTGAAGAAATGCGCAGTTAGTGACCGGGAGGGGATCCCCAAGATGAGCCAAATGCTGGAAAACTAAGTATATATGTAGTCTTTCACCGTATTCAGGAACAAGTTGGGTGCTGGCATTACGGGTCCTCCTAATGCAGGAGGAGACTGACGGCACATTGGACTTTGTTGGCGGGAGCTGTGGTGATCCAGAGTCCGGAGGAATTGGTGTTGATGGAAGCCTCACACACATGGAAATTTACAACGAGGAACGGGTGAAGTATGCAATATGTGCAAAAACGTATAAGTCCCGTGAAGTCAAATTAAGTGTGTGTATTGAGAGACGATATCATGCTGTTTGAGATCTGTCTACATGTGTCTCCAAGACTCTGGTTGTAACAAACAAATGTGTTAAATTCAGTGAATACTTATCTACCCAGGATCCCCTATGAGCAAATTGATCTCCCGCCGACTCTATTTTGGTTTAATAGAGAAACAGAATGGGACTTACAATACAGTAATATAGGACTACCATTGTCTATACATACATTGATACTTTTCCAAGATACTATCTTTGGATTACAACTAGGCATCTGGGTGAAAGTGTTTTAACATATACTGAGTTACAGAGATGGTATTACAACATTGGTGGATGTCACTCAGTCAAGATGGACCCCTCCCAGTCACAGTAGTTTTATACAATAGTGTGATATGTAGGGCTTGTGATATTTAAGGGCTTTGTATTTTTGTGGGGGAATAATAAAGTCTGTTTTTTGATGTATTGACAACTGGACTCAGATATCTTCATTATTGAGAGGTAATTACCACTCACATATGGGGTATGATTGGTAGGTTTTGAGTGCTATATGTAGATACTATGATCCTACTACAAATTGAATTTATTTCTATCTACTAGCACCACCTTGTATTGTAAGGTATATATCCCAACCCCTTTATATATGGATATTTTCAGTGCGATGAGACACAAGTGTTTATATTTAAAAACATACCTTGGTTAAATACTGAGGCTGGATACACACCAGCAGATATTTTCGACCGACCGACCGATTCACAGTACTTTCGGTCGGCCGAAAATATCTGCAGGTGTGGGGCGGTCGGTCAGGACAAATAGTCCCTCCGTGTATACCCAGCCTAATGCTGTCAAGCCAGGATGCTCTATCATATGTGTGCATTGTGCTTATCTAAGTAGATATGTGACTTTCTTTACATAGCTTGTCAGCTGGATTTCACAATAAGAACTTAACTAAGCTATAATTATAGTCAGTGTAAGCACAAATTCAATAATGGCTGTATATAAAACATGTTTTATTAATACACACTGTAACTTTTAAATCACAAATTGCTTTAATTTGTCTATAAATGATTAGTCTCTAGTTAAAAGAAATTAAGCATATATGAAGTGCCATTGTTTGGAAAACAATGTTATGAAAAAAATCACACTGTGCAGATTATTCAAAGGGTCATGAATAAGTACACATTTCCACCTACCTACTACTCTCCTTATCTCCTATAGTTGTGCTTTTATAATAATTACAATTGGTCCTAAACCCCCACCCTTTGTGGGACCCTTGGTCGTTTACATATTTGTCATAAGAAAAAAAGTTTATTCTATTTAAAACAGAAAACAAGTCCATGCCTATACCTCTGTGGCCTAATAAAGTAAGTATCAACAATTACCAGATTGGTTTCACTGATTTCATAACAAAAATATAAACTGCTCACAATTTCTGATCCACATAATATAATACAATTTAAAGGGACACTATACTGAAAAAAATGACTTTGCCTCATCTTAATCTATAATTGAATACATGTAAGTAGCACTTACTCTGATTTGCGTGTGTTGCTGCATGCCTTCAATCCAGCACACATTCTGTTTAGGAGCAGTATCCCACCTCCCTCTTTTAACCACTCCCCCTTTTATCTGACCTGACTTTTTCCCACAAACCAACTGTCAAGCCTGCACACAGCATTACAACTGTCAAAACTCTGTCACCATTCCAGCTACAGCAAAACTGTCACAGAAGAATAGTTTTTGAGAGCAAGGAACTTGATTGACAGCTAAAAAATAAGAAGTTTTAGATTGGATATCTAAAGAAATAGGGGGCAGATCAACAAAAAAAATGATAGTGGTTGGTAAGAATTAAACAGGGAGATTCAATAAAAGTCTTTATCGTTTAAAATGGTGCTAATTTTGACCCATCCAAATCAGATGTTAGCTTTCAAATGTTACATAAGTTCTGATTGGTTGGGGCAAAATTAGCAGCATTTTAAACAATAAAAACTTTTATTGAATCTCCCTGATAGTTTCTAGTTATGGTCAATTTAAAATAACTTTGTTTCAGTATAGATGCCCTTTAACAAGTAATAAAATGAATGGAAACAAAGTCCCACAAATAAAATAACTGAAAATGTTATTAAAACATATAAATGCATTACTTCTTCTGCAGGTAAAGAAATGAATTTCTTGGAAATCTACCCTGGCGATGCACAGTAACAATAACTTGTAAACACCGCATTTCTGTTGAGTAAGTTTGGTACGTGCCCTTTTATGCAAACTGATTAAAACTTTTAGATAATCACATGCTACAAGGTGGTTCACAGCACAATGGTATCTTTCAGATTTAGTAAAGAGTCACACAGGCTCATTTACCCAGACTCGCTGGGCAAACAAATGGAGTTAAAGTCGTGCTAACCGGTTCGCTACCGGTTAGCGCGACTTTAACTCTATATTAGCGTAGGATGCGCGGGTTACACAAAAATAACCCGTGCATCCAACGCTTGCAATTCAATACCGCGTTTGCCTTAGATTTAGCGCAGGATTTTAACGCCAGCAAATAGCTGGAGTTAAAATCCTGCAGTGGGTAAATCCCTTTCTGGGATTTACCCACATTCGCAATTGCAAAATTGAATCGCAGAAGGTGCATTCACCCAGAGCAAAAGCGGAACTGGGTAAATAAGCCTGACAGTTTCTAAACTAGGCTGGTTTCGGAAATGGCAGTTTTGAAAATCTGCAGATCGGAAAGATTTTTTTCAAAACTCTGAACTTATCGAAAAATCGAAAATTAAATTGAAGAATTGATTCCAAAAAACAGAATTCTGATTTGATTAGATTTGAAACTTTTTTGGGGTTTCCACAGAACCGCTGTCAGAATAAAACTCTCAAGTTTCATTCATCTTCTATTCAGCTTTAATTCAACAGTTTACTCAAAAGGGTCAATTGCCAAAAACATGCTAATATCTTTTGACATGATAGCGTAGGGCCCTGATCCCCCTACAAAATTATGGGACAGTGAAAAGGTGTTTGCACATGAGGAGGGGAAAAGATCCCCCCCCCCGAATATTGTGCAATAAGATGTGATTTTAAATTGTATTAAATTATATTATGGCCAGATTTTGTAGGGGGTTAAAAACATAAAGTTTCCTTTCTTTATTACATTTGTTGTTTCAAATAAAAATAAACACCTCTCCCTCCTGAAAATATTAGTGGATGTGAACCATCTGTCCATCATGTTGAAAGTAATTTTTGAACAGTAGCATTGAGCAGGTGGTAAGGGCATTTCATGTAATCAGATTTATTAAAGCAATAAATAATGCTGATTGAACACAACGGTAAAAACGGCAAAACAATAAGTCCATAAAACCCAAGGCAATTGAATATTACAGAGGAGTTTTCTGTTTCTTGCCATATGTGAAACAATATTTAGAACACTGATCTCCATTTAGCGTAAAGGTAATATAGAGGTCACAGAATCAAACACCATAAGAGAGTAATAATATTAATTTCTCTTTTTTTTGTTGTGGAACACCTGTGTTCTTTTGCTGGGTTACTGTGGTATTACCTATTATTTAAGAGTATATTATAACATATGTAGTCATAAATATAATAAATATTATCAATATAATGTTATCTTACCCCACATTTTAACCAATCTATTTTAAATGATAACTATTGTGTGTATACGTTTTCTTAAAGGGCATGTCCACCTCCAACATGAACTTTGGGGGTAAGGTAGGTAATCCCTACCCACCCCCAACCGCTGCCATAATTCTTTACAAAACTCCCCACATTTCTACTTACACTTTCTCGGCGATCCGATCCGGCCTCCTACTTGCAAGCAGGGGCTGGAACCGCATCTGTGATTGGTTGAGAGGCAGCCAATCACAGCCAACATCACTCGAAACACCGCGGGAGAGAAGGCTCTGTAAGTATGGATGGGGGGGGGATTTTTAAGAAATATTGTGGCGGTTGGGGGTGGGCTGGGGTTACTTACCTTACCTCCAAAGGTTATCACGCTAGGTGCAACAGCGGCTGAGGATGAATCCAGATGGTGGGATGCGGCGCATGCCTCAGACCTTGATGAGGACAAGGATTCAGCATGGAACAGATGCCTCACAGACAGCTTCAGTTATCAGTTTCCTGGACTTTGAAAAGGCATATCTGGAGAACCATAAGGAGCAGAGATGTAAGGTAAGGTTTATTTTAAACTAAATAGTGGGGCCAGTAGTGGGTTAATTTATAGTTTTGGGGGTAAACATGCCCTTTAAAAAACAGTAAAATGAAAAGTACTTGGGACAGGGTTATAGGACTGGTAATTCCTACCTCCAAATATCATTTCTGTGAGGAGCACCAGCCCAAAAAAAATGTATTCTGCCAGTCTTCCTCCTAGCTTCAGCACTATCTTTAATAAAGGATTAGTCCAGAACTAACCTGGCAAATAAACACAGTTGGTGCTGTAGCTCATCAACGAAACAATATTGTCAGGTAGGGATAATCAATCTTACCTCCCTGCACATGGTACTTTCAATTTTTAAATAGTTTAAAAATTAATAGTTAATTTAATTTATTTTAAATAGTTAATTTAGTTAACATCACAAAAATTTAAATTAGGCTGACAGAAATATATTGTTGGCCTAGAAAAATACATTTGTACAAGGATAGAGAATTGGTTGTTGGATCGCATGCGAGAGAGAGTGGTGGTCAATTGAGCTACATCCATGTGGATTATATACTGGGGCCACTTTTTAAAAAAAAAAATTCTTTAGAAATACCTTAGAAGGGGGCATTGAGAGCAAGTTCTCAGTGTTTGCTGGTGACACTAACCTTTGCAGAGATTTGGAAACTTCAAATGATGTGCAACTGCTGCAAGAAGACCTAGATAGATTATCAAAATGGGCAGCAGAATGGCAGATGAGATTCAATGTAGATAAATGTAAGGTGATACATTTGGGGTTTAACAATCCTTGTGTCACCTACACCAAAAATAAGTGAAATATTTGTGGGTTCTAGTAGATAACAGACTTATCTGTAGACAGCCACAGTTAGAGGTTCAAAGTATTGTATAAAGAGAGGAATAGATTCAAGGGAGAAAAAGATTTACAAGCCACTGGTAAGGCCTAATTTGGAAAATGCTGTGCAGTTTTGGAATTCTCATATACAAAGGGGACATCTTGAAAATGGAAGCAGTTCAGGGAAGGGCAACTAGAATAACAAGGGGAATGGAGGGGCTTGACTATGCAGGCAGATTAGATAAATTAGGGCTGTTTACATTGGGGAAGGGAACTTTGCACTGGGATATGATAACTTTATACAAATATATTAATGGGCCATTTAATAAACTATCTGGTTAATTGTTCACTAATAGTTCATATCAGAGGACTTGTGGACATCATTTAAGATTAGAAGAAAAGAAGTTTCATCTTCAGGTTAGGAAGATAAGAGAACGGCGAACTGTCTTCCAGCAAATTGCAAGTTCATTGAATAGTTTTAAAAGTGGGCTGGATAACTAAAAACTAAAAAATATTGAGAATATACTGTAGTTCTGGTTAATCAGGGATACTTTATTGATTGCCATTTGGGTTCAAGAAGTAATCTACTACCCCCCCCCCCCGCACACGCTTTTAAGTAGAGATGGACTAGAATATCGAATATCGATTGAATGTTCGAATCGTTTATGGGATTTTTATCGAGTGTTCGAATCGTATATGGGATAATTATCGAATGTTCAAACAAAATTTGGAGGCACACCTGGGTTTCTCACCCTAATGTGCAGCCTTTAATGTTCTGTGTGATAGGTTGTGCTCAAATGAAGGCAACACCATGGGGTTTTTTTTTTCGACCAGCAGAATACCATTCAGTTTCTTGAACAGTTGTCTGTTGGTCCCAAAGATAGACCCGAAATTGACCTAAGCCCATACCTGCTTAGATATTATCTAATGTATTATAAGTACAACAAGCTGATTATTATTAAATGAATGGTACCAATACATATACTTAATTAGATATTGTGTATATGTTTGTTTAAATAGACCACTTTATATAGACCAAATTGTACAATATTATAATACAAAAAGCTGTACAAGGGGGGCAAAAAATATAAATATATTTTTTATATATTATATATAATTATATAAATAGGTAGATTGATTTGCGTATGTTCAATTAGGCCACCTTTACCCTAGTAGAAGTCTATAGGCTTATAGGGTGGCAGCAATGATGAGGAAATATAGGGGCACTTACTGTGGGTAGGAAACTCCCTGTTGTTGGACAAGAAAACATTATCTGCTTGATAAATGCAGGCATCCTTGAGTCCATTTTAATGTTAGTCACGTTTAATTTTTTTCAGTCCAAATGATCTGGACATCAGAAGAAGATAAAATGGGTTAGTCCAATTCTTTTTTTTTTTAATTGAATTTGAATACAGGTCCACTTATTTAAAATAATACACAGCATCGATATTAGGGTCAATATAAAGGAACACTAAGTCCATAAATATTACTATTTGCCATCCATTTCTATTATTCACAGGGAGGTAAGAAAGCTTATTCTCACCTCCCTGTGAATAATAGGACACTTGGCAGACCTGGAACGGGTCGGGACAGAGCGGCTTGCAGTGGAGCAGTGGAGCGGCAGTAAGGAAAGTTCCCGGTCCCCCAGGCGTCCTATTATTTACAGGGTTCTCTCCTCCTTGTGAATAATAGAAACGAATGGCAAATAGTTATATTTATGGATTATGGGGAGTTTAGTGTCCCTTTAAAGAATTTGATCATATTGATCAGATTATCTGTGAAAATTAACATTGACCCCCATCTACCAGAACCAGACCTTTTATTTTATTTTTTAAGCTGAAATCTATGGAAGATCAACGGCGCAAAGTTGGACCGTGTATGGCTACCTTAACTCTTAAACTCGCAGATGTAAACATGCACATATACATTAAAAACAGATTTCCACTTAGATTTCCTATACGCTAGAAATGTAAGCTGTGAAACAGGGAAACTAGGAGTAGCTGTTACAGTATCTTCTTTGGAAACAAGTTTACTAGAGCAGTACAGACCAAGGTTAGTAGATATTTGAAGTATTAAATGTGTGGTGTAAGTTCAGCATAATGAAAAAGCTTTCTTTTTCATTGTCAAAAGAGAAGAGAAAATGACTTCCAGCTGGGAGCAAAGATAAGTGTAGCTAAAAAGGTGAAATTTACAGACAATGAAAACCATGGTAGTTTTAAATAGTAGGGAGACAATGTGTCTCCTTTATTAAAACCTGTTTGTATTTTAATAGATACACATGGAAAATAAAGATTGTTTCCATGTCCTTGTATACTTCCGGGTGGTAGCTGTTTGTGGGTTATAAAAGTAGTTCACCTATAAATTAACATTTAACATGGCATCTGCTTTCTGAAAATATTATTAAACCCTGTCTCTGAACTTTGTTTTAGCATTTTATTATTAACTGGGATAGCATGCCGCAATTAAGTTGCGGGCTATAACATTAATATACTTAACTAATGCCTAGAGATTATTCTAGCTGTAGTAACGATTATTGTCAGTAACCAGTCGTCAGGGATTGGGTGTAGACATCCTGGGATAGATGAGGGTGGGGGGGGGAGTAGCGTGCGTGCCGACATATATATATGGCTATAGTAGAGAAATTGGGGGGTTGTGACATAAGGTTTGTTCTGTATACCACACTGTTACGTGGAAGTGGTTGTGGATATGTTGTTTGATATGTATTGGTAGAATGTCAATAAAGCTCTCCCAGAGCTTGAAGAATTGTTTACCTTTGTTTTCCTTGTCTAGTGTTGCTTCCACCCAGTCCATGCGGAATAGAAATGATAATTTAGTTTTGAATAATTTTATGGATGGTGGGGTGGGTGTTATCCATAGTTGGAGTATGGTTTTTCTGGCTGCGGCTGATATGATAAGGAGTAGTTTCTTTGCTCCTAGTGTAATATAAGGGGTTTGTGTATTTGCGTGTCCAAAGATTGCCCAGAGTGGTGTTAGAGGGACGTAGTTTATTAAATGTTGTGTGGAGAATGTTGCTACTTGATTCCAAAAGTCTTGAATAACTGGGCAAGACCACATGCAGTGGAAGAGATCTGGTTTGGGGTCTTTGCATTTTGGGCAGCAGGTTTGAGGCAGACCCCTGATCTTCCCCAGTCTATATGGTGAAATATAGCCTCTGTGTAGTAGTTTTAAGGTCATCTCGTGGTATGAGACTGCTGGGAGGTATTTTGTGTGTAGGTTTATAATTTCTTGTGTGATGCTTTCTGGTAGTGTGGGTATGTTTTGCTTCCATTGATTTATCTTTTGGTGGGTGGTTTGGGTATTTATATGGTGTTGTAGAAGTTTGTGGTAGTTGGATAAGGAGTTCAGACTCTGTTCTGGGGAGTGGAGGAGTGTATCTAGTGGGTTGTTCCAGTCTATTTCTCTTAATTGGGAAATTGATTTTGAGACGTAGCTGCTGGCCTGTAGATAGTGGAAAAAATTCGGTCCTATGATAGGGAATTTGAGTTTTGCCTGTGAGAAGGATAGTGGGTGTCTGGTATTTGTGTCTATTAGTTCTCGAATTGTTTTTATTCCCTCAGTGTGCCATCTGTAGAATATTGTGTGTGCCCTCCCCTCCTGGAAATTTGGATGGTTAGTGAATGGTAATCATAATGAGTGAGATTGTTTTAGGCCCATCTTTGGGCGGGTTTTGTTCCAGGCTTTCCATCCCGACATAAGAAGAGGGTTGTCTCTGGTCCTCTCCGGCAGGTCTACGTAGCGAGTGTGTAACATCGAGGGCAGGGATTGAGAATCAGGATAACTATATAGTGTGTTGAGGCACAAGGAACAATAGGTTGTATAGTAAAAGCTCAAATGAGATCAGGTGCAGGTACCAAAGTCGAACAATAACATCAAAATCAAGAGGCAAAAGAAGGTACCGCACACAAAATATTCAAACTATATACAACCCTTTATTATAGAGATAGACTTAAAAAATACACTATATACAAATAAATAAGTAACCAAAGCACCCTGACTCATAAATATAGATATAAATATATATATAAATATAAAGTGCCTAGTACAAGTGCAGCCCTCCATAACTTAAAAGCAAAACATATGTTAGCATGTAAGACTCCATATTAGGAACACCATACACTTATCTGAACGATGTAACATTCAAGTCATGGTAGTCAGTCAGTGTGGAAAATGCAGTAACAGCAGGGCACGGTCAGGGAGCAGGGTGATGACCCAAGAGACGCCGGACGCGTTTCGCCCTGAACAAGGGCTTTCTCAACAGCATGTGCAAATGCCGGGGATGTGTGTCGACCATTTATACCGTACCGGCGTCAACGCGATTACGCCATTGCGTCGACGCATGTTAGTGACGTAACCAATGTCCTGGCAATTAGCGTAAGGAGCGTGCGCGATCGGGCAAATAAGCCGGTCATAATAAGACACGGCAGATATGCAGAGTAATAGGTCATTCAATAGTCACACACCCCCAAAAGAGAAGGAAGGAAGGGGCCATAAACAAAGTAAATCACAGTTATATATAAAGATACATAAAATACCCGATGCGTACAGGATATAACCAGGTATATGTGCCAAGAGTGCAGAGAGCATCATCAGCCTCAAGTATAAGAGGTTAGACATCAGGTGAGTTCTATACAATAGTATTGTTCATATTGGGCAACAAATATTATCCATGTAATAACAAAACCAGTATCATTCTTAAAATAGTGTCTATAAGATAAGGTCCATGAAAAGCAAACAGTATCTGGAACATTCTGTAGTCGGTATAAGCATCCATGGAAAGCTATCCCAGATATATAATGTCCTTGTTCATTATGTCGCTGCGGAAGTATCCAATAGAGATATGTATAGATGGAGTCAGCATCTGTCAAATAGGTCCAAAGATAGATAGCCATATATTTGGAGAATCCAGTTTAGCCAGTATAGTCCAAAAAGTGAATTCTGTCAGAATCCCAGACAACTGTCACAAAAGCCAAATCCTCTCCTGAAAAAACAACTTGATCCTGATTATGGTGGTCAGGGTTTCATCAATAGGTGGGAGTAATCTGTTCATCCGAAAAGAAGGTCCTTGTAGATAAGCGCATGGTTATAATATATATGTGGAGAATGGTGGTATCATCCCAAAGTAAACCTGTGATTGTGTGGAAGTGGGGCCCCACTTTAAAGTTGTAGAGTCCAAGTGCTGCTTCCTCAAGTCAGAAATTTAGTGTTCTGTAGAAATATCTGTGGGATGAATAATCAAATTACGACAGAATAATGTAGTGCATTCAACAGGATATACTGGAAAAGTTCATCTAATAATGAAGGAGTAGCCAAATTACAGGAAGGATGTAAAGTCCATGGACTCATTGAGCCCACCGGGGTATATGGTTTTTAAGCAGTAAATCCATCTTGTTTCGTGGCGTAAAAGTTTTTTGTCAAGGTCCCCTCCCCGTAAATTAACGGAGACCCTTTCAAGGCCAAAAGTCTTTAAGTCTTTGAATGAACCCCCATGGGCTGTCAGGAAGTGTCTCGCAATTGTCGTAACAGTAATGCCCTCAAGTCTTCTTGTCTGGGCTAGTCTTATGTCTGAAATATGTTTTGCTAGTCTATTTTTAAATTTTTGGCGGGTTTTTCCCACATATAACAGTCCACATGGGCATTGTATCGCATATATAATGCCTGTTGTTTTGCAGTTAAATTAGTGATATAGGGGAAAGCTATCCCATCCAGAAGAGTCACGTACCTCAGTGACCTTATACATAAATTGACAGAACGTGCAGGATCCACAAGGAAAAGTCCCTTTAAGTCTGGTACCCCTGGTACGTACATTGTCAGATCTTGTATAGTGGCTATGGGTCAGCATGTCCGCCAAGCTTTTGCTCTTTCTTGCTGTGATGGAGGGCTTATCTGTAAGAAAGCGACCGATTATTTTATCATTTTTTATTATATGCCAAGATTTCTCAAGAGCACCCCTCAAGCTGTCCCACTCCCTGCCATAGGTGGTAATGTATCTAATTACTTCAGTGGCAGTGTTAGCATACTTAGGCCGAAGTAGGTCATTTTGAGTTAGAAGTCCAACTTTAGTACATTCGTGTCTAATTAAACCCTTGGGATATCCCCTCACATATAATCTATCTGCAAGAACTATTGATGCTTTGTGGTAATCATTGTCTAGAGAGCAATTTCTCCTAAGCCTCAAGAATTGACTTCTAGGGATAGATTTTTTAAGAGGCAAGGGATGAGCACTGTTATAATGTAGCAAGGAATCGGATGCTGTAGGTTTACGAAATAGGGACGTGTTGAGTTTATTGCCCTGTAGCGTAATGGTTACATCCAAGAATTCCAAACTAGAAGACGAGACATTATGTGTGAGGAAGATATTAAATGTGTTACTGTTAAGGATCTTAATGAAGTCATACAGTAACTGTCTGGTACTGCTCCACAGAAAGAAGATGTCATTTATGTAGCGGTACCAGACCTCCACATAGGCAGTGAAGCAGAGGAGATCCTCAATAAAGACGTGCTCCCTCTCCCACCAACCCAAAAATAGGTTGGTGTACGTTAAAATATGCCAGTTCTTATCTAGAATCTTCCTAATTTGACTCCAATCATTGTTAAATTGGGTGATAAATCGAATTTTCTTATCATTATTTTTACTCCTAGTCATTAAGAGATTTTGTTGGCTCACTACTTGGGCTTCGTCTCTACAGTTTTTAATCAAGTTTTTTGGATAACCCCTTTGTTCAAATCATCTTGTAAGGCCCTCTGCTGCTAAATCATAATCTTCCTGTACAGTGCAGTTCTTGGTAATACCCTGGAGCAGTCTCTGCGGGTGAGCACTCCTATAATGCAACAAGGAGTTTGTAGAAGTCTCTTTTCTAAAGAGTTTACTTTTAAGCTTGCCTCCCCATTTTTCAATATGGACATCTAAGAAATTCACTCCTTGTGTAGAGATTTCTCTAGTTAAAAAGATGTTCAACACATTATCATTAAGGCAGTCGATGAAAGAGTTAAGCAGATCTAAGGGACCCCGCCAGATGAAGAATATATCATCAATAAATCGTAACCACAGTTCCACATGATTGGTATAACTGTCCATATGGTCACAAAAGACGTGCTCCCTCTCCCACCAACCCAAAAATAGGTTGGTGTACGAGGGAGCACATGGAGCACCCATGGCCGTACCTCTCACTTGTACATAGTATTTCCCATCAAATAGAAAATAGTTATGTTTTAAGATAAAATCAAGTAGTTTGAGGATAAAGCCATGTCTCCCTGTCAGACCACATCTTTCCATGTGTAGGAAGTAACTTGCAGCTTCCAGACCAATATCATGTGGGATATTGGTATATAGCGACTCCACGTCACATGTCACCATCAATGATCCCTCTGGGACCTCAATGTCCCGTATTTTACATATGAAATCATTAGTGTCTCTAATATAAGAATCAAGGGCAGTGACATGTGACTGGAGATGGCCATCAATGAAGATACATAGTTGTTCACTCAAACCCCCAATTCCCAAGATGATGGGCCTACCTGGTGGGTTGGTAATGTTTTTATGTACTTTCGGAAGTAGGTATAAGGTAGGAGTCACTGGATGTTTAGTAAGTAAAAAAGTAGCTTCAGTGGATGTGATGAGTCTCTCTTCCTGTGCATCGTCCAACAGATGTAGCAATTTTTTACAAAAGTAGTCTGTGGGATCAGAGGGAAGCAACTTATAATTATTTAGGTTAGATAGTTGTCTAATTGCCTCATTTTTATACAAATGATCTGGCCATAATACTATGTTCCCGCCCTTGTCAGATGGTTTGATAACCACATCACCCCAGCTCTCAATGTCCTTAAGAGCCTCCCATACCTTGTGTGTAAGATTATAACCATAGTGAGATTGTGTACTGATTTTATCAATTTCAAGGAGGGTATTATTATAAAATTGAAAAAAAAAATTTTGAGAATCACACAATTGTTGGTCTAGGGTGGTGTGAGTGTAGTTCGAGGAGGCGTGCAGCCAATCCCTAACTATTCTAAGATGGGAGGCCGTATTGTATAGTTCAATGTTTGGGAAGCCAATGCCCCCTTTGTTTTTTGGTAGCATGAGTGTGTTGAAATTGATTCGTGAGGGTTTGTTGTGCCATATATATCTGCGAAAGGTGGAATTTATATATTTTAAGTCTTTTTGGGTTAGGAATAGCGGTAGAGTTTGTAATAGGTAGAGTAATTTAGGGAACAATATCATCTTTATAAGGTTGGCTCTTCCTGTGAAAGATAAAGGGAATTTCGCCCATGCTGTAAGTGTGTTTGTCATTTGGGTTAAAAATAGGGGGAAATTTTCTGAGTATATCTGTTCGATTTGTCTGGGTAAGCGGACTCCTAAGTATGTGATGGCTGTGTTGGCCCATTTGAATGGAAAGTTCTTTGACCAATTTGGGGGGTCGTTTGTTCCCAGAAGGAGTGCTTCTGATTTGTTATAATTCATTTGCAGTCCCGACAGCCTCCCGAACTGTGTCAAATCGTTCATTATAGCTGGTATGGATCTGGTTGGTTTGGATATGAATAGGAGGATGTCATCAGCGTATGCTGGGAGTTTTAAGACCTCCTTGCCTATTTTGATGCCTGTAATGTGTTTATTATTGGATATGGTTCTGAGTAGTGGGTCTATGCTGAGGTTAAATAATAGGGGGGAGAGTGGGCATCCTTGTCTCGTCCCTCTGTGGGTTTGGAATGTGTGCGAGTTGGTGTTGTTGATTAGTAGGGAGATATTGGTGTTTTTATGAAGGAATGTAATTAGTCTGGTGAAGTTGGATCCGAAGTTTCGTGTTGTAAGGATTTTGTGTAGGAATTCCCAGGATATTCTGTCGAAGGCCTTGTCGGCGTCCAGGCTCAGAAGGACCTCCTGGGAGTGAGTTTTGGTGGGGTAGGCTGATATGGCAGCTATAGCTGTACGGATGGCTTTGGTGGTGTTTCTGCCTTTGGTGAATCCTAATTGTGAGTCCGTGATTAGTTCTGGCATTATGTGACTAAGCCTATTAGCCATCACCGTTGTCAGGATTTTATAGTCCTGGTTTAGTAGTGATATTGGTCTATAGGATTGGACCAGTAGTGGGTCTTTGTTTGGTTTGAGGAGTAAAATGGTTTGGGAGCCATTAAAGTTTTGGATATGAGTGTCTTGATTAAATATGTTGTTATATAGGTCTGTGAGGGCGGTGAGTATGTGGGGGTTTAGTAATTTGTAATATTCTGCGGGGAGGCCGTCGGGGCCGGGGGTTTTGGTATTATGGAGTGTTTTGATAACTTTGGAGATTTCTTGTTGGGTTATTGGGCGATTGAGTGATTCTTGTTGTTCTGATGTTAGTTGGGGGAGGGAGCATGATTCTAGGTAAGTGTCAGCATCTTCAGATATGGTTGTGTGTGATGTGTATAGGGTTTGGTAGTATTGTAGGAAGTGTTGTTGTAGTTCTGGTTGAGTAGTTATGGTTTGATTTGTGTTGGTGTCAAGTATCTGTAGTATAGAGCAATGAGAGCGTTGCGGTTTAGTCAGTCTAGCCAGTAGTGTGCCTGTTCGGTTTCCCCATCTGTGGTATTTGTTTCTTCTAGTATCTACTGACCAACGCGCTTGACCTAGGAGATATGTATCTAGTAGGTTTTTTATTGCTGTATAGCGTTCTTTGTTTGCTTCCGTGGGGTCATTGATATATTGGCTGCACGCCTCCCGGAGGTCACGGTCTAGTTGGGAGTATTTTTCCCTGTGAGCTTTTTTCTTGTGTGAAACATATGCTATTATATGGCATCTCATCACCGCCTTGGAGGCCTGCCAGAAAAGAGCCAGGTTTTCGGTGTGGTCTATATTGTCATCTTCGTAGTTTTGCCATTCAGTGGTCATAAATGTTTTAAAGTCTTCTGAGTTGTAAAGGTAGGCTGGAAATCTCCAATGATTTGGTCGTGTGGTTTGCGTATTCAGCTTTATTGAAAGTTCGACCGGTGCATGGTCTGATATTAATATGTTATTTATGAATGTGTTTAGTATATGAGGGAATAGGTCGTTGGATGTTAAGATGTTATCTATGCGTGAGTGTGAGTGGTGAGGGTGGGAGTAGAAGCTATATTGTTTAGTTGTTGGGTGTTGTAGCCTCCAGGGGTCGCAGAGACTTAGTTGTGTGATTATTTCCAGGAGAGGAGAGGGTGTGATAGTTGGAGTTAGTCTGGGGCCTGTTCTGTCTATGGTGTTGTTCAAGATTGTGTTGAAGTCTCCTCCAATGAAGGTTTGGTGGTGTGGTTTGGCCAGCAGCCGTCTCAAAAGATCAGAGTAGAACTCCGTGTTGTTCCCGTTTGGAGCGTAGATGTTGACTATGGTATATATTGTGTTTTTTATTTCTAGGTCTAAGATCAGGAATCTGCCCCCGGGGTCTTTTATTGTGTCCATTATTGTTACCTATAGGTCTTTATGTATTAATATAGCTACTCCTTTGGATTTTGATGTGTGTGAGGCTGATATGCAGTGTGATATCCATGGTGCTTTTAGGAAGCCTTCTTCGGATTGTTTCCAGTGTGTCTCCTGGAGTAGGGCTATATGTGTAGTCTCTTTAGGTGGGTGAGGACTCTATTACGTTTGACTGGAGTGTTTAACCCGTCTACATTCCAGGAGACCATTTTAACCTGGGTTAACACAGTTTAGTTGGTATGTTGGGTATGGGTTGTGGGTGTATGTTTCTTTCTGTACTTGCCTGAGCTCGCCGTCCCAGCGAGCGGGGGTATCAGGGTTTGTCTTTGTGGGTGCAGTGTCTCACGCGCGGCTCCCCCCTTAGTGTCCCGTCCCTGACGACATGGTAGTTGCTGAAAAAGAGATAAAAGGTTAGATAAGGCATATAACAGTAACTAGTTAAACTAGTTAAACTTAACAATAAAGTGGTTATTGTTTCAAACATATTGAAAAACAAAAAAAACATTTTAAACAATTAAGTAATTTCAGATTGGTTTGAGCCCCCAATGTTTTTAAGTTCATTTCTAGTTTTATAGAAATTTGTTGGTGTGTCCGCTTTAGTGGTTTCCCAGGTAGTGGGATGAAGCCTCCTCCGGTGTGGTATATAGTTGTGATTTGCCATTGTCTGTTACTCTCAATTTGGCTGGGTATAGAATTTGAAACTTTATATTGTGTTCATGTAGATATTGACAGACTGGGTTAAAGGCCTTTCTTTTGGCGCTTACTGCTGCTGAGAATTCTTGGAATAAGAGAAGTTTATGATTATCAACTTCTAGAATTTTTCATTTTTCGGTATGCTTGTAGGATTAGTTTCCTAATCCCTGAAGTCTAGGAGTTTCAGGATTACTGGTCGAGGTCTTTCAGTGGTTAGTTTGTTCTCGGGGCCGATTCTATGGGTCCTCTCAATTTGTAATCCATTATGGTATGGTGTTATTCCGATCTTGGGTGACGTATTGTAGTAGATCTAGGCCTTTGTATGTTTCTGGTATACCAATGATTCTGAGGTTATTTCTTCTTGTACGGTTTTCCAGGTCATCTAGTTTGTCTTGTAGTTGTTGTATAGAATCGCGCTGTAGTCCAGATGTATTTTCCAAGGGGGTTAGAGAGTCCTCTATATTACTAACTCTAGTCTCCAGGGTCGAGATTCTCTGTGTGTTTTTGGTGACCTGTGAAAGTGCTGAGGAGATGGAGGAGTGTAGTACTTCTGTCGCTATTTTGGCTGCTTGATCGGAGGTTATGGTTTGTGGGTCTGGGATATAGGAGGTAGTAGTTTCCTCTTCGGAAGACATGTCGTTGTCTTCTGTAGGTGAGGTAGAAGGTTTGTTGGAAGGTTTGGGTATGTCTTTATATCTTTGTGGTTTTGGGGTTTGCGGTGGTTTTGTCTTTGTTGTTATTGGTGGTGTTATGGGTAGGTGGTCTGGAGGAGGCTTGTTGTTCATTTCTTTTGTTTCTTTTGCCCATGTCTGAGGTAGATTTTTCTATATATTTGTCCATAGCTTAACTGGTCTGAGACGTGGGGTAAGCTTTTTCGGTGGTAGGTGCAGGTTGTAAAAGAAAGATTGAGGGCTCTTGGTGGTTATCAGTTTACAAGTTCAGTTCGTACAATGAGTTGGGGTTGTCAGGTTTTGGTGGGAGTTTGGGGTTCATTCCTGAGTTCCAAAGATTTGTTGGCGTTTAAGATATAACCGATTTGGTGGTAATATAACTTGTTTGGAGGTAGATGGAGTGGTGGCAGAGTTCAACTGGGGTGTATATTGTGGGATGGGTATGCAGAGGAGAAGGGTAGTTTGGGTATAGATGTTGATGATATGATGGTTGAACATAACAGGGGTTGTCGCAAGGGGGGGTGGTAAATTGGTTGTCTTTTGTTTGTATTTGGAGTCCGTTTGATATGCAGTGGCCTAGGTGATCCCGACACAGGTCTCGTGTTTGCTTTTGGGGCCTAGGTGGTGGTTTCACTAATGGGGTCTCTGGTCTTCTTATCTTATTTCTTTTGTGTGGTCTGCACAGTGTTTGGCCCAGAGAGGCCTTGGGGGGTTCAGATGTAGACCTGATCTGGTCTGTCTCCAGGTCCCGGTTTGTGTGGGTCCACCCTTGGGCCTTGAGCACAGACTTTTATGATTTGTATTGAGTCTGGGGGTTGTTTTGTGGGTGGTGGTAGTATAGGTTCACGAGTTGCTTGGGCTAGCTTGAGGCCTGTCTGGGCCTGTGCGATCGAGTTTCCTGTCAACACGTGACGGGAGGGTAGTCTGGCCCGGTGTGGCAGGCCGGGTTTGTGTCTGATGCTGTGTTGGGGTGTCGGAGCCTCGTGGGTTCCCTGGGCTCGGTGGCCTGTCTGGGGCTCTGGGACTGGGTGAGTTCTTGTTTGGGGCCTCTTTCCCAGGTCCAAGAGTGATCAGCCAGGCTAGCGGCGGTGGTCTTATGGGCCGTCTCAGCAAGGTCGAGGTCCCATTTGGTCTCCGCACCGTTCCGGTCGGGTTGCAGTCGTGTCTTCACCACGGTCTTGTCTCAAGTTGGCAGTCAGTTCCACGTACCTGAGGCCTCCGGACCCGGAATCGATCCCAACTGTGGGGCGTCCTTGCGGTCTTTTGGCAGGCCTCCCCGGCGTGGTGTCTCCTCCTTGGTGTCTAGGCTCCGGCCTCCATGTGCGTCGGGTAGATGGGAGCCTCGGGTGTAGGTGGTGGGTTCGTGGGCCGGTGGGTACCAGCCAGTGAGCGGGTGTCGGTGAGTTGTTCCCGCCAGTCCGGCCTGACTTCAGGGGATGTGAAGAGGTGGCAGCCACTAGTGTCTCCGGTGGTTGTCGGTTGGGGTATGGTGTTTTTTAACCCCTATTGTTGGTTAAAGTTAGGGCTGTTTTCTCTTTTTTTGGCTCGGGAGTGTGGAGCCTCTATAAAATGTGGCCGCTCTTGGCGCCCCGCCCCCGTAAGTCGAAAATAACGATTGTTATTATGTTAGAATGTGGTAATGAAAGTGTTAAAAGATATAATAGTCTACTTTTATCGCCTTCAAAATCCATAATTGGCCAATCTAATGACCGCTTAAATACCTCTAGATGTTTAATTCCACTGAGTGAAAAATCGTTACATTGAATTTTTAAAGTAATTACACTAAAATATTTAAACTGTTTCTTGTAATCATTGATTTGACTTTTTTCTTTTGCAAAACTGCAATTTTGCATGAAGCAGAAAATAAATAGTACTAAGTAAGTCACATTCCTCTGAGTAGATATTAATCTCTTGAATTTTATTTCCGATGTGTAATCAAATGAATTATTAAGCTGTTAAAAGAAATATTGTTCTTAGACAATTATATTATTGCAGCATTGCTTTTATGAATTTCAAAATCCACAAATTACACTTTATTAAACAGAACAATGTAAAACACAAAAATGTACTGTGTAAGTATTAACATTATACCACAGTGCTTAATCACAGCCTGTTAATACTAATTTTCTGGATAATGCCCAAATAATGATACTTCTAACAATTTCAAGGGTGCTTACCTTAATTATGAACTTTTGCTTTATGTAAAGAGCATGTCAAGCTTAATTACTCATCTTATTAGTTTTTCTGAATGAAGCAAGTGCAAATCAACTGTGTAGCAATGTGCTTGATTATTTGTAGAATAACTAATCATCACCGTATAACTGTGTTTATATTAATTGACGAGTCAAAGACCATGTATGTTGTCAGTGTTAGAGCTGAATGAAACAGGTGAGCTTCGTTCCACCACTGATTCCAAGAAGCATATGGAAATTCAGAAAATCCCATTTGAACTTCAACTATGAATTCATATTTTTAACTTGGATGTCTTACTTTTTGAAATTTCAAATGTTTTTGTGACTTTCTAAATTCAGAAAATTTTACTGGAACCATGGGATTTCAAAACCAACAGTTCCAAATTGAAACCAGGTTAATTTCTAGCCTGTGTACCTATATAATACAATGGTTCTTGTGACATTCCACATCCATTAACACACCTACACATGAGTCTATGGGAATGGCTACTGAAAAAACTATTAAAAAGCATCAGGAAGTTCAAGTCTTGTTGCAGTAAGCAAGTTTATTTTTGTAAAGATAATCTAGTAAGCAATAGGGATTAGGGATGGCATAGAACTCGAACTCGAACCCGAGTTCGAGCCGAACTGTTCGAGTTCGAACGGACCCGGACTTCTCGAACTATCTCGGACGCGGACTTTCGATATTTCCCGGACTTTCGATGATTTATCGAATGTTCGAACGTTCGAACGCTCGAATCCGCGAGTAAAATGTACATGGTATCTAGGCGCGAACATCGAATCTGCGAGTAAAGTCTCCATTAAAGCCTATAGGCGAGCATCGAATCTGCGAGTAAAATGTCCATGTTACCTCGAACGTTCGAAAGTAGCGCGTGTGAGAGTAAAATCGATTTTACGAAAGTCCTGGATATTGGAACATGCTCCCCAGACCATTTCCCAGGTCCCACAGCCATTTACATTAAGTTACCATTAATATTTTAGTTGTATTTGACTCGAACTTTTCGAACTATTTGCCTCCCATAGACTTTAATGGGTCCGTTTTCGAACTTTCGAACTTTTACAATAGTTTGAAAGTTCGAAAACGGACCGAACTTTCAATAGTTCGACCATCTCTAATAGGGATCCAGAGTTGTGATCCAAACCTGGATTTAAAAAAATTTCAGGGAGATTCAATAAAAGTTCTTATCATTTAAAATGGTGCTGATTTTCCCCCAACCGATCAGATCTTATTTAACATTTTAAAGCTAACATCTGATTGGTTGGGGCAAAATTAGCACCATTTTTAATGATAAGAACTTTTATTGAATAACCCTGATAGTCTGTTATAACTACCAATGGAATTTTGATTTGCAACTTCTGTAATTTTTACTGGCGAACAAAGAGCTTTAATTTTGTTTGTGAACTTCCAAGTCAAACCTTTCTCCCCTTCTGCAGTGTAACTTTTCCCGTCACTGAAGTTTTGCCTATTTATAAATACTCTGAAGTGCACAGAGGAACCCACACAAGCACAGAAGAACACCCCACTTTGTTACCTGAAAGGTGGAAACTGGGAGATACTGATTGAAAGGGCGTGCAGTTATTTCGTTAAATTTTTTTTGGTTTTAAACCACAAATTTAAATTCTGCTTACAGAGCGAGTGTGAGAGCTTGTGCAAATGTTTTAAAGGCTTATTCTGTTTTAAATGAGTTAGTCTGTTTTTATGGGGGGTATTGGAGCGTTGAGAAATGAAAGCATTTGAAACAAATTTGCTGTTTATATGTTGTGTATTACTGTCTAGGATGGACAGTTTTGTTGGGCCCCATGCAATTAGCATTGTCTTGGACAGGGGTGGGCAATTAAATTTACCGGGGTGGCGCATGAGGAATTTGAACTGTCATGAAGAGCCAGGCCAATAGATTCAACTCAATTCTCATTATAGAGATTGCAAAACTGGATTTTATAAACAAATTAAATTACTATCCCTTGTAACGTGGGTGCTTTTTTTTATTTGCTGCATTTTTTGATAGAAAGTGTGATACATTCCATAAAATTCAGTTAATTACGTGATCATTTCATTATTTGATTTTATAAAACAAATTATCCAGCCTGAGACAATCAATGAACATTATTTTTTATCTTATTTTTTGGAGGTCTATATCTAGTATCAAGGGCCAGGTCAGGGGCACATGTGACATGTGACCCCCTGGCGTTACTTTGCCCAGGTCTGCTCTTGGGAAGCCATTTTGAGGGATATTTATTTGCGCCAGCTATGCCGCCAAGACCAATATGCCGAACATTGTGTTGCATACCTGGTGCTAGGGTTTGACATGTGGTAGATAATGTAGACAGAATATTGGGGGGGGGGCTGGTGGTTCACATTGGTGCCAATGTCCTAAGCGAGAGCTTAGGAGTATTAATGCGTGGCTAAGAGGTTGGTGTAAGGAGTAGAGATGGCCGAACTTTCTGCGTACCGCTTTCGGTAATCCTTGTCAGAGCCACAATGATCCAATGGTTTCGATCCGAACGTCCAGCTGCAGGATTGTAGGCCGTTCGGCAATCTGCGAGCACCCATTTTCCAGAACCTTCGGCCGTTCGGGGATTTTCGGAAGCTGAGTTTTTAGAGAACTAGGCAGACTTTTCTGTTGGCTGCAGGCTCTTTAGTAGGGATGGGTTGCACCTCACTAATGTCAGTTCACCTGTTTTGGGGGAGAAGATGGCTAAAGGGGGGGCAAGGGTACTGTAAATCTCACTTAGATAGCACAGGGTGTAAGCAGGGGGTAGATGGGCTAGTGGTGGGAGGAAGGGGGAGGGGCTAGGATAGAGAATAGGGAGGTATGTGTAATAAATAAATGAATCTAAAATGTATATTAACAAATGCAAGAAGCCTAGCTGTAAAAAATGGAAGAATTGGAGATAATGACTGACTGAACATTATGATATAATAGGTATAGCAGAAACATGGTTAAATCATTCTCATGACTGGGGTGAAAATTTAGAAGGATACTCCTTGTTAAGGCATTTTAGAGAAACTAGGAAAGGGGAGGAGTATATATATTTATGTTAAAGTTCATGTCCACCACCTAACTGTATAATAATATGCAGCAAAAGGCCGGCGGTTGAATGAGAGCTGGTAAGTAAGTTTAGAATCAGAATTGAAGCAAATAAACCAAGCGAGATCTAGGTTATGGGGCATAGCAAATAATATATTTAGGGTTTTTTTGGGGGGAGGGGATACCCTTTAAACAAGAGTAGGAACCAAATTTAAAAGAGATAATTGTCAAACTTATTAAAGAGGAGGAAATATGGGTGAAATTGGGAAACAGGAAGGTATCTGCTATTAGCCACAAAATGCTAGCATTGCTACCATATCCTCTGTTGGATAAGGTAATATCTAATGAGGCAGAGCATATTATAGATATGAAGGTTAGTGGAAGCTTAGAGAATTGTGAGCAAAAAATATTTTCATTTAATGCATGTTACCACTGGGTTAACAAAGAATTTTAAATGTAGGAAAGCAAATTTGCCCTGGATAACAATAGTTCTTCAGCATATAAATTGGATGATTTCATTTTTACCCTTGTGAAATATATGTTAAAGAAAGTAAATCCACACCCATGTGGCTAAGTGCATTAGTACATTTACGACTGAACATTCGTTAACTACTGAACGTTAGTCAAGTAACAAACGTTCGGTTGTAGAATATCATCATAAACTACTGCAATGGTATTCCATGGGGATCGTAGATCTACGATAACGATACGATTGGTATCAGTAATTTACAATCATAAGTGTAGGATAACGCGGTATCGCTAAAAAGCAATGCTGCGCCTTTATATATACGGTCCTTAATTTTGATGTAAAGGGAAAATGGAAAGGAAAAGACTGGCATTTAAAATCTTTAAGTCAGAGGGAACAGAATGGGCCTTTAGAAACTATAATAACTGTAACAAGGATTGTAAGAAAGCAATAAAGCTAGTTTAAATAAATAATGAAGCTAGAATAATTGAACAAAGCAAGACTAACCCTATACAGTTTTTGTAAGTTTAAATAGTATCTCCACCCTGTAAAAAATGTTTTTACATATTGTAGGGCACCCCTGCCCACCCCAAACTAAACTTAGATTTGTAAAAAAAAACAAAAAAAACCAGCAGAAATGTACTTACGCTCCTTTGCAGCTGTCTGCCCTCTGCTTACCAAAAGTTGCAAACAAGGGGCGGACTGGCAGCCGTATTTGTGGTTAGGTGAGAGGCAGCCAATCACTGACACGGCTGCTGACTATACAGCCAGCCAGGGGACTAAGGAGCATAAGTACATATCTGATGCTTTTTTTTTACAAATCTAACTTGACAGTTGGAGTGGGCATGGGTGCCTTACACTACAGAAATTGCATTTAAAGGTAGGGGATCAGGCAGCCATGTATGGGTCTGGAGGGTGTAAGGGCTCCCTGCATATGTCAGAGTCCTCAGCGAGGGCAAGAAAGAAGCAGGAACCGGATGACACACAGACGGCTCCTTCTCTTCAGTTTCCTGGACTTTGGACAGACACTGCAAAAGAACAATAAGGAGCTGAGGAGTAAGGTAAGGATTTTTTTAACACTAAATAGTGGGGCCATCTTTGGAACCTTAGGGAACTAAGTTCAGTTTTATCCAGACAATTGTTTTTAATTTTCTGAGATTCCTTCATGCTGGAAAACGTGCCTCAGGATTGGAAAAAAAGCCTATGAAATTCCTATGTTCAAAAAAAGTAGTAGTTCACAGCCTAGTAATTCCAGACCTGTGAGTTTAACTTCAGTGGTGGGGAAGATACTGGAAAATTTGATACAGGAACAAATTCTAGAGTATATTTCAAGAACTGACCTTATAGGTAGTAGCCAGCATTGAATTAAGAGGAACAGATCTTGTTAATTAAATTTGTTTGTCTTTTATAAGGAACTAAGTAAAAATTAGCAGTAGATGTAGTATACATAGAATTTTACTAAGGATTTTGATACAGTCCCTATAGGTAACTTATATATATACTAGGGTCTGTTGGGCTTAGGTGGCACATTTGTACATGGATAGAAAATTGGATCAGATGCAGAAAAAAGTTGTTGTTAATGGTGCTTTGTCAATGTGGACTAATGTGCTAAGTGGTGTGCCACAGGTTTCTGTGTTGGGGATACTTCTATTTAATCTGTTTATTAATGATTTAGTAAAAGGCATTTTCAGCAAGGTCTCTGTGTTTGCGGACGACACAAACTTTTGTGGACCATTACAATCTGCAGAGGATGTGCAATTGTTGCAGGTAGATCTAGGAAAATTGTCACATTAGGTTGCTAAGTGGCAGATAAGGTTCAATGTTGATAAATGTAAGGTTCTACTCATACTATAAAAGGTTCTGTGAATCTCTGTTGGAAAGGATCTTGATAATTTGGTGGATAACAAACCTAAATCTAGCAAGCAGTGCCAGGTGACAACAGCTAGTGCCAGCAGGATATTGTCTTAAATAAAGAGGGGCATGGCTGCTAGGGAGAAAAATATTATTCTCCCTCTTTACAAAGCACTGTTCCTATTTGGAATATGCTGGGCAGTTTTGGAATCCTGTGTAGAAAAAGGACATCTTGGAAATGGAAGGGGTTTAGAGAAGGAAAACTAAATTTGTAAGGAGACTGGGGGAGCTTGAATATGGGTTTGAATTGTTATTATTTATAAGCGTCTTATAGTATTTTTGTTTTGCTACTGAAAGTGCGGTGTTGAGGCATTGTAGCATAAACTTGTAATGGAGAAAGTCAGCCTGTGTACAAGACTTTTTCCACACCCGCTCAGCAGCCTGTGTGCGCCTACATATAAAACGGGCTGTGGGACTGAGCCAGGGGCATACTGGTATTTGTCCACTGATGAAGATCAAAACAGGATGTTATGTGAAGAGGGCCAGGATGGAGCAGAGTTGTCAATGTGACAGTTAAAGTCACCCAGAATTAGAACAGGACCATCTGTAGAAAGGAAAAAGGTAAGCCAGGTCTCAGAGTCGTATATGGGGATCTGTATACATGAAGAAAAGCCTGGAATAGGAACTGGAAGGAGTATCCACCTATCTTCCTGGAGTGTTACTGTTTCTCTATAGGACCCCTGTCCTCTGGAAGTCAAGGGATAGCTTGAGCATATAAACTGTATATTTCGAGTTGCAAGAAAACAGGGATAAAAAGCTATTAGCTGGTATTAAAAAGTGTTGTGAAAGTGGAGCAAACACGATATTGAATTGGTTGAGCAGGCTGCGTGGTTTATTTTTTTGTTTTGTTTTATTATGTGAAACTGGCATAAAGCGTTAAAGTTGTGCTAACCGATTCAATGTAGGTTAACTCTCTATTTAACTCTTTCTTAACCTCAGTAAAGTGTGTACCACCCCTGGATAAATGAGGCTGTACATGTTTTGGCCTTATGCGGCTGTTTGGCAATGAGGTATGATCCAGAAATGAGGAGCTATAGAGAAAATTACATTACAAAGTTGGTGGGCTCAAAAAGGCTAAAAGCCTTTAATATGATTGTCTGCCTGTGCAAATTATGTCTGTCTCAATTTTTTTTCTGACTTATATCTTTATCTTTTTAAAATGATCATTAATTAAAAAGCAGGCACTGATGATGTGTTGCTATAACCCATCATTGCACTGATGATGTGATATTAATAAACCTTCCATTAGCATGTAAGAGGCTTCCTTTCTCTTCCAGATGTTAGTTGGAACAGGGACAATACAGAGAAGGCAGTGATGCCACAGCAGGCATTGGAGGCAGTAAGCTTAAATTTTGCAGTTTCTTTTTGCACAGGTGATCCTGGGTTAATTTACAAGGTGAGAGAAGGCAATTCAATATATGAATAATGCATAGAGACCACAGTTCCCCTTTAAAAGATTTTATCTAACATACAAGAATGATGTTATGCTCTGACTAATCTTAGGTCTCCTCAATCTCCACTGCTTGCTTCACCTATAGTCAAGCTACCTACAGTCCCCACGGTTGCCTTCAATAAAAGTTCTTATCGTTTAAAATGGTGCTAATTTTGCCCCAACCAATCAGATCTTATTTAACATTTGAAAGCTAAAATCTGATTGGTTGGGGCAACATTTGCACCATTTTAAACGATAAGAACTTTTATTGAATAACCATGTTGGTATCTTCACTGAGGCCTGAAGTGTAAGACAAAGCCAATGGTGTCTCTCTAATGAGGCAATATGAGCAAAATGCTCAGGGCGGCACCCCTGATAAAAAACAGATAGGCGTCAAGCAGAGCTCACTTAAAAAAAAAAGGTAGACAGCAGAAGGAAAATAAAATTGCGTGTGCACTAACTGACACCTTCATGCAGGCCCTGCTCTGATTGTCATAAGAGTAAGTTGGATAATTATCTGTGTGTGTGGAGTTGGGCACATCTTATTTTTAACATAGTGTGAGTGATCTGGGCATTAGGGCACGTTATACGTTCCAGTCTCTGCAATCTGGACATTAGGGCATCTTATATTTAGCTATCTGTGTGATCTTGGCATTAGGGAACATTATATGTGCCTATATGTGTTATCTGGGCATGTTTTATGTACCTCTGTGAGATCTGGGTATTAGGGCATTTTATATGTACCAGTTTGTTTGATCTGGGCATTAGAGCATGTTATATGTACCTATCTGTGTGAGCTCGTCAAAAGGGAAACTTGGTTAGGTTAGTTAGGGTCCTACAGAAAGAATCTACCTTGATAATTATTTACAGGAATTATGGTGTGGATAAATGTATTTTTGAGGAACTGTATAAATACAGCTGTGATGTGAAGTTTAAAAAGACCAAATGTTTAATCCCATTCCTGGAAGCCACACACACCTAACCTTGGTTGCAGTGGCACACTTCATGGCACCTAGTGGTACATAGGTAATCAAAAGTAGATTGTTCCCCCGCACACCTCTAGTATATTCTTGAAGTTGCTAGGTGCTGCTCCAAAAACCACAGCCAATGGTAGTAATATCCAAACAGAAGCAATTCAGAGCGCACTCCAGTCTTAAACAATCAAATCAATTTATTGAACATGTGACGTTTCGGTGTCCGTGCAACACCTTCCACAGACATAGAGGGGGAAGGTCTGAGGAAGGTGTCGCACGGACACCGAAATGTCACGTGTTCAATAAATTGATTTGATTGTTGACTGGAGTGCACTCTGAATTGCTTCTGTTTGGTGGTACATAGGGGCGGCATTCAAAAGTTTGGCTCAGGTGGAAAAACCCTAGAGACCCCCCTGGACAAAGCACAATCAGATAGGAACAGGCAAATATCAAAAGGCAGAGAAGAAGAACTGAGGGATCATACAAATCTGAGCCAAAGGTCATACACAGAATTAGGGAGCATGGTACCGGAGGGTTAGGTAGAGGCAAGGTCAAAAATCAGTTTAGGCACAGAGGATCAAAGTCAGTAAATAGGAAAGAAGGCAGCCAACAGAATTTCAGACAAAATATTCCACAAGCTATAATGGACATAGAAGAATAAAAGTCAGGGACATTTAAACCAGAGCCGACCAACAACAAGGCAAGAACAATGAGGATGCAATATTATTGGCCAATTGGAGCCCCTTTTCTCAGCCAAGCTGAAATGAGCAGCAGGGAGAGGGAAAAGGAAGTTTCTGTGTGCCCCTAAGATGCCGGCAGTGAGAGGACCTCTGAGGCATGAATGCAATGGAAGTGTCTGAAGATTCAATGGACTCACTGCAGGAATTATGCCAGAGACGATTATGCCTGAGATGATACCTTCTGCGGCCAAAGATAAACAGGGAGATTCAATAAAAGTTCTTAACGTTAAAAATGGTGCTAATTTTGCCCCAACCAATCAGATATTATTTAACATTTGAAAGCTAACATCTGGTTAGGGCAAAATTAGCACCATTTTTAACAATAAGAACATTTATTGAATCTCCCTGAAAGTGTATATAGGGTATATGCCTACAAATGAGGGTCTGTAATAAGAGACAAACTTAGGCAAGACTATTCAAAGACAAAACAGACAGTAGATATTTAGGGGTAAACTATTGTCTAAAAAAATAAAAATAATAAAAAACATTTACTATGCAAAATAGTTATTTAATGTTTATTCTGTTAATGGTGCGCTTAGCTAGAGAAAGACGTCATCCTGTGAATGACACTTTGAGAGGAACATATGAAGCATAACAAATTCTAAAAGTGGTAAATCTGATAAAATATTTATTAATGCAAAACTAAAATGGTAATTCAAAACTACCATAACCAACATCAAAGCTTGAATATAAATATCCAATAAATTAACATCAAAAGCCTGAACACACCACAGAAAGAAAGATATTAAAATCCTTTAGGTGTATGCTCATTACATAAAAATGGCCATGACAGCAAGCAACTCACACAAAACCAGCTCAGTAAACAAAATATATATATATAATGGAGGGAGGGAGGGCTCGCCTGGTGCATGCCAGAGTCCTCTATGAGAACAAGGAAGGATTCAAATTTAAAAATGTTAACACACTTGAGAAAGGACCATGATAGTCTGAAATATGCTGTGTATAATAGATATGTAGCATATGTTTCATATATATATGTAATATTATACATATGTAAATATGTTTTCCTCATTGGAAACCACTTGTGCGTGGTGGAAGTAAATTTGTTGTAAGCCTTTTGTCTGGATCTCCAGACAAAAGGCAGTTGGTCTGCTCCTGCAAGTTCACATACATTGGCAAAACAGATCTGACATTACGGCTACAAAGGAATGCCATTCAGCCACTTCTACGGCATTTACAGATAGACATATCACCAAACCAGTGGCTAAACATTTTTTAAGCAAGGGCCTTTAAGCAACTTTATGAAATATCCAGTTTTAAATTTATGGCTGTCAACCAAGTCCCCCTACCAGGTAGAGGAGGTGACACATCCAAACTCCTTCTACAAAGTGATCCATTATCTTAAGGCTCTAAGCACAGTAGGAATGAATGTGTTCCCTTAAATGCAGTGGCATAACTAGGAATCACTGAGCCCTACAGCAAAACTATGATGGGCCCCTATCCGTGCTTTATCCACAGTGTTTTTTTGGAGGAGGCTATATCTGTCATAGGAAAAATAAGAAGATGGGGCCCCCTTGGCTCTCGGGCCCCCTGTGGTTGCTCTCCCTGCTCTTCTTAAATGAACACTAAAAATCATTTTATTCTTCTTAAATAATGGTATGTGTTAAAATAGAGATAATGCTATTTTGATATAGCATAGGCTCAAACAGGTCAGTCTTTGAATTAGGGTAGGTTATAATCGATAATGTACCACCTACTGTAAATTATGCTGATATCAAAAATTATACAGATACCTCAGAGTTTCGTGCCCTTTATAAAAGCATATATTATATGGTCACAGAACTCCATGGTGACTTATAATATCCTTATAATTTACAGTAGGGGGTACATTATCCACTATGTTATATACAGAACAGTAAATCTATGAAACTTAATTCCATTTAATGTGGTGATTACAGGTTCATTGTTTAAAAATAAAAAATGTTGCAGGTTACTGGTATTAATACATAAAGTTGGAGTTGATCCAGAGATATTTCCGATAGCCACTTGGAATCAGGAAGATTTTCCCTCCCTTCCTCTGGATCAACCATTAGGCAGGAAAGGTGGGTATTGCTGAATAGGTTGGACTGGATGGACGTATGTCTTTATTTAATCTCAAATAATATACTAGTGGGGGGGAACTAAATACTGTGGTAAGTGTAATAATTCTTTGAGGATCTTCAGTTAATTGTTTTGACTAGACATGAACATAAAACTAGAAAACTGTTTTCCATTGGAAAACTAGTATTGATAATTAGGTTGGAGTTGATCCAGAGATATTTCCGATAGCCACTTGTAATCAGGAAGGATTTTTTCCCCCTGCTTGCTTGTTTTTTGTTGGCTTTCCCCTGGATTAACCGTTAGGCAGGAAATGTGGGTATTGCTGAGTAGGTTGGACTAGATGGACATATGTCTTTATTCAACTAATGAAACTAATATGAAAAAAAACCCTGAATAATAGCCGAAGGCTATTGCTGAAAGTGAAAGAAAAATTACCTCTACCACATATTTAAGACTTACTAAATGTTATGCACATTCCTTTTTCACAATTACTAATGTTTTTTTTGACTATTGTACATGCTACTTATTACAATGCATTGTGAATGCATCCATTCAATGATTCCAAAATTATTGTAATTATATTCAAAGAGAATAGAAAGAGGAGTGTGAATTGAGCAGAGTTCAAAACCTTTTGTTTTTTTTTTTGCTTGAGGTTAAAAATGGTTCATGTAAAATTTTCAAATAGAAGAAACAGCAGGTTGTCTTTGTTCAGGTTTGAGATGCTGATAATTATCTGTGAAAATGTTTTATGGAACTTTAAAACAATAAAAACAATAACAATATGATTAAAGAAATTGTTGATAAATTTATTTTTATATATAAATTGTAAATAAATTGTAGTGATGGAGATACTTATCTATATCGAATATTTCATTGAAAACCTTGTGTTACAGCAAAGCAAACATGGTTAACATTGTGAAGGGCTTAGGGTTTTCTGTTAGGCATAAAAAAAATAATATACCTAGTGCCACTTAGAGCCGCTATGATGGACAAGAAGTTGTTGCTGAAATATGCTATAGGCTGCTGACTGTAGGTTATAGCACAGTTAAATATGCTATAACTGTATGTGAGGAGAATTTAGCAGTTAGTTATGCTATAAACTGCTGACTAAGTGAAGAGAATATAGCACTGTTAAATATGCTATAATCAGCTGACTGTATATAGCACAGTTAAAGATTTAGAAACTTCTCTCTAATCAGGTTCAGTTATAATTTTGTAAAATGTTAAAGAGTATCTCCACCCCCAAACTGTATTTTGCTGTAGTCTAGGGCACCTCAGCCCAGCCTGTAGCAATAGGGGCTGGACCAGAAGCAGTCAGCAAATCAGATTGGGAGTCAGCAAATCACAGACACAGCTACTGGCTATGCAATGAGCCGAGGGATATGAAGGGAAGTCAATTTCTGGGCCTTTTTTATATAAATGAATATGGCAGTAAGGTTTAAGAGGGTCCCTTCACTACAGAAAAGAACAGGAGCAGAGGGATCTGGAGAGTGGAAGGGCTCCCCTGCGCATGCCAGAGTCCTTTCAGGAGGACAAAAAAACAAGTAGGGATCGGATGACAAGTAGGGATGGCATAGAACTCGAACGCGAGTTCGAGCCGAACTGTTCGAGTTCGAACGGACCCGGACTTCTCGAAACTACTCGGAGCGGACTTTCGATATTTCCCGGACTTTCGATGATTTATCGAATGTTCGAACGTTCGAACGTTCGAACGTTCGAATCCGCGAGTAAAATGTACATGGTATCTAGGCGCGAACATCGAATCTGCGAGTAAAGTCTCCATTAAAGCCTATAGGCGAGCATCGAATCTGCGAGTAAAATGTCCATGTTACCTCGAACGTTCGAACGCGAAAGCTCGAAAGTAGCGCGTGTGTAAGAGTAAAATCGATTTTACGAAAGTCCTGGATATGGAACATGCTCCCCAGACCATTTCCCAGGTCCCACAGCCATTACATTAAGTTCCATTAATATTTTAGTTGTATTTGACTCGAACTTTCGAACTATTTGCCTCCCATAGACTTTAATGGGTCCGTTTTCGAACTTTCGAACTTTCGAACTTTTACAATAGTTCGAAAGTTCGAAAACGGACCGAACTTTCAATAGTTCGACCATCTCTAATGACAAGGAGACAGCTCCTACTCTTTACTTTTTTTAACTTTAGATAGGCACTGCAGGAGAACCATAAATGAGATAAGGTGTAAGGTAAGGATTTTTAAACACTACACAGTGGCGCCAGTAGTGGGTTAACTATTTGTTTTGGGGTGGACATGTCCTTTAACTATTCAGACATTCACTGGTAAAACAAGGAAACCAAATCAGTACATCATGTAGGCATTTAAAATGCCAAATACTAATTTTTGTCTAGTTGATTTAGGGATCAACATTAAAAGATGCTCATTTACTGTAGACAAAAAATATGTTGATTTAAATGAAAGCACATGGGTAGGTGTACATTTGTTAAATAGTGACATACAACAGTATAAAAGAGTAATAAAAACTCTACATTTCAACAATGCAGGTTATGGGCATCTCTACAGCATATTAAATGGAACAATCTAAACACTTAGATTGTAAGCTCTTCTTATATCAATTTATCCATAATTTATATATATCATTTTATAATGTACAGCGCTGCTTACATACAGTCTCTGTGAGTAGAGAGTCTTTAAATGACAATTATAATTATCCATTCCGCTCCCCTTCTCTTCTCACTACCACCTGTACCCAATATGAGAAATAATTGTTTTTTTTATTTGTATGAAAAGCAAACAAATATATTATTGTTAGGGACAGGAGCATTTAAATATATTTATAAAAATCTAAATGGAAATCCTTGTTCTGTCTCAGGGAGAAGGAATATCTCTGTGCTGTTATATGATCAGCGCTTAGCTTCCTTGTTTTAATCTGTTAAGCACTACAGAGTATGTGAAGTGTCGCCAAGTTAAGATAGATTATGGGAGCTGAACCCCGGGTACCCACAGGTTAATTTCCTAAATCACCTTGCAGCCACAGCAAAGGTTAGAGGTGAGACAGCTTGTTGTATGTTAGTGAATGTGCTCTGTTTATTCAGACAATGTTAGCTGGAGACTTTATTTCCCCTTTAAATAAGCAATGCATATTTTATTTCCTTTATAATTTTTCACATTTCTACAATAACATCCAGGGGATACATGACTAGCCTCCTAATTTTCTATCAGTAAAATATGCAACTCTTGTGCAAAAAACCTAAAAAAACATTTAAAGCATTTGACATTTGTCCTGCTCATTTTCGCTACTTAATTATGTCTGCTCTGTGTGTACTGTAAAAATGCAAATTCTATTCGCTAAACTCTCTATGCAATATAATGACGCACAGTATGAAGTTTGTCTTGTATTGCACAGTATGACTCCCACACATTTGGGAAATCATTTAGTAGAATTATAGTCTTCGAGAGTCTTTTTCACTCTAGAAAAAATCTGATCAAAAGGCATTAGTGATCAGGATGAGGATATTAGATGTGAACAGTTAAATCAAATATCTGTATAATTGCTTATTTTTTTAACATTCAATGAAGAATTATTTTAACTGTACAGAACTGCCTTTACTTGATTATATGAAGATTTTGTACCTGCATGAAGAATACTATATTTGTACAAGAAATGAAATTACACACGCACACCATACGATTTAATACTAATGCTTAGCTGTTTAAAGGTTTTGCAGGAAATAGAAGTGTGGTTTGTAGATATTTGCTTTAGTTCTGTCTTTTATATTTTCCCCACACAGGTAATTATTCTGTATTGAGGAACTCTGTAGGAAATCTCCATATTTTACAAACATACAAAACGTACAAGTTAGAAGGGATTTATCTAAAAAGACTTAAAGTAGTGAGTGTGGAGTAATTTAAAGATGCAATTTGGTTAGCTAAAGATTTTATTCAGAGCATGTTAGATTTAAAATTTAACATATTTAAGAGGCAATGACTTAATTTTTTCTGACGCACTGAATAATACACTAACAGGGAGAAGTAATAAAAGTTCTCATCGTTACAAAAATGGTGCTAATTTTGCCCAACCTATCTGATGTTATTAACCATTTGAAAGCTGCATCTGATTGGTTGGAGAAAAATGAGCACCATCTTAAACAATAAGAACTTAGATAAGCACTAAGATACCGTATATACTCGAGTATAAGCCGAGGTTTTCAGGCTTTAAAAATACCCTGAAAACCTTAACTCGGCTTATACTCGAGTCAAGCTGAAAACTCACCTTCGATCCGGCAGCCGCTCCGCAAGTACTGGTCTCTGTTAACTGACGTCACTATTGGCGCCTGTCTTACTGCCCGGCGCTGATTAGTGACGTCAACCGGCCGCCGGGCAGATCAATACCGGTACTTGCAGAGCAGACCAAGAGGCAGAGGCATGCGGCAGACGGATTGCAGACCAAGAGGCAGAGGCATGCGGCAGATGGATTGCAGACCAAGAGGCAGAGGCATGCGGCAGATGGATTGCAGACCAAGAGGCAGAGTGAGAGGCAGCTGAATACTAAAACAGTAAGTCTGCACTGTACTGGGGGGCCTGGCCTGAGGGTGCTGCTTGTCACTGCAGATGTTTGGAAACTACAACTCCCAGCTAATAAAGCATGCTGGGAGTTGTAGTTTCCAAACATTTGGAGTGCCAAGGAATGGTGGGTCACACAGAATCAGAAGGCAGTAGTGGTCATATTTTACCCTCGACTTATACTCGAGTCAATCAGTTTTTACTCTTTTTTTAGGTAAAGTAGGTACCTCGACTTATACTCGGATCGACTTATATTCGAGTATATACGGTAATCCTTTTGTGTTTTGTTTTTTTCAAAAATGCATGGTTATATCATGTGCTTTACAACATTCTATTGAGACTACTGTAATCCAAGACTATATATATATTATTTATATCCTAATCATAATTAAAGGTTATCTCCACCCCCAAATGCAGATTTTAATATAGTGTAGGGGACCCCCAGCCCTAAATGCTAGTGTTTTAACTTTAAAATGTGCTTCTACCCACCTTCTTCCCTCTGCCTCTGCCTCTATTGCTACTTCTGGGAACAGAGTCAGCCAATCACAGAAGCAGCTGCCAGTTAAAGAGGGACCTAAGGGAACAAGGTCATTTAAGTCTATTTCTGGGCACATTTTAGAGTTAAAACCATAGCGTTTAGTGTTGGGGGGGTCCCTTACAGCATTTTTTTTTTTAGATTAATGCAGTGCCAGGGGATTCGGGTGTGGTGGAGGATGGAGAGGGGAGAGCTTCCCAAAGGCAAGCATCAGTCAACCGGTAACAAGCTAAAGAAAACCCTTTTCCAACAGAGCTATATGTGGCAATAGATGCTATATACATATGAAAGACCACACGGGAGCTAGACACATTTATACACATAGTAGATACAAGGCATCAGATATATCAAGAGCACCACCTCTAGTGTAGGGCCAAGGCATAACTGTATGACCACATAATCTATGTGGATCCCGGCACCCATTCAATCATCATGTGCCAAAATCCACTAACCCCTAAGGGATACTACGCCAACTCAGACAAAGGGGCACAAGCATCACTGTACCCACTAAAACCAGGAGAAAGAACTTTAAACCATTACTAATAAACCTAAGTACAAATGCACATATAACCTAATGCACTCATCACGTTGTTATACACCAATACAAAAGGCAACCGGCTGGCTCAACAGATACATTGAGTTATAAAAAACAATTCATAGTAACCATTTCATTGAGAGCTCTTGAGGCCATAGTCTGAAGTCTAAGAATCCATCGTAATTCCAGCTTCAGTAGCCTTTTTTCACATTCCTGTCTACTGACATTATCCGGAACATGATCAAATACCATTGATTTTAAAGCCTAGAGATTATGGATTATGTCCAGCACTCTTGAAGTGGAGTGCTATTAGGTCATATCTTTCTTTATATATATATATATATATATATATATATATATATATATATATATATAAGACAATCCAATACACATGGATGGAAGAACTCAGTGGGTCTTGTCAACATATCTTTTATTCAGACAAATGTGTCTACGCGTTTCAACCCAGCATGGTTTGTGGTCAGCACTCATATGTCATAAAACAAAATCCCTCAGCACTCATATGTCATCACCACTCCCAAAACACTATTCCTTCATCCAGACGCCATTGTCACAATTCGTGCCTCCAACGTACAACCTGTGCACTAGCATAAAAGGGGACGATCATGCCCACAAACACACCTTGCCTGCCACATCAGATCTCTCTGTGGGACCGTCAACTTAAACCATGCTCACAACAGTATCACTTGTAGCAATCACCCGCCCATCTGCATGATTCAAATAATCACTCATAGATTTGACTCGTTTGACCCTTTCCACACCTATAATAGGTCATCAATGTATCTCCTGTACAGGATGACCTTATGCTCATTAGATGAAAATCCAGGGTGGTGGAAGAGAAAATTCTCCTACCGCCACCCTAAAAACAAATTTGCATAAGTGGGGGCAAACTTAGCTCCCATAGCAGCTCCTTGTACTTGGTTATAAAAAACATCAAATTTTAAATAGATGAGGGTCAATCGGTATTGAAGGGTGTCCAAAGTTTAAATAATCCAGTCCACAGGGTATTTAATATATTTCTCTAACTGGAATTTGATCGCTTTTAGTCCCCAACAGTGGGGTTACTGTAGTTATTAGGCTAAACTCTGGTTGCCATTCCATGCTATCCCCCACACTTAGGATGTGCCTCATGTAATCTCTTAACCAACAGTTGCAACATATATTCAATTAGCTTTAAAAGCCCTAATTTAGAGAATTAATACCTGCCATGATAGGTCTACCTTTGGGTGGCATTTCTTGCTTGTGTACCTTAGGCATATGGTGAAATATTGGTATAACCGGGTGACTAGATAACAAGAAGCCAGTCATTTTGGGATAAATTACTCCTACACTAATTCCTTTTTATATTCCTTAGTGGGGTCCTTTGGTAAAACTTCACAAGTGTTACAATCTGCCAGTTGGCTTCACTATGATAATCATCCTTGTTAAGAACAACAACAGAACCCACTTTGTTTGTGTTTCTAATAATTAGGCTTTCCCCACGGTATTGATTATTTTTGTGGGCCCACACATTGCTGGGGTAACGTTTTTTACTGCAATGTCTTTATAAGTTTGGTGAAAACTTTATTTTCGCCGCGGTGATGTGCATCTGTAATTTTTGGACGGTATTAAAAGCCCTTTATGACTATTCCCCATAGTCTAAAATTGTGTTAATAGTATCAGATTTAGACAATGGAGTGGGGGCCCTCATTATTTATTAGCTCCAATAGTAATATATACCATATAATCAAATAAACTCAGGGAGTATATGTAGTGAGTTAGGCTCCAGTCCATATATTTATTGAGCGTTTAAAGGCAAAAGTTATTATCTTTCATTTAAGAAGCATTTCAGTGATTATGATTCATTTAATCCCAATAGATTTCCTTTTTGTGATAGCATTTTAGCTCTATCTCCTATCTCCCCCATTCTAAGGCATAGTTATATGGTCAATATCATTGAATTTTAAAGTTGATATATCATGTTGTAGTTCTAAAAAGGGTTTAGCTACAGGCTTTTGTGTCTTTTTATTCCTTAAGGCCACGTTGATGGCTGATCTTTAGCCATTCATCCTAAACCCTCATACACGTGCGATCGTGGGGGGGGGGGGGGGGGCTTGGGGGCCACCCATGGGCATGCTTTTGTCACTTTGTCAGCCAAAATGGCCATATGGTTGGGGCTTGTTGATAATCAGCCTGGCGGATCGGGCAACGTGCCCTTGCCGAAAAGCTGTTTTGGCCAATAAAGTGACCAAACATAGCACAATTATTGGCCGAAACGGCTGTGCATTCACATCATGCACCTTAAGTCTAAGTGACAGTTCTGTTTTACATAAGAGAGGTTACAAGGACATGTAATAAGGTATAAAACAAGCATGGTCATGCATGTAATAAATTATATAATAGTAAATTCTTCCCCATGTCAGAATTAATTTTTTTGCCTGGAGGACATTGATTTACATGACATACATTTATGGCATAAAATGTATGTCATAGTAAAGTCTAGATTTTTGCAACCCTTGTATAATTGACCTCGACATTTAAGTTATATTATATCTGGATGTTAGTACCCATAAAACCAAAGGGGTTCTAAAAGTAAGGTTTAAGAAGTGAGCCCTTGAATAAAAGATGATAAATTAGGGGCTCATGAAATTGGTAAATACAATGTGAGAGTAACTTAATAAACAATCTAGTTTGCTGCTCATCACTTTTTATAATTAGTTAACATTGTTCGATAGTGAGTAGGATAGTTTTACACATATGCTATTAATATATTATAGCCTCTACTGCACTTTCTTAGAAAACATTGCACTATAATGAATAGGCACCTTTGCACATATGTTTTAATGTTTAAGCTTTTATACTGTATACAGTAAGTCACTAGCGATTTTCACATTGGGAGACAATTAGCACAAAGTTAAAGGGGAACTGTTATCCCGTTTTTGTAAGTTGCACAAACATGTCTAATTGTTCCTTAACCCCCTGCAAAGCTTTCTGAAGCTTTACATATAAAAAAAATCAAAAACACATACTTTAAAATCGCCTTATAAAGTCCATACTTGGGCGCCGCCATCTTGGATTCCATCCCTTCCTGTTTCTGCCAAAAACTACAATCCCAGCATGCAATTTCCTGATGCCGGTGACATCACAAGCATTTTCTATTGGCCACTCGGCACTACAGGGGGCGGGATGCGGAGGCGTGGCCTAACAAACAGGCACGCCTCTGTTAGAGGAGGGAGGCGGGATCGGTAATACAAACTACCTTTATGAATGGATTTTTTTTGTATATTATAACACATTGTTAAAAAATAATAATTGTAAAAATACTTAATATTTAATTACATTTTTAATTATTATATATGTAATATAACGCTGTTGTTAATGTCGTTATATGTGCATGATTGGTGCTGTGCTGTGAGTGTGTGTCAATGTTGTTATATGTGCGTGATTGGTGCTGTGAGTGTGTGTGAATGTCGTTTTAAGTGCGTGAATGGTGTTGCGGATGCGTGCAAATGTCGTTCTAAGTGCGCGAATGGCGTTGCGGATGCGTGCGAATGTCGTTCTAAGTGCGTGAATGGTGTTGCGGATGCGTGCGAATGTTGTTCTAAGTGCGTGAATGGCGTTGCAGATGCGTGCGAATGTCGTTCTAAGAGAGTGATTGGCGTTGCTGATGCGTGCGAATGTCGTTATAAGTGCATGAATGGCGTTGCGGATGCTTTCGAATGTCGTTTTAAGTGCGTGAATGGTGTTGCGGATGCTTGCGAATGTCGTTTTAAGTGCGTAAATGGCGTTGCGGATGCATGCGAATGTCATTTTAAGTGCGTGAATGGTGATGCGGATGCGTGCGAATGTTGTTCTAAGTGCGTGAGTGGCGTTGCGGATGCGTGCGAATGTCGTTTTAAGTGCGTGAATGGCGTTGAGGATGCGTGGGAATGTCGTTCTACACATATACATGTGTTTTAATACATCTAAGATACAGTCACAGAAAGGGCATATGGTAATAATATATACACAGGGGTATTAGACTGATAATGTTGTGCAAGGGGCGGAGGTATTTCAATTGTTGCACTTTTCGGATGTAAATGTTTGGATGAAAAGTTCTTAAAAAGGGCATGTCTACCCTTAAAACATAAACCTGGTCACTTGTCAGTTACTTTCCCCAAATCCATATTTATATATTCAGCACTGTATTAGATGTATTGCTAAACAGATATACAAGGATAATTATTGCCTCAATTTTAACAAAGTACACAGAGAGTAGTAGAGAAACTTGCACACACCTGTATATGGTGAGTATATGCTGGGTGGTGCTCAGGGTATCATAGCCAATGGTAGAGAACATTCAAGAAGAAGAAAAGCAATTCTGGACGCAGGACTTTTGCTTGTCTGAGGAAGGTGTACAAGTACACCAAAATGTCACATGTTAAAAATAATCAATGTTGCTTTTCAAGTCTGCTGTGCATCCAGGATTGCTTTTCTTCATTTTAACAAAGTAAGCTCTCTCCTCCCTTCATGCATTCAATCATGGCTGACATTCCAACTAAGGAATGACTGCTATTTCCGCTGCTGTCTCCTCTGCATATGCTCAAGCTTATAAAATGCTCTGAGCAGAGGAAGGAGGCCGATACCTTTTCCAGAATGGAAGAGAAGTTATTATTAAATATATGGATAAAAATACATGTAAAAAAGAACTGGTAAAAAAAATAGCAGTTGGGGTAATGGCCAGATAACTAACAAGTCACCATTTTTTTGTTTTAAGGGTGGACATGTCCTATTAGGAGTGCACTAATGTCCATATCCTGTATCTAAGCATCTAAGTAGCACGCAGGCAATCTGTGAGTTAGCAACAGCACGAGTCGCTCTTCTCTCACTTTAAAACATATTTACATTGAGTCCAGTTTCTACAAGGGAAAATATTGATTTTCACTGTACTTGTTTTTGTCAAACTCATTTACAGTTTCCCATAGGCCACTTAAAGGAGAACTAAACCTAAAATACAAAGGCAGCTCCACAGACTCTATAACTGTCACTTAGTAAAACCATTTGTCTCTCACCTCTGAATTCAGCCTCTTAGTGTAGAAATAATTTATAGAACATTTCTGAGTACTGGCAATCTATGATGTCATGGCTGGCTTCTAGTGTTGCCTCTTCCTGGTGGTCCAGGTACCAAAATTCCTTCTGCACATGCTAACTAGCTGCATGTAACAGTTGAACTCAGAGTTCCCACCTGCCAGTGTCTCCCAGTCTCATCAGAGATAGCAGTGAATATTATTAGCAGATTTTCCTGCTCAAATAGAGTGGGGGAGGTGTTAACCTTTTCATATGTATTTAGGAAACAACTTGTTAACCCTTTATATTTGTGAGCATTTCTGCAAGAGACTGCCAGGCTCATTTACCCAGACTCGCTAGGCAGATATATGGAGTTAAAGTCGTGCTAGCCGGTTCGCAACCAGTTAGCATGACTTTAACTCTATATTAGCGTTGGATGCGGGGGTTATGCAAAAATCACCCGCGCATCCATCCTCACGGTTCAATATCGTGTTTGCGCTAGTTTTAGCACAGGATTTTAACGCCAGCAAATAGCTGGCGTTAAAATCCCGCAGTGGGTAAATCCCTTACTAGGATTGAGGTATGTTGAATCGCGAACAGGACCTTTATCCACAGCGATATCAGCTCTAGGTAAATGAGCCTGTGTGTCTTTGTATGTGTTTATTTCTGCACTCTACCATTTATATTAGTGTGTGTATTGCTGCAATGTACATTAAGGGCACAGCCACAATGCAACACACCTGAATCGCACAATCTCACGCAATCTACATGCGTTTGTGCTTGCGATTTGTCCATTTTCATTCTGAAAACACATGCAATTGCAAGATTGCAAGTTTTTGGTGCCTTGCTGCGATTCAATACAATTGGAAAATCGCAATCGCCTGGAAAATGCGCTTGTGTGGCCTAGCCCTTAGTAGTGTAATGCAAGCTGCATTGATTTCAGTTTAGCCATACAGCATTTAATGCAATGTAACTTAGCTTTACAGCAGGTCAATTTCCTGAGGATCTGGCTCCACATAAGTGGAAGGGAGGACGTACATTCGCGAGTGCTCACTTCCGTTCATGGGTGTTGCGCTTCCACAATTGGACTCTAGCAGAGCGCATGCAATACAGACCAAAAAATGGTGATTGCATGCACTCCAATAGCACACTGAAACGAATTGCATGTAGTGGGGCCAGTCCCATAGGCTACACTCCCACAAAGTGCACTCCCTACTAGCACAATCTGATCGCAAACCACAATCCAAAACGCACTAGTGGGAGTAGCACTAAGAGTTTGAGTCTTAAATGGAAAGGTGTTAGTAGAATAGAACTGCCCACTTTACAAGATACACTTATAAAAACAAAACAGCTCAGAGCTGCTAGTGCAGCATATTGACTTGAAAATTGTCTTAGCAGAGCTCTTTGCAATGCATTTTACAGGCCACCTTTGCCTTTAAGACCCAAACACGTATTAAATCTACATGTTGCAGTAATAAGTACCATTGCATTAAATACAAACTGTATCAGCCTGCACCATGCTTCTAAAGAAAATACTAACAAACTTTTGTTGTGTAGATATAATCAGGCCTATGTAATAAAAGTTCTTATGCCAATATCTGATTGGTTGGGGCAAAATTTGCACCATTTTTAACGATAAGAACTTTTAATACATAGGCCTGTATATTTGTTCGGTTATTAATGGCAAAGGTGGGAACCCTAGTTGGAAGAGGGTTTTTGTTTATGTAAAACTTCCCACAGGCAGCCCACCTGCTGCATTAATTTTATATAACATGTTTGCATCCCTCTAACATTACTCCTTTAATTGGCATTCCCTCCAATAATTCCTATTAATATGTACACTTGTAGAAAATGGTGCAGTGCTGCAGGTGGAGGATAATATAATGACCCTGATCTTAGCACTTCTCTGTACTACAGTTGTTTTTATACAGACAGCTGAATTAAAAACACACTCTTCCTACCCTCCAACATTCCCTTTAATAAGGTACACTGATGTGAAATGCATTGCACAGAGCTGTGCTAAAATCAGGTTCACATCACTATCCTCCCCCTATAGTTCTGCACCATGTGGTTTCTATAAAAACACACTCCTACTACCCTCCAACATTTCCCTTTAAGAAGCATATTTATAAAGGTGTGGTATCGCCTTCTTTAGCGATCGTTACAGCGATCATTAATTTATGATCACTATCGGAAATCTTGAAAATGTATGATAGCGAATGTAAATTTAAGACCGCCCGTAAAATACCATTACTGTAGTTTACAGCATGGTATCACAAGTGTTTAAATAAGGCCCTCCAATACTTAAACAATACATTGCAGGTGAAACATACAAAGATAATGCAGGTTTATTGCAAAACATGCATGCTACATGTTTCTGACCCACATGTCCTTCCTCAAGTGCTTGAGTGGGTCTGAAACATGTAGCACGCATGTTTTGCAATAAACTTGATACAGACCTGTGTATTTGTATGTTTCACCTGCAATTTATTGTTTATATATCGGATTGGGTGGAGTGAGGTGGAGACGTAGGTGTTATTTCAGATCCGGACAGACTAGATACCCAGACCTACATACATCAACTACAACACTGCTACTAGGAAAGTGTTAATCAGCTGCACCACCAATTTGAATATTGATGATTTAATATATTCCTACATCATAGGGGTTAAGAGGTGGGAGTGGAAATCACACAGGTCCTGAAAATGTAATCAAGGCAAAAGTACTGGCAGGCAAGAGAAAATGTCAGCTTCAGATTTGGGGAACAAACAGAACCTAAAAATGAGCTCATAGAGGTAAAGAAAAGGCTCCTGAGTGGAATCTTCCATGCTGAGAAGGAAGTACTTTCTAACTTAAACTTTGATTTTTTGGGTTTAGTTCTCCTTTAAATATAAGAAAAGATCTGTTGGATAACATGAATAGAAAATTGGTGGATGGATCGGATACAGGGAGTACTTGTTAATGGTGCTTTGTCGATGTGGACTAAAGAGGCGTGCCACAGGTTCTTTGTTAGGGACACTTCTATTTAATCTGTTAATTAATGATTTGGAGGTAGGTATTGTCAGCAAGGTTTCTGTGTTTTCAGATTACACAGAAAATTGTCGACCATTTAAGCTACAATAGATGTTTTGTTTGCAGGCAGCAAAAAGCTAGATTGTCACATTGGGCTGCTAAGTGGCAGCTGAGATTCAAAAATTCTTGTGCTGCTAATACTATAAATGGCTCTGTGTTAGGTGAATCTCTGTTGGAAAAGGATCTTGGAGAATTGGTGGATAACAAACTTAAAGGTAGCAAGCAGTGCCAGACAGCAACAGCCAGAGCCAGCATGGTATTGTCTTGTATAAAGTGGGCTATGGATTCAAGTGCGAATTTTTTTTCCCCCATGTTTACCAAACACTGGTAAGGGCTAGGCCACATCAGGCTGTTTTAACATGTGATATGATCACATGTTCAAAATCGCACACTAGGCGTGCTTGGGCTGTTTGTGCTGTGACCCATTGATCGGAGTGTGTGCTTTATCGGGCCTTGGCCTCAGGCCTCATTTGGGATATGCAATGCAATTTTGGAATCCTGTGTACAAAAAAGACTTCTTGGAAATTGAAATGGTTTAGAGAAGGGCAAATTAATAAATAAGGAACTAGATGAGCTTGACAGATTGGATAAATTCAAATTATGCACAATGGAAAAGGCACTGCGTGGGGATATTATCACTGTGTATAGATTATGAGCCATACAATAATCTATCCACAATGGCACTGTATAAGCGATCATACAATTATGTTACTCCACAATTGTAAATGTATGATTGGGGTTACAATCATTATTGGGATTGGGAATATTGGAGTTGATCCAGGGATACTTTTGATTGCCACTTGGAGTCAGGAAGGGGAGATTAGTTTTACAGTGTTCAGTCTATTTTATATATGTATGCTGCTGTCAGTTGTATTGAAGGGGATTGCTGATTTACTGTAGGGGTTAATTGGTCACTGTTTAAAAATTTTGAAATGCCTGTGTGGTAATGTAGGTGTTATTTGAACACTCGTTTTGATCTCAAACTTCTATGTGGTAATGTAGGGGTTAATTGGTCACTGTCTATCTGTCTCTCCCCCTGGCTATCTATCTGTCTGTCTGTTCATGTATCAATTTCTATGAAGTACACAACAGCAATTGTTTTGTTAGACATGGAAGAGGACGGCCTACAATTTTTAATTGTGCGTATTGACTTAAACCTGTGACTTGGTGCGGCTTAAATGGGTGTGTGTTACTTTCTCTCTCTCTCTTTCTCTACCCTGTATGGGGCCAAGAAAATTGTAAATGGTGGCCCTGGCTTTACTGATTCTAGCTCGTAAACTGTAGGAGGAGATAGAACCAAAAAATAGGAAGAATAAAAAAGTTCAAGAAGAAGAATAAATAGAAATAACAGTAATTTGGCTCTTTTAAGCCATACTTAGTTAATCAAGGGGTCCTTCTGATTGCCAATTTGAATCAACAATTTCCCCCCATCTTTTGCATAGAGCATGTGGCTTCCAATTAGTATTTCCTTTATTCAACCTTCATAAATATCACTAAATATTTATGTTACTATGATAGACAACATAATTATTATTTAAAAAATCAGAACCGTAACATGGGGTAGTTACCCATATTAATCTATCAAATATTTCTTTCAATTGCAGATGAATTTGTAAAATACTTGAATATGACATTCTCTTTTTGTAAAGTTCACACAAAACTACATTTGCAACCTTTACAAATGTATTTTCTGAGATTGTCTCTTAGTATAACATCTTAGTATGGTATATTTCCCCAATATCTCGGGAAAACATAATTGACTAAATTATTTTTGTCTGTTGATGTCTAGTGATTCCCTTAATTAAACTTTTGCAGACTTTGATTAGGTAATGTCAGTTTTCTTCCATGGGGCAACAGAGCACCTTCAATGTACCTTTTAACTTTTCCTCTTACCCTCAATGCTAAGTAAGAAGAAAATAAATGTGCCTCCAGGTTTAAATACCTGAATAAATCCACTTGATCTTAATGCTTTTCCTGATTATGCTTTGTTTGTTGAGGCTTTGACATTGCATAATAAACTGAGTATTATCATATAAGTTCATTCAGTTTGATTACCATTTTTCTTAAAAGGTGCAGCTGCTGCAAATCCCTTTTAAAAGTCACAAGAACAACTTGGCAAGTTGGCACAAAAGGGTTAGTATGACTTTTAGAAGGGCTTTAATAATATTGGCTCTTGGTAAATTTCCCTATATGTTGCTATAAAAGTTTAGATTATAAAGTATTCTTGTGAAACTAAAAAAACAATGTGAACAAACTAAAAGTTTGGCATGCTTCTGTCAATGCTAACAGCAGTATAGGCTAAAGTTCACCCCAATATCTCTAGTAATACAAAAAAGAAAGGACAAAACAGGTTTCTTTTATTGTATCAAAAGCATTTACGCAATCTAAGTGCATCACATATACAGCAATGCTACAGTCCAACATCTAACTCTCCACTTCAAAAGAAGCAAATGCATTTGCTTGACATATACTGGCAGTGTTATTATTATAAATGATAATGATAGCAAATTCAAGGTTTTTTGTTTCCCACATCACTTCTATGACAAGTGATGTGGGAACACACGGAGGAGAACAGCAATTAACAGACTGCAGGTAAGGTTGCTTGGGACAGGGGCCCCTGGATTTGGGACAGAGGGTCCCTGGATTTGGGACAGAGGGGGGGCCCTGGATTGGGACAAAGGGGGGCTCTTGGATTTGGGACAGAGGGGGCCCCCTGGATTTGGGACAGAGGGGGGCCTTGGATTTGGTACAGAGGGGGAGCCCTGGATTTGGGACAGGGGGGGGGCTGGATTTGGGACAGAGGGGGGCCTCTGGATTTGGGACACTAAGACGGTACTCTGGCCTTGGGACACTAAGAGGGTACTCTGGCCTTGGGACATAGAGGGTACTCTGGCCTTGGGACATGGAGGAGGACTGTGGTCTTGGGACACTAAGGAGGCGCTCTGTGCTGTTAGCGTCCGTTATTGTAGCGGGCTTTATGTCCAGTTGTATATATAAATGTGATACTTGCCTTGGACATTCTGCTGTATGTCTTCAACGTAGCTCCTACGCTGCCGCTTGAGGTCTGACCACCTCTTCTGAGCTGAGAGGTGGGTCAGCTGTATTTGAAACTGCGTGAGCTGTTTCCTCTGCAGTGGCGCATTATACGCAACTTGCGCCCTTTCATGTTAGGGGACCCAACCGGGATGCGGTCGTACCCCTGCCTGGTGAGGTACTCCACCAATAAACACTGCCACTGGACGGTAGCCATGTTGTCTGCAGGCTAACAAATAGTGGAATTTTAGATCCTGTATTGCATATAGAAGTCAATGGGAAGAAGGGATTATAATCGAATGCCGAATCCGAGTAAAATGTCTTTTATCCCTATACGCGAGCATCGAATCCGCAAGTAAAATGTCTATTATCCCCATACGCGAGCATCGAATCCGCAAGTAAAATGTCTATTATCCCTATACGCGAGCATCGAATCCGTGATTAAAATGTCTATTATCCCTATACGTTAGCATCGAATCCGTGAGTAAAATGTCTATTATCCCTATACGTGAGCATCGAATCAGCGAGTAAAATGTCCATTATACCTATACGCTAGTAAATATCGAATCCGCGATTAAAATGTCCATTATACCTATAAGCGAGTATCAAATCCGCAAGTCGTTTCAGGGATATTATCGAATGTTCGAACGCAAGAGCTCGAAAGTAGCTCTTGTAAAAATCCATTTTTCGAAAGTCCTGGATATTCGAACGTGTTCCCCAGCCATTTCCAGGTCCCACAGTCATTTACATTAAGTTACCATTGATATTTTGTTGTATTTGACTCCCATAGACTTTAATGGGTCTGTTTTCGAACTGTCGAACTTTCCCAATAGTTCGAACGTTTCGAAAACTGGACGAACTTCGAAAGTTCGGCCATCTCTAATTCTCATTATTAAATGTTAATAATGGAATATGTAGTAAAAAAAACAAACAACCTGCTTTTAATTTTCAAATCTAAAAAGTGACACATTTTAAAAGGAAATAAGTATAATAACAATGTAGGTTAAAATACACAAATCTGTACTTTTTAAAATGTCTTTTTATAACTTGCATCAAGAACTGTTATTCTTTTAATTCTTTATTTAGGCAGTGCTATTAAAGGAACACTAAACTCAGTTTTATAAAAAAAAAAAACTATGTGCCATCCGTTTATATTATTTACAGGAGGTGAGAATGCTTATCTCACCTCCTGTGAATAATATTACGCTCGGGGGAGCTGGAACTTACCTTGCCCGCCGCTCCACTCGCAGCCGCTCAGTCACTGACAGCCGCTCTGTCCCGACCACGCGCCCTATCTTAGGCGCGTGCGCGCCAATACAAAAGATAGGGCGCGCGATCGGGAGAGAACAGCTGTTCAGTGACTGAGCGGCTGCGAGTGGAGCGGCGGGCAAGGTAAGTTCCAGCTCCCCCGAGCGTAATATATTCACAGGGAGGTGAGAATAAGCGTTCTCACCTCCCTGTGAATATATAAACGGATGGCACATAGTTTTTTTTGATTTAGTGTTCCTTTAATATGTCTCTGAATCACAATTCTGTCTAGTTGAAAGTACAGTATTCTAATTGCTGTAAAATGATCCCATAATATGTGCATTTCAATTAGACAAATACTTGAACATGATTTAACTCAGTTTCAGATAAACTTTAATTGGGCATTGATGGTTAGGTATTAAACAAATAATATAGATATATAGGAATTTGAAAATTATAAACTGTGCCCTTAAACTTGTCTAACTATGTTATTAGGAAATGGGTAATCCTAAAGCAGTACAAATTCAGACAATGTTTTTTTTTTTTATAAAACCTGAGTTTAGTGTTCCTTTAATAGCACTGCCTAAATAAAGAATTAAAAGAATACACAGTTCTTGATGCAAGTTATAAAAAGACATTTTAAAAAGTCACAGATTTGTGTATTTTAACCTACATTGTTATTATACTTTATTTCCTTTTAAAATGTGTCACTTTTTAGATTTGAAAAATTAAAAGCAGGTTTGTTTGTTTTTTTTACTACATATTCCATTATTAACATTTAATAATGAGAATTAGAGATGGCCGAACTTTCGAAAGTTCGTCCAGTTTTCGAAACGTTCGAACTATTGGGAAAGTTCGACAGTTCGAAAACAGACCCATTAAAGTCTATGGGAGTCAAATACAACTAAAATATCAATGGTAACTTAATGTAAATGACTGTGGGACCTGGGAAATGGTCTGGGGAACACGTTCGAATATCCAGGACTTTCGAAAAATCGGATTCGATGCTCGCGTATAGGGATAATAGACATTTTACTTGCGGATTCGATGCTCGCGTATGGGGATAATAGACATTTTACTTGCGGATTCGATGCTCGCGTATAGGGATAAAAGACATTTTACTCGGATTCGGCATTCGATTATAATCCCTTCTTCCCATTGACTTCTATATGCAATACAGGATCTAAAATTCCACTATTTGTTAGCCTGCAGACAACATGGCTACCGTCCAGTGGCAGTGTTTATTGGTGGAGTACCTCACCAGGCAGGGGTACGACCGCATCCCGGTTGGGTCCCCTAACATGAAAGGGCGCAAGTTGCGTATAATGCGCCACTTGCAGAGGAAACAGCTCACGCAGTTTCAAATACAGCTGACCACCTCTCAGCTCCAGAAGAGGTGGTCAGACCTCAAGCGGCAGCGTAGGAGCTATGTTGAGGACATATAGCAGAATGTCCAAGGCAAGTATGAGCTGCGGGACCCCCTAAGCCCCAAAAGGCTCTTCTCAGGGCCCCGCTGGAGGGAGCCTCCACCCCTCCCAGCGGCTCCCTCCCTTCCCCTCCCCGGGAGCGTTTTTACACTAAAAGCACAAATATGACACAGACACAACTGACAGCAAACAGCAAATCAGACAGCAAAAGCTGCTGATTGCTGCTAAAGGTAGCACTGTCAGTTACACAAACACACAGACACTGACACACAGATACAGAAACAAACAAAAAAACAGGACACCTAGACCTCTAAAAGGTCTAACACAAAAATTGTCCAAAGGACTTATAGGGGGGTTAGTCCTTAAAAGGACTGTTGGGTCTCAAGATGTGTGAATACAGGGGTGGTTAACAACAAGTGCTAAACCACCACACTGAAATCCACACACAGAAAGCTCAAAAAGTTCAAAAAGCACACAAAATTCTCTCCAACTCCTACACTGTCAGGTCTCCACTAAACACACTCCAACACACTGACAAAATGGCGCTGGTCACATTGCCTTTTATACCCAGGGGGCTGGCAATACTCAAATTAGCTGCCATTGGTTTATTTTGGACATGTGGGCATAATTTTTTTTTAAATTCGATGATTTTTACTTGCGGATTTGATGCTCGCGCCTAGGTATAATGGACATTTTACGCGTGGGTTCGATGCTCGCGTCTAGGTTATAATGGACATTTTACTCATGGATTCGATGCTTGCGTCTAGATATAATGACATTTCACTTGCGGATTCGATGCTTGCGTATAGGTATAATAGGTATTATACGCGCATATTCGATTTCCTCGAAACGGTCGAACATTTGATAAATTATCGAAAGTCCGGGAAATATCAAAAGTCCGGGTCCGTTCGAACTCGAACAGTTCGGCTCAAACTTGCGTTCGAGTTCTATGCCATCTCTAATGAGAATAAATACAGTAAAAACAAGAAATAGGACAAGAGAGAAAATAAACTTTTGGTTCATTCTGCATTCTCGTTATTTATTATTATTCCATAAAAAAGCCTGAGGATTTTAATGTTTTAATAATATAGCTTAATAATATTGCTAAAATGGCTGTTGATTTGACAAGATGCACTTTTAGGCTGTTTTTTGTTAGTATGGGCCACATACATATGCACTATTTGTTTTAGTTTATATATTATATATCATCATTATTTGCCACTTTTAATCCCAATATTATTGGCTACTAAAGTTTTGATTTAGTGGTAGGGAAGATATTTGAAAAAAGTTTGATCCAGTAAAATATTCTAGAGAATATTTCTGACCATTTAAGTAATAATTATCATGGATTCATGAGGAACAAATCTTGTCTTGGCTTTTATGAGGAAGTGAATAGGAATTTGTTGCAGTTCTCCATAGGCAACTAATGTATAAGCTAAGGTCTATTGGACTGGGATTGTACATGGATAGAAAATTGATGGATCGGATTCAGAGAGTTGTTCTTAAAGGGTAACTGTGGTCTCGAATTCTTCCAAACTAGTAAGAATTATATAAAAAGCCTTCCTTCTCACCTTCAAAATAAAACCTAAATCACACCTCTAGATGAAGTTTGTGAGAAGTTATTGCTGGTAGGTTCAGCAATATTACTTCCTGCTTGAACACTTCCTGTTTTCAGCCTTGTGACCAGCTTGTAGTTATGTGACCAGCCTTTGCCTGCATTAATAGGCTTCCCTTCTCAACTGTCATTTCCCCCCCGATACTTCTCCCCAGGGGCGGATGGGTGGGGCAGAGTTCAGGTGATGACACTCAACCTACTGGAAGAAGGAAGTTTGAGCATTCACCCCAATGTAATTTCTCACAGGCTCCAGCCAGAGATGCAATTGTAGGCTTCATCAATATGAGAGAAGTGGGGTGCCACAGGGTTCTGTGTTGGGGACACTTCTATTTAAAGGATAAGTGCACTGTAAAATCTCACAGGCATTATAGTTTGAGGTTCAAGCAGGAGAAAGCAGAGGAAATCTCAGAGGGGCGGAGCTTAACATTCAGCAAACCAGTAACAAGATGTTAGCAACTTCCAAGGCACAAAGCTAGGTTCTGGAGGGACAAAGGTAAAAAAAAATATCGCAACGGTATTTTTAAAGCTGCAGCTTCCAAATGAACATAACTTGATTTTACAGTGCACTTATCCTTTAATCTGTTTATTGTTGATTTGAGAGTAGATATTGTCAGCAAGGTCTCTGTGGTTGTGGGACATGAAAGGGCATGTCCACCCTTTTTTTAACTTTTCATATGTTATACATATTGATCCCCCACCCCCAACCGCCGTAATAAATTTTTTAGAAAGTGCAACGATTGTACCTTCCCTCTATCCTCTGCGGCACTCTCAGTCCCTCTGCTTGATGGAGATGCAAGCAGGGGGTGGGACCGGCAGCCGTGTCCCTGATTGGCTGAGAGGAGCCAATCAGGGACGCGGCTGCGGCTGCTCAGAACGCCGGAGGATGGAGGGAAGGTAAGTAACTATGGGGCACTTTCTTTGAAATCCGTTAGGCGTTGGGGCTGGGGGATCAATTATATATATAATACTAGCAAAAGTGTGCCTGTTGGTGCACAGTGGGTTTTTTATGTGTTAATTTAATAGTTTAATTTGCTGGAGTGTTAGTTACATATATTTATTAAAATATATTAATTATAATAGTGTAAGCTACCGCCACTTACAAGGCCCTCCATATTAGGGTAGTCCTATCTAAGAATGACATATTTAAGTAATAATGCTGTTATTTTTGTAGTGTAATTATTATGTTTAAGATACGTTTTTACCTAATGTAACTTCCCGCGGCATTGGAGCCTTTCCGGTAGTTCCGTCTTCCAGGGTAGTTTGCGGCTGGTTGCAGCTGAAAACCAGGCCCCGCCGCGAGTGTTGGGGGCTCGTGGGGCTTCCCGCGGCACTTGGAGCCTCCCGTAGTTCTGTCTTCATGGGGTAGTTTGCAGTTGTCCGCGGCCGAAAACCAGGCTCCCAGGCCCCGCCGCGGGGGTGTTGGGAGGCTCCGCGGCACTTGGAGCCTTTCCTGTGTAGTTCTGTCTTCCAGGGGGTGTTTGCGGTTGTTCGCGGCCAAAAACCAGGCTCCCAGGCCTGCCGCGAGTGTTGGGAGGCTCCGGGGGGCTTCCATCGGCACTTGGAGCCCCAGACCAGGTGCTGTCAAGTTGTATACATACAATACTGTACACACATTAACTCCCTCCTCCAGCTAATCCCCAGGGTCTCAAGCAGGAGGAACAGGCAGCGTCTCATACCTAGCAACAGCAGGGATCGCCCACCATTTCTATAGGCAATGCCTTCTCTCCCAGGTAAACAAAACACTATTGGCTTTTACCTGGATTACGACCAATGTGGAAGGGCTTTGTTAGATGCTGTACTTTACACACAATGTGGCAGTAAGGAGGAACCTGGTGCTTGTTTAATATGGGGTATTCCTATTGGCTGCTAGAATACAGTCGGCCACTATTACAGTAATGGGACAATTTATAATAATTGTACTAACCTGGAAGCTGATCATTGTGAGCCATGCTGCTAACAGAATAGGAGAAAGAGACAGAGAAATGACAGAGGAGACAGACAGAAAGAGAGAGCAGACAGAGACAGACAGAGGAGAGACAGAGAGAGAGACAGACAAGAGACAGAGGGAGAGACAGACAAACAGAGAGAGACAGACAGAGAGAGAGAAACAGACAGTGTCGGTTGGCCACGCCCACCCGCTTCCACTACACATTGCATCAGGATGTGAAGCACTCTCCCACAATGCAATACAGCTGGATATCATCTACACTTACTGGGAAAGCAAACTTTCTTTTGATTGGCTATTAACTGCACATGCTCAGTAAGTCTGTCCCACAATGCAATACAGCTGGATATCATCTACACTTACTGGGAAAGCAAACTTTCTTTTGATTGGCCATTAACTCGCACATGCTCAGTAAGTTCTCTCACCAATGCAATACAGCAGGATATCATCTACACTTACTGGGAAAGAAAAATTTCTTTTGATTGGCTATTAACTTCGCACATGCTCAGTAAGTCTCTACCACAATGCAAAGCTAAAGATGTTACTGTAAAGCATGCATTGCGTCAGGATGTGATGTAGTGCTACAGCAGCTACCAGAAGCACACCTATTGATAATAAGGACAATAAGGAAATGGCAGCAAGCTTCCATGCAGAATTTATAAATTTGAGAGGGTTGATCTAGCCACTTTTGACCAGTCCATTCAAACGTGGGGAGATTCTGTAGGTTAGTACTTTATTTTTATTTCATATGCCATTTACACAATGTTACACACTTAATATCTTTATTTTTGACATATTAATAAACAAATTGTTATACCTTACATTACAATATACACCTTTACTATAAATATTATTTTAGCCTACCCCCACCTACAAGTACAGTCTAAAACTCAATGCAATCTCCACAAAATGGAAAATAATTTTATATAAAGGAAGGATATCATGGGGAATTTACATTAGGGGGAGGGAGAAGAAAACGGGAGGGGGAGGGAGAAGAAAACGGGAGGGAGAGGGAGGGGGGACTCTCCTGCGCATGCCTCAACCTTGTCGAGGTTGAGGCAGAGACAAGCGCAGGATGAGTCACTGGGAGCTTCTACACTACAATTTTCCTGGCTTTGGAGGGGCGCAGCATGGCAACCATAAGGAGTGGGATGCAAGGTAAGGATTTTTGTACACTACAGAGTGGGGCCAGTATGGGGTTAAATTTGAGTTTTGGGGATGGACATGCCCTTTAAAAGCTACAGATGATGTGCAATTGCTGCAGATGGTTATAGATAGATTGTCACGTTGGGCTGCTAAATGGCAAATGAGATTCGATGTTGATAAACATAATGGAATACAAATATATTTTTATAAGGGGGATTTACAGAGAGCCACAATTTCTAGTGTTACAGACACACTAAACACATGCTTTCAGTTGCTGAATTTGATATAATTCCCCCTGAAGAAGAGGAGCTTTGAGAACAAGAGCACAAGGATAACAATAACAATAATTCTTATTGGGAAGAATTATATAGGCAATCAAAAAAACTATTTTCGCAGTGTACATACACATACATAACTATTGAGTTTTGTTTTGACAACAGAACATATGTTCTGAAAAGTTCTGAAAGTCTGTTGCAAACCCATTTGAATTGTACTCTTTTGCATTTTCTATTGCAATTTTGGATCAGAACTTTTGACATCGAAAAAACTATTCAGCCTTTTTCATTTTCTAATCTGAAAAATCAGATTTGTTTTCAAAACCAAGACTCGTCATCATTCATCTATAGTGCGATTTGTAGCAATTTAACTTCATCAGTTTAACATTTTATAAAGTAAGGACGATACATTCAGGCTTATTTAAAAAGAGGTGCAAAAATTTGCCTGAGCTGTTCATTTGCCTCAACTAATAAGATGATACCATTTTACTGGTCTACTACAGTTAGAAAACATTTGATCACATCTGATGGCTGATGATGAAGATTTAAGGCAATATTTTGCACCTCTTGTAGAATAAGCCTCAAAGTGTAGTTGAAATCAGATTAAAATAAAAATGTATTTTGTGAATTCAAGTGTATGCTTTATTTGACTCGAACAATTCTATAAACCAAGGTGAGTAATGGTAAAATAAATTCAATGTTACTGAATATAAAATGTCAGTCAATCTTGTACTATTTATTGAAAAGGGCATTAAAATGTCAGTGGGCTGTATTCTCTCTCAAAACTATCTGACTCATTATAAAATGTATTTCTCATAAATGCACTGTTCTCTTAAAAAATATCAGTGAACATTGAAAATACTCTTCTTTATTCCAATTACATTCTCATTATTTCTTAGTGGATTCCACCCATTACAATTCCCTTTGTATTTTTTGGTCAAATGTCATATTTTTACCATTTGTTTATGACTCAGTGATCTTTTAGTACACATTATGAATACATGTTTTTCATATGAGCGTAACTAATTCAACATGTTTTATAGGCAATAACTATTTGTCTTGTACTATCGATATTGTTTTTTTAAAATAACTAAGTATTAAAATGTGCTAAAAATTACTGTAAAATGCTAGTGTTAGAATTTAACTTGTTTTAGCTATTTATCAATCTTTGAACATTTGTTGGTAAAACAAGAAAAAAAAAGATAGCCTTTGTTGATTAACTTTTGGAGATAGATGTTTCAAAAGCTTGCACGTCCAATCTATTCAGTTAAGCCGGTTACACATAGTAAAACACAGATCCTTTCTGATGGATTGGCTTTTTATTGGCCGTATGGACCAATCTCGTGGCTGACAAACTACCACCTAGGGAGTCGATAGCACCTGCTGCCCACCCAAACAATCTCATTAAACATAGTGTAGGGAGGGCATTGGAAATGTGTGTAGTCAGTTTTATATCTGATTACAAGAGGTTCCAAAGAATTCTGTCTGTCATTGGCTATAAATCATTACTCTATGTACGCAGTTAAAGAACACAAGCGGATATTTTTTTTTTCTGGTGATCTGAAAGACAACCAAGAGCCAACTTGTCTTTACCAAATGTTTCTGTTGGTATTTTTTTGCAGATGTGCTGGTAAATCTTGGTTGTTTATGCATATTTATATGAGACAAATGATTGGGTGGGTGTAACATTGTAATTAAGGTTGAATAAAGACATACGTCCATCAAGTCCAACCTATTCACCCTCTTTTTTTCCCCTTTTTTTTTAACCCTACCTAACAGTTGATCCAGAGGAAGGCAAACAACCCCAGCTAAAAAGGGGGGGGAAATTCCTTCCTAACTCCAGGAATTGGCTTTCTTTCTACAGTATATATTCCCAAACTGAAATGGCATCTGTTCATGTGTCCCCACTCTTAACCAATAAATGGATAAATACACTACTGTCATTGATAAAAAAACAGAAATCAGCCCTGGTTTTATCTTGGTATTAACTCATTTCTCAAACTTTTTGATCTTTAATACAAGAATGTTGGAGGATTTTTAAATATGTCTCTGTACACAAGGTCTGATTTAAGAATCTTCCAGTTGCTAAAAATGTTTAGATAAAATACTATAGGAAGATTCAGGGCAGACCTCATCCTTCCCTCTGTTGTGTCTCTGCAGTAATAAACTTCCCTTATGATCATTCAGTATATATTCTGTATGACAAAACATGACAAAGATAAAATATGTGTTTCATTTTGTCATTTTATTTTCTGCATTTAAGTAATAAATACAATACTTTTCTATGTTTCCATTAAGATCCCAAAAATGCAGTTGCAACAGGACAGAAACTACATTTTTTAAGGATTAATAATTCTGAAAATATAAAACATAAAAACATTTGTAGCAACCAATCAGATGTTTGCTTTTTGCTTAGTAACTGCAGTTAGATAAATCTTATTGGTTACTGTTTTCATTACATCATACCCTAAGAGTATAATATATCAGTAGAGAGCATTGGATTGTTGATTTACGGTAAAGCCTATCTCTCAGGTGTAACTCTGTATTCTATTTATAATTATCTAGAGCAAATACTATTGCCTACCTACCTACAGATTCTGCACAAACATGATTGCCATTTTTTAAAATCCTATATGTAAGGGGGGAAAAGTGTAATAGAAAAAACTAGAAATTGTATCAACTTACCAGTAATTTCTGTTTCTTGTCAGTTTCCATGGCAGCATTCACCAATGGGGAGGTCCCTACCGGACTTGACAGGAAGAGCACACTATAAAACCCCTCCCATACTCCGCCCCCTTTGTCTTTGTTCAATAGCTGTAAGGACTAAAAATTATTAAGAAATAAGGGAGGAAGAATCCTGGTGAATGCTGCCATGGAAACTGACAAGAAACAGAAATTACTGGTAAGTTGAAACAATTTCTAGTTTTCTCTGTCACTCCATTGGCAGTTATTCACCAACTGGGAATTACCAGAGCTAAAAAATGGAGGGACGCAAAACTGCTAATCAAAATGTTTATTAACAATAAAGATTGCAACACCACCTCCAACACTCTTTTCCAAATTGCGTCTTTTGTACCGAAGCCACATCTAGGTGGTAATGTCTAATAAAGGTTCTCCAAGATGACCAATTTGCTGCCTTAAAATATTCTTTAGTGGCATCTTCGCTTGCAGTGCCCATGAAGTAGAAATTGATCTAGTCGAGTGAGCTTTAAGACCCTGAGGAATTGCCTCACCTCTGACCTAATAAGCTTTCACAATTGCTTTAACTATCCACTAGAGATGGCCGGTTCACGGACCCGAACCCGGATCTGCCACGGATTTATCCCGTCCGCGAACGGCGGATTATTCCAGATTTTCCGCCTTCCGTACCGCGGATTTTTTTTTTTTCCGAAAATTTTCGTAATTACGAGGATCTCCGTATTTTTGAAATACGGAGAAAACGGAGGTCGAAAATTTTCGAAAAAACAATTCTTGTAAATTCGCGGAATTTCTGCATTTTGGGGATTATTTTGAAGACGGAGCAAGCCACATGTCCCAAATTATCCAATGGCAGCTAACATGATTATTGCCAGCCCCCTGGGTATAAAAGGCTGCTTCACAGGCGCCATTTTGTCAGTGTGTTGGAGTGTGTTTAGTGGAGACCTGACAGTGTAGGAGTTGGAGAGAGTTTTTTGTGCTTTTTGAGCTTTTTTTTGAGCTTTCTGTGTGTGGATTTCAGTATGGTGGTTTAGCACTTGTTGTTAACCACCCCTGTATTCACACATCTTGAGACCTTTTAAGGACTAACCTTGTTGTAACGGAGAGGAGGACCCGTCTCTCCACTGAGAATGTGGACCGCCTTACATTCATCAAGATGAATGAGGCGTGGATCACATCTCAGTACAGCACCCCTATTGCTGATGCTGATGCCCGTGATGAAGGCCTCTTGCCCCTGGCCACCCGTACTGCTCCTTCCGCCTCATTTTCCGCCTTAGCTGATGCCAGCTTAGCTGTCAAATGGCAAATTTTTCTTATTGGCAGGGCCATATATGGTCCTACCTTGCTCTACTGCACTCAAATTGTGAAATAACAAATGCTCTGCAACAACAGCTACTTTGTGGCTAATTTTTCTAAGATTGGGTTGATCCTACTTGGCCTGAGAGCAGTACTTTGTTATTCCTTCTCTCTCCACAAGGCACCTTTGTGGTGTCACCTACTTTGACCATCTCATACAGCCTCAACAGCTACTCTGTGGCTAATGTTTTCAGCTCTGGGTCAATCCTGCCTGGCACTAGAGCAGTACTCCATTATTACAAAGTGGTGGGCTGCTGTAACTCAATGGTGTGGTTCCTACAAAGCCTTAACCCGTTCACCCGCTTTCCCTTGCACGAAGCATACTCTGAGGGAGAGAAGCCAATGGGGTGAGGGGTATGTCCAGTGGGGCCAAGCCTGCCTGGCTCTTCAACAATGGTGACAAACTGCAGTGGGTCTGCTGTAACTCAATGGTGTGGTTCCTACAAAGCTTTACCCGTTCACCCGCTTTCCCTTGCACAAAGCATACTCTGAGGGAGAGAAGCCAATGGGGTGAGGGGTATGTCCAGTGGGGCCAAGCCTGCCTTACTCTTCAACAATGGTGGCAAACTGCAGTGGGCCTGCTGTAACTCAATGGTGCTGTTCCTACGAAGCCTTACCCTTTCACCCGCTTTCCCTTGCACGAAGCATACTCTGAGGGAGAGAAGCCAGTGGGCCCAAGCCTGCCTGTCTTTTCAACAATGGTGGCAAACTGCAGTGGGCCTGCTGTTACTCAATGGTGCTGTTCCCACCCGTTCACCCACTTTCCCTTTCACGAAGCATACTCTGAGGGAGAGAAGCCAATGGGGGGAGGGGTATGTCCAGTGGGGCCAAGCCTGCCTGGCCCCACAACAATGGTGGCAAACCGCAGTGGACATTATGTAACCCCCCATCGCCTTCTTTCCCTTGTTGTGTGCAAACTACTATATAGGGGAATGTGGCCAATGTGGTGTGTGTAATGGCATTAATGGTAAGGTATATACAATAAATATGTGTTTTGTCAGAAGTGAATTAAAATATTTTACTACTTATTACAATACAGTAATATAATAAAAAGTATACTTGCTTTCCATCAGTTGCCGCATGGCTTGAACATAATTAGGCCTCTGCCTCAGACAGTGGTCTGGTAGCCGAAGCGGCGCAGGAGCCAGTGCTGGAGCCCCTCCATAATTCTGCGCTTTTGGCGCCGCACGATAGGTGCCAGGGGGGAAATCATCGTACCCCCTGGCCAGGAGGTACTGTGTGGCATACATCTGCCTTACAGAACTTGCCATTGTGCAGGCAGAAGGTTCCGGTTCCTCGTTTTTACGGAAATCCTTGTTTTTACGGAAATCCCCGTTTTTACAGAAATCCTCGTATTTTTGAAAATACCGTTTTTTAAAATTCACACTAGCGGACTGTAATTTTTAGGTATTGTAGGCATTGATACGTGTTCTTAAGGTCATTACCCAGGTCCCTGAGTGATTAAGTGTACGTTACCAAGGCTATTTAGACCACTTTTAATGCGGATTTCGACGAACTTTCATTTTAATACATTTTAACGAGTCCGCTCGCAGATTTTCGAATTTACGGATTTTTTTGAAAATCCGCGGATCCTCGCGCGGACCGGATTTTTCGAAGGTAGGAACATCTCTACTATCACTTGCTCAACGTCTTCTTTGTAGGAGCTTTACCTTTCCGAATACCTTTAGGAATTATAAAGACTTTATCTGTCTTCCTCCAAGAGTTTGTAGTGACTAAGTCTAAAGTGGCTGGGAGCTGATTTAAAGATTTTCTATAAAACGATGTCCAGCTTTTGGGGGGTATTCTACAATATATAGATTTTTGTAGAGAGGGGTGGACAGTCCCTTTAATGCAGAGATTGCTGAAACTTAACCTCTCAAGGAACTGTTGCTTATGCCTAACTGAAATCCTGAAAAAAGAAATTAAACTATAATGGTTCCATCTAATTTAGAAAGATCCATACCTGTCTTCTCACTGAATGTAAGAAATTTACCCCAAACTTTATAATATTGTTTAGATGTGGAAAGTTTTCTGGAACATAACCGCAAATTGAAATTTCTTCACAAAGTCCTAACTTGTCAACTTCAACCTTTCTCCATCAAAAGTAGACAATTTTTATAAATCGAAACACGAACTTTCTGAAAAATTAGAAAATTCGATAACGGAACGAAACTCAACAGTTTCTAACATCTCTATGGGAAACCAGGGTCTTCTTGGCCAAAAGGGTAGGGTCGCTATTACATCCGCATTGTCTTGTTTTATTTTCTTCAGGACTCGCTAGATCACCAGAGTATGGGGGGGGGGAATATAGAGAAGTAGATTCGACCAATCTTGGGCCAGAGCATCCCGGTCTAGACCTTGAGCATTTTTCCATCTCTTGCATAGAAGTTTTGGTACTTTGTGTTCTCTGCCATGGCCATCAGGTCTAGTTGAGGAGACCCCCATCTTTGACATATGCTCCTGAATACATCTATATGAAGACTCCATTCCCCCGGCTCTATAATTTTTTGACTTAAGAAATCTGCTTCATTGTTCTCTGACCCTGGCATGTGGATAGCTGTAAGACTTCAAAGATTCTTTTATGCCCACACTAAAATCAGAGAAATGTATTTTTGTAGAGTCCGATTTCTTGTTCCTTCTTGCAATGTCCTTGGGCATATTGGTCTCCAAAGTGACCCCCCCCCCCATCTTGCACATGATGCGTCTGTGGTTATTGATGCTTCTACAGGATCTTCCAGAAGTCTTTCTTTGGACAAATTCTCCATCTTGTCCATCATTTTAAAGAAGTTTTTATGTCTTGTGGGATACTTATCCTTTTCCTTAGATTTAACTGAGGATCTCTGAGACCTTAAAAGGAAACTTTGTAGTGGTCTCATCTCCAATATTGCCCACTGCACCATGGGAATTGCAGCAGACATGTATGCATTTTTAGACACCCCTTTACCAAGATGGTAGAAGCCTTTCTTACATCGGTCACATTTTGGATTATGTTCTGGCATTTCTGGGTGGGGAAGTAACATAATTCTGTTTTGTCCTGTAAGTAATAGAGCTTCCAAAAAATCAGTTCTTGGGAAGGGACACATTGACTTTTTGCCTTGTTTATAATCACCCAAAGTTGGTTAGGCACTCTATGACTTCTCTTACATGCTGCAGAGATGTTTGTCTTGACTCCAATCCGAATATCTTTGAGATAATGGTAGATATGGATTCCTAGCCTCCTTATTTCAGCTACCAAGGCTATCAGGACTTTTGTAAAGACTCTTGGCGATTGATTGAGCCCAAATTGAAGACAAGTAAATTGGAAATGTTGGTCTAGCGCGACAAATCTTAGTAATTTCCAATTCTTCATTTTGCAATGGGAACATGGGAATAGGCATCTATCTTTGCCATCCAACATCCTTCTGTATTGTTATGTTTGTGAACTTCCAGTGCCAGTGGTATATTAAACAAGAGCAGCACTCCAAAAATCCACTTGCAAAATGAAGACTGTCTTGAGAAAGCTGCATGGTTAAAGGGAACTGTGGTCTCCACCAAGTTGAGTTTAAATGAAAGGCCAGTTTCCTACCTTTAAAACGAGCCATCAACCACCTCTCTACGTGCTCCACACCCAAGATACACAGAAATGACTGACCAGAAAGTTAATGGGTAGGAGGCAGACATGTGACATTCCTGAGGTTCTCTTGCCAGTGCCGCCGACACCAGACCTCAGACTCCCTCAGTGTGTGAGGGGACAGGAAGTCCCTCCTCCTCTCTGCTGTTTGAAGGACCTGCAGCTGCAGAGTAGGTAAGGAAATCTACAGCCCTTCTCTCTCACAGTGTGAAAACAGAGTTCTCACTGAAATGCTGTTTCCACAGAGTTTTCGGGGGTGGGGGTGGTGTGTAGGGGGGTGTCAGAGTGGCACCAGAACCTGTGAGGGGGGCTTAGGCACCCGGGAGTGGGCAGGGCCTAGGCACCCACGAGTGGGCAGGGCTTAGACACCCATGGGTGGGCGGGGCCATGACACCCGTGAGTGGGCGGGGCCACATGGGGCTGTAAGGGAATGGGCCAAGGGGGGCCTGCAACTGGAGGAACCATGGGGTCCATGAGTGGGAGGGACCAGGGGGGCTGCAAAGGAGAGGAGACACAGGGCAGATTGACTGACAGGTTTCAGAGCAGGAAGCAGTAAGTGCAGGGGACCAGGTGATGCTGCTGCCATATCACACACAAAAATGTAAATATCTTCAAAACTAAAAAAATAAACAATGGAAATAAATTGCAAAAACTCTCAGAGAACATTCCTATCAGTTTACTTTAAGTCATTTTTGGACCACAGTTCCTCTTTAAGCAGCAAAACCGCGTTGACTTTAGAATCTCCAATTTGGCCCCTGTGGACACAGCCTGTCCAAGGGATCCTTTAAAAAAAAAAAAAAAGCAACATTTGCACCTTTTATGTCATTTTGTGTCCTTGCACTGGGCACTTATTTTTGGATACTGTTTTTATGGTGTTTGGAACCAAATAAAGCTTTTAAAATCTACTTCTTGGCTGGACCTTCACCCTTATTTTATAAAAGCAAGTGGTTTTATCTATTTAATATATGTTTTATTGGATTTTAACTGGATTAGAATTTTTAAAACAACTTGTTCTTTTTATTCTTTTTATATCTTTTATATGAGTGCAACCAATCAATACTAATCCTTCTGTATTGCATGTATTATGGAGGCCAACAATTCCATTTTGAATCTTCTTCCTTTTAGAAACTTGTTCAGTGATTTTAGATTCAAGACTGGACACCAACCGCCCGAAGCTTTTGGAACTAGAAACATTTTTGAATAAAATCCTTTTCTTTGCTATTGCACAGGAATCTTCTCTATTGCTCCTATTTTTAACAGCTTTTGAATATATTGAGAAATAACCTCTTTCTCTTCTAAAGTTTTGGGTTGTTTCGGGAGCACAAAGTAATTTTTCCTTGGTTTCCTTAAAAATTCTATGGAATATCCATTTGTTAACGTTCTTTGGCAACTATACATCTGAAATTGACTTCCAATTATGCAGACCTCTGCATAATCTGATCATCTTCCTCCCACCTTTTGGGCCTGGACCTGTACACCATCATAGGGGATCGGACTGCTTTTGCAGAAAAGTGGAACCCCTTTTGGAAAGGTTATGTTGTCTTCCAACTTTCCAGGTTGGTTGCCTATATGTTTCTTTCCCTGGACGATATTGTCTGGGGTTTTGAAAAAAACAATCTTTGCCTCTTGGATTATTTGCCTCTAATCTCAGACGCTTGAATTTTCTATCCTGTGGAAGAAAAGCACTTTTCCAACCTGAAATTCTTTTAATTATTTTGTCCAATTTGTCTCCAAATAACATGGCGCCTTCAAATGGTAACAGGCAAAGGGATGCCTTGGAAGGAGTATCTGCAACCCAACTTCTTAACCATAAGTTTCTTCTCACCTCCAACAATAAAGCCATAGATCTTGACAGCCTAACTAAATCCATGGAAGCTTTGAATATATACTCTGCCACCATTTTACATTACATTCCTCAATCATTCTTTTAAGTTTTGACTTTTTTAACTTTATAATTGATGGTTTCTTGCAAATTAGTAAGGGAGATCCTCATGGCCCTAGAAGTAGATGTTAATGCAATTGACGGCTTACATGCTACCCAGCTGTTATATACACTTTTTTAAGTTAAATTCAATGCATCTATCCATTGGATTTTGAAATTTGAAATTTGTAGCTTCATTAATAGGTAAAGTAGTTCTCCTTGATAGACAAACTACTGGCGAATCAACTCATGGAGATGACTCCCACCTCTCATCAAATGGTAGAGGTAAATTGTTTCCAATTTCAGGTCTCCTTTCCACTTTATCTGTCTCATAGATGCGTGGACTGGAAACATGACTAATTTGTTTTTTATTGAGGGAAAAAAATGTATTAGCTGAAGCGGATACTGTTGGCTCATAGGACAAAGACAACGGAAGGGATGATTTTTCTGAAATCTCAACATGTTTAGTTTTTGCCTTCCTTTTTTTGCTTTCAGACTCCTGTATAGTCTGTGAAACGGTATTCTTAATGAGATTTAGGAGTGAGTCCATAGAGATTTTCTCAGGCAATGAAATTTGCACATCTGATTTGTCTTCTGTTTGCTCCTGATTATCTTTCTCCAGACTTATCAGAGGTAGAGGCACTACAAAAAACAAAAGCAGAAGAAATTTTAGCATATACATACCTGTATATCCTGTCTCTTTTAGAACAACTCACCTGAGGCTTACCTAAGTTTTTTATGTCAGTGACATTTGCTCACTAACTTTAGGCAGGAGTTTAGGCAATACAAAAACACAAAGAAAAAATTCTGTATCATGACAAGAATCAGAATCCTGAGAAGGATGTAGTAGAGGCAAGGAATCCAGAATATAGACTCTGAAAGAAAATAACCATCAGTTGGAAAGGCTGCCAAACACAAAAAACTAGATATTCAGCTTTACAGCAAAACTTTCGCCTACCACAATGGTGTCTGACGTCACTTCCGGTTTTGCAGAAAAACACGGAAGTCCATGTAGCGTGAAATCCTTTATACACGTGGTAGATGCACTGACCTTATTTTTAAAAAATCGTGCATCAAAATTATGTCAGAGCTGTGCTATTGCCCTAAAAATGCGGCAAAAATACTGCAACATCACAAGTTTTCGATACTGCAACTGCTGGAGAATGTACCCAACGCATATCTCCAAAGCCTGGTCACAAGGCTCTACCCTAGGCAACCCAGAGGTGCAGCTACAAGGGGAGCTGTAATAGGAGAGAGAAGGAAGAGAACTCCTATTGGAATGCCACAATGGCAGGTAAGCCAAACTGAATGATGCAATTAAGTGATTCCTAGTCCAGCAGGAAATGCACAAAGACTAAGGGGGCGGTGTATGGGATGGTTTTTATATTGTGCGCTTCCTGTCAAGTCCGGTAGGGACCTCCCGGGTAGGTGAATGACTGACAATGGAGTGACAGAGAAAAAGGTTCTGTTGACCATTAAAGTCAATGGAGCTTGTAACAGATAATGAATTTTCCTTAGGGGGATGTACATAGAAGCAGAGGAGCCTGGGAAGCCCTGGAAAGACCAATAGCTGCAATCACTTAATTTTTAGGTAGATAGAATAGAATGTATGAAGTTACTAAATTACAGTAGTAGTTCTGTTCCTCGATATTTGGATCTTTGGAATATGAGCATGTAGTGATCTATTATAAATATATGTATTTATTAATAGAATGTTAACTTACATATTGTATTCTTTCTATTAAAAGCATTTGCTATGTTGCCAATTCCCATTAGTATCCTAAGAGGAAAAGCTGATTTTGTTCTATTTTCTTTTTCAATGGAAGTTTTTTCAATGACTCTTTTTATTACTCATTAGTTTGGCTTCATGGCATTTTTATGGCATCTTTGGTTACATTTTTCACAAATGACATCTCCTTTATCTTGATGACCTCATCCAATGTCATGAGATGCAATTCATTAAGTGTCAAGAAAGCCAAAAGTGTCAGATAGTTGGTCTCAATTATCCTTCACAAAGCAGTTAATTGTGTTAACTTCTTGATAGCCTCTGTGATAGTCTTCATGTCTTTTTCCATTATAAATAATTAGATAGATGATCAATAATTAGATCCAAATGATAAATAGATAATAGATCATAGATATGTGCAATAGATATAGAAAATCATAAATTTGATCATAGATAATAGATAGAGATAGATAGATAGATAGATAGTTTATTGAAGTTCATGCACTGACCAACTTATCAAAGGATGTTCCTGCAAAGCATCTGACAGCTGTCTGACAGCAAAATAAGATGGTCCAGGTGGTGAACATTGCAGAAATTGAACAACATAACTCAGTAATAATGGCCGATGTTAGATTCTAAAAATCAAACCTCAGCACTCCTCTTATCTTCCAGGTTCCCATCATGCAGTTATCTCTTTGCAAAGGTTACGGGAGAATGAAGATTAAGGCTGGTTACACACCTTTAGAACCTTATTATCGACCTACCATTCGGCACTTCCAGTTGGTCAGAACAAAGGACTGAAAGAACTGTCAGACTTTGGTAGCGGCCAGCCCAGGAAACCATCCAATATTTTAGCTCGATCAACTGATACACTGAAATGGCAGTCACGCAGGCCTAATTTTTGGTGTGAGTCCAGCAAAGACCTCCTATTAAGTTTCATTAGTTTTTGCACTACAAAGTAGCATCAGAGCTCAGCACCATTAAGTTAAATAGGCATGCTCCACTAGCTAGGAGTAAACCATGCGCTGACCCGATAATACATGGGGTAGCGTGTATTTTACGCCCATTACTGCATCTCCCCCTATTTTTCTTTAATAAATTTAGAGCTTAAAATCTGACTTAAAGTTGAACTTAAATTTTTTAATGCTAATAAGAAAGCTTTTCTTCGCAGAACACCTATAAAACCAAACAGCACAATGCCTTAGGGGGGAATCTAAAGTGAGCTGTGTATTAAAAGCAATTACACATTATTAGGGAGATTCACCCAGAGTTGCAAGGTGCTCTGGGCAAATCTCCCGGAAGAGAGCTATCAGTTGGTATTAAATATTTAAATGCGCACAGCCGTTTAGCCACTGGTAAATAGCCTTGCGGTGGTTGTGCTACCACAAACTAGGGATTGAATTTGCACTTAACGATCGTAAATTGGCTAGTACAACTTTAACCCCTAAAGAGAGCACTGCGGCTCCCAAGTGCCTGCCTGAAAATCTCACTGTTTCTGTGCTTACAGTGTAAAGATACAAGGAACAAAACATTGCATTGTTCCTCTCTCCCTCACAGACATGCAGACAGTATGCCACTCATTTGGTAAAAATAAGTATTTAAAACAGAACCCGTTAGACTATGTGGCATTTTGATAAAAATTTGCTGCCATTCTTAAACGGCATTCGAAAATTCATTACCACCTATTGTCACTTCACTTATTGCCACATAAGTGTTTTATTGCGTTAAGGTCAGCCATTCAAAATTGTCTGAATTCAATATTTCCAAGAGTGTTTTTTTTCTGCTAAAGTCTTTCCAGTTCTTTTGTCAACTGGAATCATACAAATGTACAAATCAAACAAATATATAATCCTACATAATAATAACTTAAAACTAAATATATAACAACATATTTGTAACTGGGCCTGGCCATCTAGTGTGGGGCCCAGAAAATTATCATTGTGGCCCTGCATCTATACAGTAAAATTTAAGAAAGCTGTTCATGATTTTTTAATAGCTTATCTATATTAAAAAAACATGCAAAGTGTGTGTCTTGAGTGTAATAATCTTAATTAATTTACATTTGAGTTGTCTTCTGGTATAGGAGTAGAAAAATCCAACCATAATTAACTATTCAATTTACTGATTTATCCGGCTATGTATGGGTCTCTCCATCTGAATAACACTTCTTTAACATAGCTCAGAATGGAACCCTCAAAATGGAAAAAAAAAGCAACTATATAAATAAATCTCAATGGGTATGTAAAATGTGCTAAATACTTTTCCAAGTAATCACACAGCAATAAGGATTCATTTCCACCAACTTTTAATCTGCGCTCCCCTTCTCTGACCCCCCCTTTCTAGCTCTCGAGTGAACTGTCAATCAACCCTGCCCTTTGCATTTCCCTGGCCCCACTATGGGTAAAAACAGTCCCAATCTAACACTGCAATCAATTCAACAACCCACCACACACACACACACACACACACACACCCAAACACTTACAGCTGTGTTCCAGCAGTGATAACAGCTGCCAGAGCTACCTTGCTATGGGGAAGGGAAGTGGTGTCCTTTTACTATGGCACACAAATGCAGGGTGAATGACACTGGCTGTAGCTTACTGTTTTCAGACCCGTCCCACAGCACATGCTTGCCCATTCTAGCCATGTCACAGATTCTGGGAGGGGCTGAGCACAGAGAGAGGGGGAATGAATGCTAGGAGTGGGTTGAACGTGAGGAAATATTGTGAAATGGCGCAATAGGAGCAGAAAGGGGTTAAGTTATTAGCAGGTGGGTGTTTTTTTGTTTTATTTTGGGGGTGGGCATGCCCTTAAATAAAACATACAAGAAATTTTTTGGTTTGAAGTCCTTGTTCACTGATTCCTGAAGTTTCTGTATAAGAGAAAAGATCCTTGTTAAAGGACAATTATACCTCCCCCTCGTTCCTTTCCCCCCACTCCTGCAAAGTACCCAGGGTGAGGACCTAAAACGCTAAGTCTTCACCTCTGGTTACTTTACAAAAGTCCTGCACTACTTACTTGTAATCTCCCTTGTCGCTCCGGTCCGATCCTCCCCACTGGCACTTTGAGTGACAGGTCGTGAGGCAGCCAACGGGAAGACACGCCTCCTTGCAGAGTGGCTGCCTTCCGGACTGTCACTGACAGTGCCAGTGGGGAGGATCCAACTGGAGCGATGAGGGAGATTACAAGTAAGTAGTGCAGGACTTTTGTAAAGTACCCAGAGGTGAGGACTTTTAGGTCCTTTTTTTAGGTTTTAGGTTTTAGGTCCTCACCCTAGGTACTTTGCAGGAATGGATCGGGGAAATGGTATTATAAGTATAATTGTACTTTAAATCAACACCAGAGTTTGAGAATCAACCATCTTGAAGAGGGGGGATTTTATATCTGTGCCTGTGATTCAGTCGAATTGATCAAATTGGGTTCCTTTTTTCCTTTTCTGTTTGATAGGTTGCTCATCATTATCAAGCAGTTTATCAAACAGAACAGAACCTGTCAGAAATTTTTCCAAAGAACCAATATTCCATCTGCATATCTTGAAAAGATTTCAATATGAAACCTGCTAAATATCAATGTAACAAGAGGATGTACTTCATTTCGCTACTTAATTAATTTTGCAACCACAAAAAACATGTCTGTAATCATTGGCCTTGTAAAGGGAAAAAAACAATGGACTAAAGAGACTGCCTGGTTTGCTCTGGAAAAGGAACACTATACTGCATAACAGGCAACATTTCTAGACCCCATTTAAAAAAATAGATAGAGAGTCAGAGAGATCAAATTAAATAATTGAATCCAATAAAGTTGTAGCTTCAATTTGCTCAGGAATGGTGACTTCATTCTGATGGTATTTTAAGCTATAATTTTTTTTCCATAGAATCCATTTGCAATCATTTCAATTTTATGTTGGAAATTTGATTGCCTACACTTAAGCTTGCAGTTTGGCTTTTGTTAATTTTTAAAAATCCCAATGTGACAGCTTTTCTCCCCAGAACACTTATACTTTGTAAGATTTTTCTCATGTTCTTAAAGGAATTGTACACTGAAAAAATACTTTGCCTCATTGCAATCTATAAATGAATACATGTAAGCAGCACAAAAACTTCATTTACTCAAGCTCAGTCCCTCAGTCCTCCAGCCCCCTGCCAGATTATCTGACTTTCTGTAAGGGCAAGCATGGTCAGTAATCTCTATGAGGCAGCATTGGCAGAGGGAGTTTCCCACCATGCTGTTCCCCTACCAACTGTCACCAAAACTGTTCATAACAGAAGAGTTTGATACTAAGGCACTTAATTGACAGCTGAAATGTAAGATATTTCAGACTGGATATCTAAAGAAATAGGGGACAGATTAACAAATAAATCGTACAGTGATAGCTTGGAAGAATTATAGTTTCAAGTAATGGGCAATTTAAAAAAAAAAACAGGCCCACAGTATTCTCTTTCTCTATACACATATTTTCTATACAGATGTCTCCACCCTCCATCCCTGATAAGACTTTGAAAGCTGCTTGTTATCCTGCAGTTAATTTTTCAAGTGTGCTATTAGGGTATGACCAGCACCTCAAAACACTCCTGTCTTTTCAGGCAATAGATACGATAAAGGTTTATGGTTTATAAAATGGAAATTTCCAGCATTTTCTCAGCACAACATTTCCTAAGAAAATTGCAATGACAGGAAAAAGCATAGTAATTTCCTGGTTTATCACTGCCTGAAGAAAAGATAACTGGGAATGAAAAAATGTCAGATTCAGATTCATGTGCAGTAGATTAGATGGCTTTCATCTAGTAGAAGTCACAATGGCGTCTAAGGGCTAGGTCCCACTAGTGCGTTGGGTTTAACATTTTGCAAATGGCAATGTGATTTAAAATATAATGGAAATCACATGAATCAGTTCCCACTATATAATTTGCGTTCCAAATCTATTTGGTCAATTTTTCATCCGCGTGTGTGCACGACTTTTGGTTAATTTGTGTCAAAATCGCACTAATAATGGGAACGCAAAAAAAAAAAAATGGGGACACACACGAGCAAACTTATTTTTTTAGTTTTATCCAGTATTTCCTGTTATTTCCCAAAAAATGCACACAAATGGACCAGAAACACGGACAAATGCACAGAAAATTGCATGTCTTTTAAAATGCAAACAGACAGGAATGGGGACAAAATGCATTGTCCTAAATGCACTCAAAACAGACAACAAAACATGCATAGCGGGACCTAGCCCTAAAGGGGAAGTAAATCTGTTGACAGGTTATTCCAATATATCAAATAAAAAAGCAATAATTAGCAAAGGGCTGGTATTTGCAACCCGATCAAGTGCCCAAAACAGTCTCTCCTAGGAGGACAATCTTCTTTAATTGTCTTAATGCTGTCAAAACCAATATAAATATCAAAATGGCAACCAAATCTAACATTAAAGGGCATGCCCACCCTAAATTTTTACTTTTAATATGTTGTAGCTGACCCCTGCCCACCCCCAAATGCTGCATTAGTTCTTTAAAAAAAAATAAGCCAAATCATACTTACAGCCCTTCACTCCCACGGCACTCTCCTCCCGGCTCCCTGTTTGCAGGAAGTCACAAACAGGGGCCAGACCGGCAAACGCGTCTGTGATTAGCTGAGAGGCAGCCAGTCACAGACGTAGCTGCCGGCAATGGAGACACCATGGGAGAGAAGAGCTCGTGAAGAACTTGTGAACTTTCACATGTTTGAAAATTACAAATCCCAGCATTCTATGTTTGCATTCCATTTCTTCATAATTTCCTGTAGCTAAGGCATGTGTTAGTAAATTTCTTCTTTATGTCCATAAAGTTAATGAATGTATACAGATGCAATATAGCCTAATGATATAGAGCATATGTGTTTAACTTTTCACATGTTTAAGAGCTACAACTCTCAGTATTCCCTGGCTCCACAGAATGCTGGAAAATTTAGTTTTCATACATCTGGAAAACTGTTTTCATGCACCCTGGAATAAAGCCATTTCTCTGACTTACAGACATAAAAAGCCCACAGTCATGCTTTAGGAATTCCTACCCAAGGGGTCAAACATGCAAGTAATCCATCTGCCCTTCCCTTACATTCATAGCTATTACAATATTGGAATAGGAAAGGATAATATAGGCAGTAGGAGTCATGAATCCTACTAAACTTGCCCTCCCTTTCCTATTCCACCTACCTGCCAGCTAGAATCCAGGGGGTCTAAGGGGGGGGGGGGGGGTCTGACAATAGACCTAGGCAATCATGCCACAATGTGTGGTTCAAACTAAACAGCACCATTGGGCAACCTGAGACCCCATACAGGATCCAGAGTAACATGCTAGGTTCATACCCCAGCAAGTTCCAGATTTACAGTTGCTATGGGGTTATGACTTGGGAATACAGGATACTAATTAGCTATATAGGTTAAGGTGAAGTGGGGTTAACGGATCTAAAAGCTCCCCACAGAGTATAAAATGAAATAAAGCCTTCTTATAACAGGTACCTCACAGCCTCATGTTATTACAAAAGCATTGCCCTAATAATCTAACATATATACACATATTTCTCCCTCCCAGCTACATGCAAAGTATCATCCTTTATATCCTCTTTCCTACATGCACATCACTTCTTGTCTAGCATACAGAAAGTTTTTTTGATTGGCTAATACTGTCACATGTTTTACAAACAGCACATTATTGGCTGTTATACTGACATTACCACTTCCTTTCAGTATTCACATGAATATCCCTTAGCAGTCACAGGGGTGTGGTTTAACGTCCCATTTTGACTATCCCATATTAAAATAGGAATCTTAGCTCTGTAAGTAAGTTTATATATTTTGTATAAGTTGTATATTTTGTCTTGTACCTAATATAAGTCAGCGCTATACTTTATATACATTTTATTATCATTTAGATGGTAATAGTCAGATAGTATACACATACATATACACCTTTCCTATATGTAATGTCATATTCCCCTACCTCATTGGGAAAAGATCAAAAAAGATGTATTTCAATGTGTGTATTTTGTCACTATTAAAGGGCATGTCCACCCCCAAAACTAAAATTTGCCATACTTCTCTGTTCCTTATGGTTATCCTGCAGTGCCTGTTTAAAATTACAGAAAGTGAAGAGTAGGAGCTGTCTGTGTGTCATCTAGTCTCCGCTTTTTTCTTGTCCTCTTGAAGGATTCTGGCATGCGCAGGGGAGCCCTCCCTTCCTCCCACCCTCCAAATCCCTTCAGGCTACTTCTTCCCCTAGCTATAAAACCCTTTCCTGTAGTGTAGGGCACCCCAGCCCACCCCCAACCGGCATGTTAATTTTTTAAAACAAGCCCCAGGAATAGACTAATGATCCTTTGTTCCCTCAGCTCTCTGTATAGCCAGCAGCTGCATCTGTGATTGTCTGACTCTCAGCCAATCACAGACATGGCTGCCAGTTCGACCCCTATTTGCAACTTCTGTCAAGCAGAGAGCTGAGAGCCGAGGGAATGAACGGTGGTAAGTTTAAAAAAAAACAAAAACTAACATGGCAGTTGGGGGTGGGCTGGGGTACCCTACACTACAGAAAAAGTTAGTTTGGGGTGGATATACCCTTTAACATCTAAATTACCATAAATACATTTATATAAAGTATAGTACTGACTTATATTAGATATAACTTATATATTATAAAAGTTTAGCCACACCTAAAAAGCCCTGCGTGTGTTTAGACAGGAAGTTTCTGTGTATCTCTCGCTATCCCTCCCCTCTTTATATATGTTGTCAGGGCCGCATCTGTAATGAGGCTCACTGAGTCATGTGACTCAGGCGGCATTCTGCCAAAGGCGGAATTAAAGTACACACACAAAAAAATTTCATTGTACTACTAACCGCTCGCTGGCGCGACCGGCGCAAGAAGGCATGCTTAGCTTTGTGGGAAGGAAGCAAGCACCTTCCTTCCAATTTACTGGGAGTCTGGGACACTGTCTGTCATGACTCACTGGCCTTAACTCTCGCGCTGCCGCCGTCGCCGTCTCGACGCAAGGCTATGGTGGCTGATATGCGGCCCCGGTGTCAGGTGGAGTGGTGGAGATGGAGTCACAGCCTGCCTGGTCATGGGTAACAGCACTGTCAGCACAGGCGCCGCGCAACTTCCGGAACTTGGCAAAACTGTGGAGGGAGTGGCCAGCCCAGCACTGCACTGAGAAGAAGATTTGTGTGTCTGTGTGGGGGAAACTTGTGGAGCCCGGAGCCGAGCAGTCACTGTCTGCAGACCGAGCAGTCGCAGACGCAGACCACCACATTAAGCTGCCTGCAACTGTCTGTAAGTACTGTAAAAAATTACTATTATTAACTAACTCGAACGGTCTGTCTATATGTGTCACAGGACATCCAGGTCCTAAGCTTGGGGGGGAGGGGGGGTGGGTTAGGCCGTTAGGGGGCTGGCTGGATTCAGTGGCCTCAGCCCTCATGGCCTGTAATGTAACCTACCTGGGTTCTTTATCATGGGGAGGTGGCTGGATTCATTGGCCTAACCTCCCTGTCCCTGGGGACTGGGGTCTTATCATGGGGGGGGCTGGCCTGGCTAGATTCAGTGGCCTGTAAGTAACTGTAACCTCCCTGAACCTGGGGTCATATCATGGGGGGGTGGCTGGCTGGACTCAGTGGCCTGGCTGTAACCTCCTCCCTGGAGTTTTGTTTACATACGTGATATTTGAATGTATATTATATATGAATTGTTTACATACGTAATAGGAAGCTCAAAATCTTAAAATGTTAACCACGCCCAATGACAAAGCCATGCCCACTGACAAAGCCACGCCCACTTTAATGTGTCCGGAGACGAACAAAGGCGGCATTGCTCAGGCAGCAAGAACCCTAGAAGTGCCCCTGTATGTTGTTTGGGGGGGGTTGTAGGTGGCGGGGGAACTTTTTAATGTTTTGTCTTGGGTTGCAAGAAGTCTAGAAACTCCACTGTCATTGGGAAATTATCAGGATCGCAAATTCAAATTCGAGGGTTTTTCACTGCCTGTCACGAATCACAATCTCCTTGCTTTTGCTGAAGCAAAGTTCTAAGCACTCGCAACATAGCATCTTTTACTTCATATGCTGATTAGCATGTTGCCATTACCTGCAACTCTGAAAGGAGGAGTGCATCTTTAAAATTCTGTCTGTCATTTTTTAAAGCTCAGGCTACACATAGTCCCGAGTATATAAAGTATAGAGAACATTTTCAGGACTGAGACATTCCCTTCAGCTGTGGCCTATTCCCTATACCAGTGATGGCGAACCTTTTAGAGTCTGAGTGCCCAAACTGCAACCGAAAACCCACTTATATATTGCACAGTGCCAACACAATAGTTTAATATGAATACCGAGGTTTTACTATAGAAAAGACAACTCAAACAGACACATACATTAGATACTATACAATTGATTATAGATTAACATTTACTGTTTGCACAATACATTTTAATACACTGATGTAATGTGCTTCTCTTACTTTGAGGTTGGAGTCTATCAACCCCAGGATAGGGGGTGTTTGGAGAATTGCACCTACCAACCTTGGTGTGCTAAAGTGAATCTTATACTTGTTTTGATCTCTCTTGTAACCAGAAAAGCCATGTCTCTCTGCCTTTCTGGTAACAAACTCTGGTGAATTCTGCTGTGCATGAGTACCCACAAAAAGGGCTCAGAGTACCACCTCTGGCATGCATGCCATAGGTTCGCCACCACCGCCCTATACTTTAGAATAGGGGGCGGGCTGGGGGCTAAATTTTTGGTTGTCCTCAGGAACACTCGTTTCTGTGCTACACACTTTAACAATAAATGGACTGTGATATGGAAATATTTTAACCAGTAACTTACATTTTTGTTATTTTGTACTTTAAAGATATGTATTATTATAAAAGTCTAACATTAAGAACACAGGTGTGCCTTGTGTGCCATATGGTTGAGAACCACTGCTCTACGGCACATATTTGAACAAACTTTCTACATTAATTTAATCCACAATATGCTCATTGAAGGAAGGAAAAGCAGCATTTAGTTTTTCATATTGCAAATTCAATATAAACGCTTTCATCATCCAGTTTAGGCATAACAATCTGTTTAATTGTTGAAGTGATAAACAGTGTGAAACTTTTGTTAAACAGGGCTATATTTCTTCATTCAGTTAAAACCTTTTTTTATTGCATAATTTTGTGGCTTTGAATAATACATTAATATGCCTTGAGGAAATTACAGTTTAATGCTTTGAAAGTGAGCTGAGCTGCATATGTCTTTTCCAAGCCAATAGAATTACAGGGATCTCTGATATCTCAGCATGGTAACTGCAAAAATCTGTTTTAATCATGGGGCATAAGTTCAGCTGCTAGGAAATATTTTCATTTATATTGCAGTTTTCCACTGATTTTCTTGGATTCTCTGTTGTATAGACATAAACTGTGCTCCAGAAGGCAGAGACAATGCAACCCCCCCCCCATAAAAGTCCCAATATGCTAGACAAAATGAAACCTTTTAAAATGTAACCCTTGAGAAAAAGATTTACCTGGTATTTTGCATTTTAATTTTGTTTATCCAAGGGGGCACAAGGGAAAATTAATGGCTATGCGCCCTGCCGCTGTAACGGAAAGTTGGTGTGGCTTCGTGGAATTAGTGTGGCTTGTGGAGAGGATAGTAATGAAAACTTGTGAATATTAACAAATAATAACATTTAAGCAAGTTTTGCATTAAAGTGTAATTTTGCACATTTGTTAATACTGCATTGTCCAATAGCAGTGACATAAGGGAAATGCACCTTGTTAACAGGTATCCTGAAAAAAATATTTTTCTCATATAGATTGAGATACAGAAAGATAGACAATGATAGACAGATAAACAGACACCGACAGATAGAGATATATGAATAGATAGCGTGATAGGCAAAAAGTAATAGAGAGAGATAGTCAGAGAGACAGAAAGAGATAAATAAGACAACAAGATACACAGACACCAACAGATACACAGACAGATTAAGAGATGTGATATATACAGAAAGAGGTTTGAGAGAATGAGACAGACAGAAAGAGCTAGACGAAGATATATATATATTTATATAGTAGATAAGGCATCACATGTACTCTCGGGACTTAAACCAAACATTTTTTTTTTTTGCATTAACATGTTTCCACCCACAGTTTATTTGGATGATACCCAAATGTACACCTCTGCCCCAGATCTCCCTACACTGACATCCCAGGTCCCTGACTGCCTTAATGCCATTTCTGCCTTTATGTCCTCTCACTTCCTCAAACTCAACATGGACAAGACTGAACTTGTCCTTTTCCCATCCTCACGATCTGTTTCTCTCCCTAGTCTTACTATTAATATTAACAGCACACCTATATCACCATCTCCTCATGTCCGCTGCCTGGGAATAATGCTAGATTCCGATCTTTCTTTCAAACCCCGTGTCAATTCCCTTGCCAACTCCTGTCAGATCCAACTCAAAAACATCTCCCGCACTTAACCCTTCCTCTCGAATGAAGCTACAAAAATCCTAGTCCATTCCTTAATCATATCCCGGCTAGACTACTGCAACACACTCCTGTGTGGTTTACCAAACAACCGCCTGGCACGGCTTCAATCCATCCTCAACTCTGCTGCCCGGCTCATTCATTTCTCTTCTCGCTTCTCTAATGCCTCTCCTCTCTGTCAGTCCCTCCACTGGTTGCCTATCAAGCAAAGGATCCAGTTTAAGCTGCTTACCCTATCCTATAAAGCACTATCCAATACAGCCCCTCCATATATCTCAGAGCCCTTGTCACCTCTTGTCACCACTTTTCTTGTGCTGCCCCTCTGCTCTGGAACTCCCTTCCTCTGTCTGTCCGTCACTCACCATCCCTTAATATCTTCAAATGTAACCTTAAAGCCACCTCTTCAAGCAAGCATATAACGTGGTCTAGACATTACCCATCTTACTACCCAATATTATCCAATCCGCCTTTCACACTCCACTGCCAATCTAGTTACAGCCTACCGAGGACATTGTTGTTATTATTTGGTTAGTGCACTGTTTCTCTTCAGCTCAATTTATTTCGCCTACATAGCTGCTAACATGTCAGTGATCATAATAAGGGGAATACTTTTATATTAATAAATAGTTTTTGGATTAATAAATTTATAAGGCTGGGTACACTTAGACAGATTTTCATACCGTTCAGCAGAAGTGGTTGGCTGGACGAATCACTATCGCTCATGGGGAACATCGCCTCAGCCAACATTTCACTGCAATGATCGTGCACATGATCAGTGGTGATTTACCAGCATGTCTGATTGCCCATTCACTTGGTAAGTTGATGCTGCAGATTTTTCATCCTTACTGTCCAAAACATGGAAATATCTGTTGGTTTGAGTGAAAAATTTGTTTGTGAGTGTACCCAACCGTAGTTACTACAGTGGTATTATTGATCCTTGTATTTTGTCTGCCTGTACTTTAGGAACCAGGTGAAATACAATGGCAAGTGATACAATATATGGTTCAGCTAAACATGGACAATATGCAGAGAAAAATTAGTGTTGCCATTCTGTATGTCTGATCAATTTTAGTTCTATCTATGAAACAGAATTAAATGGATTCAAAGTCAACATGCTTAATTAAATGTATAACTACATGCCTAATGATACTATTCCGTCAAATCAGGTGATAAAGGTTATACCGATAGAATGCATGAGAACACTTTTCAAAGTCTACATTGTTTCCTAAAACAGAGCATAAGAAAACAAATGGATCAAATGAGGAGACCTACTCATTTGTGTTTATTGTAACCAGTATTATGTCTTGAAAGCAATAAGAATCACTTTGTCTAAAGCTGGCCATATACGGCAAACCTCCTGGCATTCTGACAACCCCCTGGCCCAATGAGCCATTGCTTGTATACTTCACTTTGCAATGCTTTACATGATAGACCCACAAAAGTTAAAGAAAAGAAAATTTATAAATTAATCAAAACCTGAAGTCATTTTCAAGACCACTGTGCAGCATTAACGCTAAACATTTTCCGAGCAAAAGAGTTAATAGTTTATTCCTACGGACTGCACATTTAGGGAAAAAATGTTGTTATAAGTGTACTATAAAAAGCGGATACTAAAGTTTCACAGTAGAATGATAAGTGGATAAATGTTTTTAGAGCCAAAAACACTGGAAGCCATCTTTTCATCTTACTTTCCCTATTGTGAGAGTTTTGTGTATCATTTTTAATGGCAGCTCATACCCAGCTCATACATAGATTCTATGTATGTAGATTCTAAAATTACTGACAAGCATGGCAGCTTACAGTACATTGCACTGATAATGTCTATATACCATAACCAGCAAGTGTTTATCCACATGCAATATTAAAGGTAAAGTTCAGTGCAACTACATATGCTTTTTAAATAAAAGAGCAGTATTTTTTCATCCCAATGACCTTAATCTACCAAGTCAGCATTTTATCTGTATATAAATAAATGCTTTGGAAATACTGACTTCCTGCTTGCAGGACCCGTACTAGAGGCCGTTATGATCTTGCCCTTCACCCATCACCTGGGTTGATTCAATTGCTCAGTAGAAATCTGAGCATCGTTGACCCATCCAACAGCCAATCAGTAGAAATTACCGTTAGGAACATTCCAAGGGAATCATGGGAAGAAGAAGAACCGTTAGAACCTAAAATGTCAGCTCACTAATGTCAACAGCAGGGAACAGCAAAGGGTATGAAATCAACTGATTTTTCAAAATGGTAGAGAATATGTAGAATAACGAAGTATGCATTACACAAACTAACAATTTAACAAATATTGATAATTTCCACTGAACTGTCCCTTTAAGCTAGGCACACACAATAATAATCTTTAAAATATGACAGACAGTATCTGTTAAATTCTCTAAGATGTGGCAACACACAGAAAAACATTAGGGACACATTTCCTCCAGCCAACTACTTATACTTTGGTATAGTATAGTATATAGTAGAGGGAAATTTCTGGCCTCAGGAATGCTTGTTATGGTAATTCTTTCGGAATAAAATTGGCAAAAGTACAACATGTTTCGACAAACATGGTTTTTTATCAGGTGAAAGTTACAGACTGAGCCCAATAACCCCGCTTAAATAGGAAAAAAACAGTACATATAACCATCTCCACCTAGTGGCCAGGATACATTTTAACACATTTATGGATACTTGTAATTTGGTGAATCCTTACACAAGTCATTATACACATTATACAGGATGCAGGGTAGAATCAATACTACCTACCTGCAATCCCGACTTAATTCTGTCAGATCCATGACTGATCGCTAGCTCTCGGAAGTATGTTGAGGGACGAGCATACTTCAAGTAAAAATATGGGGGGTTCATCAGGGAGAAAGGTATGTATTGCGAAAGTAGGGTTTTGGGGGTGTAAAAATTATAAGGTGAACATGCCCTTTAAATAAAGCTGTTGCATTACCAAATTGTGTTATAGTTTTACAGGTTCATTTTCCATATTTTAAGTATTCATACATACACAAACACAAATAATTTATTCCCATAAATCCCTTAACTGTAAATTCTATGAATCACAACAAATCTGAAATGAAAATAAGTGCCAAGAAAATAACTGTCATTTTTTATAATTCACACTCATTTAACCATAAGCATTTATGCTAATCCCTACACTCTGAAAAAGGGAAGAGGGATTAATTACTAATGTATTAATTAGCTATAAATGAATCACAAGTTGAGCTATAGCAATTTGGCAAGATTCATTTTGAAGGGCACATACTGCAATTTAGGTTTTCTTCTTAAAAAAGTTGTTTCTTTCATAATATTGTATTTTCTATCACTGCAAACTCACATCACGATGATTTTGTATCATTGCCTAATAAATGTACAAGAATATACTGTGAACTCTTTACAACAGTTTCCTGAAATTAGGGAATTCTTTTGAGTTGCTTAATCAAGCTACTTCTATATCAAATGAATTTAATAAAGTTATTTGTATTTCAATGTCAGCCAATGTAGCAATTTTGCTTATTCACTAGCTTATTTTATCTTCCTTTAATTAAAAAAAAAGCCATTTGCCATAATATTCATAGTAGTTGCTCCCCAGATAAAGAGAGATACAGCTGAGAATTTTTACAGAGACTGGCAAAGTGTTAGGAAGGCTTCATAAATGACTTCCACTCTGTTACTTGCCAAGTTACAAAACAGATTTAAGTTACTATAAAAGACAACTTTTGCAGCGATAACTTTAAACTTTTGGATAGTTTACCGCCTACTGTAATTAAAAATAAATAAAGTTGAAAATGAGCTCTGAAACCATGTAATATAAAAAGGATGAGACTAAAGGCAGAATGTTTTCTAAAGAAAATGGAGATATACAGTATGGAGGACCCCTCTGATATAATTTTTAAAATAAAAAATTCAAATGCAGAAAATAATGGATACCTCTGTAAATTACTAAACAGTACATTACCAGTTCCTGCAGAGAGCCACACTATTCGCCCATATTCAAGAAGAACGTATCCCACTAATCGCTTCTATCCATATAAAGCTAGTACAGATCCAAAATATCTTCTGACCCAACATTGCTCCCACACACTCGACTGCATACACCCCCACTAGAATGACACGTGTTTTTTCAACTAAAGCCACAAGACAACATTAAACACATTGAATCAGAAGGCAGAGCACCATGATATAAAAGCACCACTTATTTTGATGATTTGTGTTTTATTTTCCAGCATTTTAGTATTGCACAGTGCGGTCACTAACCATTGAGTTCTTTGCACATGTCCAGTCCTAAACTACTGCAGGAGCTTTTTAGAGCAGATCACACCTACAAGTACTTTTTAGCCAATCCTGTTACAGTCCATGTTTGGCAGTTGAGCGTGTGAATAAAGTTAGGATGTGTGGCAAGACAGTGCACATACAGACAGTTCTTAAGGGGATTACTATCTTATTCAGTTCTTAAGGAGATTGCAATAACTAAAATGCAATTTACTGGAGTGGTAATTTACAGTTTTCTTCAGGTAGATGCTTTCAGATTATGGAGTATAAAAGGGGGCTTGGGGAGGGGGGTGGACATTCACTTTTATGTAGCAGAAATGTAATACTACTGTCCTGACTTGCAAACCTTAATGGATAACTATATTCTAAATATTAACTTTTTGAAGTTACCTGGGGAAGGGAGGTAGGATTGATGATTCCTACCTCACAATATTTAGGAGCTACAGCACTAACAGCACTAACAGTTTTCATTTGCCAGGTTAATCCTGGACTATACCTGGATTAAAGATAGTGCTGAAGTCAGGAGGAAGACTGGCAAAATCAGTTTTCTTAGGGCTGGTGCTCCTCATAGAAACAATATTGGGAGGTAGGAATAACAAATCCTATATCCCTGCCCCTCAATTTAACTGTAACACAGTAACATAGAAATTAAGGTTGAACAAAGACATACCTCTATCTAGTCCAACCTGTTGTTTTTTTTAAATAAACGTTGTACACACTATAGTTCTGTTTTAAAGGCAAAGTTACGATAAGTACTGAACAGGTCTACAAGTGGCACCTTAGCATAAGCAAAACTAAATGTCCATTCACACCTTGCTTGACATAGAAACACTTTTGTGAATTTTCCTTGAAAAAACAAACATACAAAAGACAAAGACTGGTTTGTTTTTTTCCATGGGATTACCATTCCCCTCTCCTTCATTTTGTTCTAAAAATCAAATATTGATTGATTCACTACATTAATTCTATTAGACACTTATCAGGCTATTGCCACCATAACTGTCAGTAGCAATGCATCTTTTTAAGATGAAAATAAATGGATACTCATGTTCTCATGTTCACCTTTATAGACTGTGAAAAAAATGACACGTGTATTGCATTTCCCATTATGATATACGCTGTTTCCAATTCCTTATTTGTGGTGGGTTTACTTAGTATTTCAAGCTAAAACCCGAGTGTTAATATTAGATTTCTTTGAAATGCAAAGTGGATAAAAATCTGAATTATTTTTACACCTCTCTTCAGCAATCCCTGGATCATTTAAATTTATGGAGGATAATTGCTATTCACTCTTTTTAACTATTATACTAATTTACATAACACAGTGAGTAAACCGAGTAGGCCTTCTTCAGGGGATGCTTGTTATTTTACTATCGTACATTTACAAAAATGAAGCACAACATTTTCTTCCAATTTTAATGACATTTGAATTTTTTAGGACCAGTAAAAAAAATTAATGAAAATGTCTTCCAAAATTTTGAATCATTGTTATGGAATTTCATGCTTTCTTTGATACTACACTCTAACACACAAGGCGGTGTTATATATTTTGCAGCGTAGCTTTATCTGACCACAATCCCCTGTGCGAGACTTACTACATAGTGGAATCCCGATCAGGTAATGTGTGCAGCTTACACATCCATTGAAAAGGCGTTATGTTAGTGCAAGACTAAACTGCCCTTTCTATATCGGCAGCGTGGGGTTTGCACTAATTTGGCTGAATAGCGGCCTATGTAGCATCACCTCCACAGTTTATGGTAAACATCTATGGTGTTCCCCCGGTAGTTACGTCCCTGACTTGGACAATTATATTACTTTATTTTATTAACAATTATGAAACTTACAGTACAGCTATATCTGTTGTATTCAATTAGATCAACTGGACTATCCGAATACAACAGATATACCATGACCTGGATGAATGAGAACCTTCACAAGCTTACAGTACAGCTAAATAATATTGTCTTAAAGGTATATTACCTATACATTGTTCAAACTCTGGCTAATGCAAAATTCTTAGCTTGCTGTCTGACACATCAAAGTAAAAGGGCTATTGACTGAACAAAATACAGTAAGAGTAATAATCACCACTAGAATAAATAAGAAATAACATAGTTAACACACAGCACATGGTCAACATTTTAAGAAATTTATTTTATTGGGAATTCTTTGAGATCATTTTTTCCTGCATATTCTCTTTATAAAATCTGCAAAAAAGCTTGTTTTCACCCAGTCTTAAGCTCTCAGTTACAATTATTTGCAGTTGTATGACCGCAGGAGTGTTACCAACAAATTACTGTGTAATTGATGACACAAGTGCAGAAGGTTTAAAGGCCTTTAGCCAAGGCCATAAGAGGAAGTAATTTACACACAACAACTCAAAGTCAAATCTTTATTGTGCAGACAACAAATCATTATTTCAAGTGTTTCTTATTACTGTCTACACAATAGTCCCATAACCCCAGTTTTAAGTGATAGTGTTCATTAATTAGCCAACCTCAGTCAACCTTATGCAGACAACCTCATATAATTGATATTATCATAAATTACCAAATAATATTTTTTTAGATAAAGTTCATTATAACAACATGAAGCTAAGTTACATGAGAAAATGTCCCTCTGCAGCCCTGTGCACCCAGGTTAAATTGGTGCTTGTGTGTAAAGTCACTAAGATTTTGCATACAATTTGAAAAAAAAGCATGTAGACAGAATAGAGACCAATGGGAGATGGAGTAAAAGGAGCAATCACCCAAATAGGAGTAAAACACATGTTGCCCAATGGAATATTTGCACTGCTAATTAAATTTTCTGCTATGAGTATGCCTCTTTCATTATATTAATTTATAGGATGTTATGCAATGGTTAAAATGGATGCACATGGCTTGTTAGGCTGGGTACACACCAAAAGATATTTTTGGCCGGCCTAAAATATCGGCTGATCGATTCACAGCACTTTCGGTTGGTGTGGGACCATCCGTTCGTCCAGATCAGACGAACGGACGATCGTACTTGTCAGAAAATCCTGATCAATTGTGCATTTCCCTATGGGATTGCACAGTGGATCGTTCACGAATTTGGCTGCGGACGAATTTGCCGCGATCGACGGACATTTGTCCCGGGCAAGCGCTCGCTCGTAGTGAGTGCTCGAACCTGACAAATAGCCCCTCCATGTGTACCCAGCCTTAAAGGGTCCTCAGCAGCCCCTGTCTTTCTATAGGCTGTCTTTCTATAGGCACACATGGGCAGAAGATAAAATTCACATCAGGAAAACACACTTGATCCACTGTTAGAAGCAGCGATTATGGTGCCAGCAGCTAAGTGTAACCCTACACTAGGTTAGTTCTATTGAGAACAGGGGGTAGAAATAAACTATCCTATTCTGTGACAGTTCATTTACTTTTAATGGTGTTTATAAGAAGGGAACTTTCTATTGCTGCTGATAAAGCAAAATGTGTCCACCTAAAATTAACATGTTATAGCCCGCAGCATTCTATGCTTCAATTTGCCTTGTGATTCAAGCTCCTATGATACTTCCTTACATATAGTACATTTTAGGGGCATTTACCCAGTTGCTACAACTGGTCAGATCAGGACTGCATCTGCAGTATTTACTGGTAGTATATATGGACCATAGTACATACGATCTGTATCTAAAAAACGTTGTATTTAGTGTTTATTTTTAACACCTACAGTAACTAGAATTTATTTAAAAATAATGTTAAATGGCATTACCTTGTGATTAAGTCACCTTGTCACCTATATAAATAGGTGAATAGAAAATAATTTTGATGGCATATAAAATTAGCAGAACAGTATTATTTAGCGATTTGTATCTAACTAAACTAAACAGCCCTTAGAAAAAATATTGTCAACAGTTACAAAACTATTATACTGTAGCAATCTTAAATATTTGCATCCTCCTGCATTTCTTCCAGGTGTCGTCTTCTGCAAGTTAAAGATGAGGTGTCTCGCCCTCAAAAAAGCTAATCTCATCAAGAGCACAACCTGTCAAAATATATTTTTTAATACTGTTAAAGATGAATACTGTTTGCTGATAACAGTAAGGAAAGAATATTTGCTGCTGAATTGTTGAATAATCTTCCTTTTTAATCGGTTTTACCTAAAGTGTCAGAGCCTTTTGTGCTTAATCCCTATCTATACACAATAAATAACTCTCTACACACTTATGCACTTTCATATTCAATGGCACAAAAAAACATGTTTGACTTTGTATCAATATGGAGACGCAGTAATATCTGCTGTGGCAAGGTCCAAGACTTCAAACTGTTCTTTACAGCCCTCTAAATCCTAGAACCTTTTCTTTCAATGTCCCTAAAGTATACAAAATATGGGGAACAGCAACTGTATAGTTACATCCCATCATGCATCCTAATTGCGGCCTCCAAGTAGTGCAGGGGTCCTTCTCCTCTTACAACACTTAGCTCATCTCCATAGACAGAGATGAATATAAAAATATTACCCTCAAAATAGCACCGTGCATATATACCAGGACAATCTAATACAAAAGTGTCTTCCAGACTAGTGCCACTAATCTCCTAATACCTCTAAGGTCAAATCAGTGCAGAGAGACATCCTAATGTACTATAAAACCATACCTTTATTCATTAGAACAATAAAATTGCCCAAATCCCCCATCCCATACAACATAAACAAGACCCTATTAAAAACAATATATTTCTTGTGGTGCCATGAATATGCTATAGTCCGCAAACAGCACTGTGGAAACAATAATATCCCTAAAGTCCACTATTTATCCCACTCTCCACCAACACCTGCTTCAGAAGTTGCTGCTTCCTGTTAAATCTGTACAATCTCTTTTACAAGCTTTAACATAAGCAGAGGAGGTGGATGGGAGGAACAGCTGCCAGCCTGGTAGGACTGGAAATCAAACAAAGACATTGGCAGAGATCGAGGTGAATTATTATTATTGTAGTGCCAACATCTTCCATAGCACTTGTACGGTGTCCATTTTAGGACATCATCAGGTGTCAGGTATCGGGTATCAGGTGTCAGGTATCGGGTGTCGGATATCAAGTGCCAGGTATCAGGTGTCGGGTATCAGACATCAGGTATCGGGTGTTGGATATCAGGCATCGGGTATCAGGTATCAGGCATCGGGTATCAGGCGTCAGGTATTGGGTGTCAGGTATCGGGTGTCAGGTATCAAGTATCGGGTATAAGGTATCAGGTGTCAGGTATCAGGTATCGGGTGTCAGGTATCAGGTGTCATGTATCAGGTATCATATTTTGTGTATTAAGCTGGCCATACACTAAGCAAACATTAAATAGGTTAGACATTAGACAGATTAGCAAAATGTGACCTAGCTTTTGGGGAATAACATTAAATTTTTTTAATAGAGGTGGGCATACCCTTAGCAACCAGTAAGTGAAGATAAATGTGTGAAAGAGTATGTACCTGTATCTGTGTGGAGGTATTAGTGTTTACATTTACGACCATGAAACTAATTGTTTTGATGACATGACCCTTAGGCTGAGGCCACACTGCAACGCACAGGAATCGTGCACAAAATTGCGAGCATTATCGCACGCGATTGTGTGCGCAGTTCTTGTGCGTTTTGTGTTTGCGTTCGCGTTTTGCGCATGCGTTTTAGCCATTTTGCGTTATGGAAACGCATGCGTTAACGCAGCAAAAATGGTGAACACATGCGTTACCAAAACACGAACGGACGCGCAATTGCATGCGCATTGGAAATCGCGGGAATTTTCGCGTTCCCGCGATTTCCATTTTAGTGAAAACCGCAACCGCAAGGCTTTTCAAGCCAAATTATATATATATAAAAAAAATAAATATATATATATAGTCAGGCATCATTCATCATGAATCAGAGTCAGGTATCATTCATCATGTATCAGAGTCAGGTATCATTCATCATGTATCAGAGTCAGGTATCATTCATCAGGCATCAGAGTCATGTATCATTCATCAGGTATCAGAGTCATGTATCGTTCATCAGGTATCAAAGTCAGGTATCAGAGTCAGGCATCTCATTCATCAGGCATCAGAGTCAGGCATCATTCATCGAGTATCATTCATCAGCTATCAGAGTCAGGCATCATTCATCGGGTATCATTCATCAGGTATCATTCATCAGGTATCAGAGTCAGGCATCATTCATCAGGCATCATTCATCAGGTATCATTCATCAGGCATCATTCATCAGGTATCAGAGTCAGGCATCATTTATCGGGTATCAGAGTCAGGTATCATTCATCAGGTGTCAGAATCAGGTATCATTCATCAATGATATCTGATGGCTGATAACTGATTCCTGACTCTGATACATGATGAATGATACCTGAATTTGATAACTGACTTTGATGCCTGATGAATGATGTGTGACACTGATACCTGATAAATGATACTTGATGAATGATACCCGATGAATGATACCTAATGAATAATGAATAACACTGATAGCTGACTTTGATACCTGATGAATGATACATGAAACCTGAAACATGAGGAATGACACAAAGATGTTTTTTTCTGTACATTTTAGGCATGTGCAGACTTTTACATGCAATAGATTTCCAGCTTTATTTCTTACTTTATTTTTTTTTTTTAATTTCTTTCACTTGAAAATCTAAATTACTGTCCTTTCTATTTCTTTATCTTTGTCTTCTTTTATTTAAAAAAACACGCTTTTTTGATTATTGATCAAATTATTTTTTTGACTATAGTTAGCCTTTAGGTATTGCTTCCATAGGAATGTAAAGGTAGGTCAGTAGCTGGGTGTACCTGTGTCTGTTTTTATTTAAGCCTTTTTACTGACCAATTAATTGACATTCTGTAAATATATATATTCATTGGTACAGAAAAAATACATCTTTGTGTCATTCCTCATGTTTCAGGTTTCATGTATCAGGTATCATTCATTGTGTATCATTCATTATCTATTGGAGTCAGGTATCATTCATCGTCTATTGGAGTCAGGTATCATTCATCGGGTATCAGAGTCAGGTATCATTCATTGGGTATCAAAGTCAGGCATCATTCATCAAGTATCAGAGTCAGAGTCAGGTATCATTCGTCAGGTGTCAGAGTCAGGTATCAGAGTCAGGTATTATTCATCGGTTATCAGAGTCAGGCATCATTCATCGGCTATCAGAGTCAGGCATCATTCATCGGGTATCAGAGTCAGGCATCATTCATCAAGTATCAGAGTCAGGTATCATTCGTCATTTGTCAGAGTCAGGTATCAGAGTCATGTATCATTCATCGGGTATCAGAGTCAGGCATCATTCATCGGGTATCAGAGTCAGGCATCATTCATCAAGTATCAGAGTCAGGTATCATTCGTCATTTGTCAGAGTCAGGTATCAGAGTCATGTATCATTCATCAGGCATCAGAGTCAGGCATCATTCATCATGTATCATTCATTAGATGTCATGTATATCTGGTATCGGTTGTCATGTGTCAGGTATTGGTTGATAGGTATTAGGTGTAGTTATTGTCTATCAGGTGTCAGGCGTGGTTTATTAATATCGTGTATTGGGTATCATTATCATGTATCAGTTATCAGGATTCAGTTATCAGGTATCATGGCCATACAGGAGGCAGACATGATACCTTGACTCGATACTTGATGAATGATGCCTGACTCTGATCCGATGATGATGCGACTTGATGCCTGATGAATGATACATGACTCTGATACCTGACTCTGACAAATGACGAATGATACCTGACTCGGATACTTGATGATGATGCCGACTCTGATACCCGTGAATGATGCCTGACTCTGATACCCGATGAATGATACATGACTCTGATACCTGACTCTGACAAATGACGAATGATACCTGACTCTGATACTGATGAATGATGCCTGACTCTGATACCCGATGAATGATGCCTGACTCTGATAGCCGATGAATGATGCCTGACTCTGATACCGATGATAATACCTGACTCTGATACTGACTCTGACACCTGAACGAATGATACCTGACTCTGACTCTGATACTTGATGAATGATGCCTGACTTGATACCCAATGAATGATGCCTGACTCTGATACCTGATGAATGATACTGACTCTGATACCTGACTCGATACCTGACTGAAACCTGAGAATTACCTGACCTGATCCCGATGAATGATCCTGACCCATAGACGATGAATTACCTGACTCCAATAGAAATGAATGATACACAATGAATGATACCTGATACATGAAACCTGAAACATGAGGAATGCACAAAAGATGTATTTTTTCTGTACCAATGAATATATATATTTACAGAATGTCAATTAATTGGTCAGTAAAAAGGCTTAAATAAAACAGACACAGGTACACCCGCTACTGACCTACCTTTCATTCCTATGGAAGCAATACCTAAAGGCTAACTAATAGTCAAAAAATAATTGATCAATAATCAAAAAAGCGTGTTTTTAAATAAAAAGAGACAAAGAAAGAAATAGAAAGGACAGTAATTTAGATTTTCAAGTGAGAAATTAAAAAAAAAATAAAGTAAGAAATAAAGCTGAAATCTATTGCATGTAAAAGTCTGCACATCCTAAAATGTACAGAAAAAAACATCTTTGTGTCATTCCTCATGTTTCAGGTTTCATGTATCATTCATCAGGTATCAAAGTCAGCTATCAGTGTTATTCATTATTCATTGGTATCATTCATCGGGTATCATTCATCAAGTATCATTTATCAGGTATCAGTGTCACACACATCATTCATCAGGCTCAAAGTCAGTTATCAAATTCAGGTATCATTCATCATGTATCAGAGTCAGGAATCAGTTATCAGCCATCAGATATCATTGATGAATGATACCTGATTCTGACACCTGATGAATGATACCTGACTCTATACCCGATAAATGATGCCGGACCTGATACCTGATGAATATGATACCTGATGAATGATACCCGATGAATGATGCCTGATAATGATGCCCTGATCTGGATACCTGATGAATGATACCCGATGAATGATGCCTGACTCTGATGCCTGATGAATGAGATGCCTGATCTTATACCTGACTTTGATACCTGATGAACGATACATGACTCTGATACCTGATGAATGATACTTGACTCTGATGCCTGATGAATGATACCTGACTCTGATACATGATGATGATACCTGACTCTGATACATGATGAATGATACCTGCTCTGATTCATATGAAGATGCCTGACTATATAATAATTATTTTTTAATATATATAATTTGCTTGAAAATTGTCTATTTCGTGTTGGAACGTGAAATTGTCAGCATGATTAACGCTTCGCAAGCGATGCGGTCACAATGAAATCGGGAACGCGAAAATTCCGCGATTTCAATGCGCATGCATTGCGCGTCCTTCGTGTTTTGGTAACGCATGTGTTCACCATTTTGCTGCGTAACGCATGCGTTTCCATAACGCAAAAGGCTAAAACGCATCGCACAAACGCGAACGCAAACACAAAACGCACAAGAACTGCGCACACAATCGCGTGCGATAATGCTCGCAATTTTGTGCACGATTCCTGTGCGTTGCAGTGTGGCCTCACCTAAGGGTCATGTCATCAAAACAATTAGTTTCAATGGTCGTAAATGTAAACACTAATACCTCCAACAAGATACGGGTACATACTCTTTCACACATTTATCTTCACTTACTGGTTGTTAAGGGTATGCCCACCTCTATTAAAAAATTTATGTTTATTCCCCAAAAGCTGGTCACTTTTGCTAATCTGTCTAATGTCTAACCTATTTAATGTTTGCTTAGTGTATGGCCGCTTAATACACAAAATATGATACCTGATACATGACACCTGATACCTGACACCCGATACCTGATACCGAACCCCTGTACCTTATACCCGATACTTGATACCTGACACCCGATACCTGACACCCAATACCTGACCCTGATACCCGATGCCTGATACCTGATACCCGATGCCTGATATCCAACACCCGATACCGATGTCTGATACCCGACCCCTGATACCTGCACTTGATTCCGACACCCGATACCTGACACCTGATACCCGATACCTGACACCTGATGATGTCCTAAAATGGACACCGTATCTAATGGAATAAACTTGCAGTCTGATAAATATTAATATTATTGTGGATTTATAATCGCTAACAGCTTCCGTATCGCTTTAACAATTACATTTACTTCCCTCGACCTGCCCCAAAAGCTTACCAAGTTAAGCACATTGTTGGGAAACTGGATGCCCGGAGGAAATCCACGCAACAACGGGAGACCAATGCAACCTCTTGCTTAGTGTCAAGGGGTGGAATCGAACTCGGGACCCAGGACCAGCAATGGAAGTCATCAGGCTTACCACTGAAGCCACCATCTGGCAATTTCTATCACATTGTTGCAGTCCAATTATCCAGCACCAATGGGGGAAGCCTGAGACCCCTCACAGGATCCAGAATACACATGCTAGGTTCAATACTTAGTCTTTACCACAGCAAGTTCCACATTGACAATCACTAATGGGGTTCAGGACCACACATGGATCGTAACTTACGGAGAGAATGGTTCTTAATGGAGCTAAAAGCTCCCTAAAGAGTATAAAATGAAAAAACAATCTTTCTTAAAACCCGAAGGTACCTACAAGCCTCATTTTCAATATAAATAATATTGGGGGGGGGGGTGAAAAACTGCCCATTTCTCTATGATGCTGGGTGTTTCAGAGACAGCAAAGTCCATTTAATCATATACAACAGACATCACTTCCTGTCTAGCAAACGAACTGGCATGTCTCATTACTTTCTATGGAGAGGGGGGATAATTGTGAGATCTGACGAATTTTCTAATTGGCTAATAACTGTCACATGTTTTACTAACAGCACATAATTGGGTGTATACAGGAACTTCCTTACATCTCGTCCTGTCTTTGTCATGTACCATGACCATTTTGTTTTTCTTTGCCTACAGATCGAACCTCATGGGATGTTCTAGAATTCCCCTTCCTTTAGTGTCCCAATTCCCATTTCCTTTTAGAAACCCATGTAGAATCCTAAGGTGTACTCTTTTGAGTTTTCCATTCAAACTACTGTAATTCAGTATAGGTAGTAGTACTATCTTTGTATATAGTGTTTTTCTTCTATTTTCTAGTGATTTTGATACATAGTGATAATTACACCATACATATAGACCTTTAACCATGTGTTAATAGTGGTATATACACCCCAACCAATACCATACCCTACCCCCATATACCCCACCAACCACCCCACCCCACCCAAACCCTACCCCCCCGATACCACCCCATATACCACCCCCCCCCCCCCCCCCAAAACCATAATATACCCCCACCCCTACCACCACCACCCCACCTTATATACCATACCCACCCAATACCACCATACCGCCCCCCAACCAATATATACAACCTCCACCCACCCAACCCCCCACCCCCCCAATACCACCCCCACCTGGGTAATTAGTTGCTCCTAAGAGACTCAATGCCAACTTCATAAAATATAAATGAATTTATATATATAAGGGATATCCATAATAACATGATCTCATTGTTGTTCCTGAAAGGATTTGCCAGTGATTCAGTTGTTATTATTTCGCTCAACAATAACTGCTGCACAGCTTGAGACCTCTTTTGTATTTGATTTAGAGGATTGCAGGTTATTGTCCGTTTGTGCAGCACCCACATCATACCTTACCTTATGTGGAGTGCTGCTGTTTGTATTCACTATATATATATATATATATTATATATATATATAATATATATATATATATAACATTGTTAGGCAATCACTTTCCAATAAAGATCGTAATAGGGAACTCCGTGCTACTAGAAGATACAGGTAGATAGCAAATGATATGGAGCTAGTGCACTCAGATATTTATCTAAACAACAAACTTATTGTGCGGATTGCATAGAGACAATGTTTCAAGCTCTTTTCTCGAGGCTTTTTTAAGCCGTGCTACTAGCGCTGGCACAAACATCAACTGCCTTTTCTTTAAAAAAACGCATTTATTCAACTTTATAATTGGGTTTAAATACTTGTTTTTATATTGAAGAAACAGTCCTTTTAAAAGCAGATTGGGGTTCCAGAGGTTTGGCCAGTGAGGGCAGCAACTTAGTGAGATAATGTTGAGCTGGCAGGTTAGAAAAGAACTAAGTTAAAAATGTGCACTTTAAAAAACAGTAACTGCATGGAGGTCTTATAATATGTCACTGAGGGAAAAAGAAAAGATGTGGACCCTTGGCAAGCTCTTCTTACCTGAATTAAGTCTAATAATAATACGAGGGAAGCTCGAGTGGATTGTGATTGATGAAGGAGCCCAGCATCAGCAGGCCTGGGAGGGCGAGTTGATCTCTGTTTTTAAACAGCACAAAATCTGGCCGTAATCTATTACTATTCTATAACATCAAGCCTCAGTTTTTTTAAGCTTTAGGCAAGTTCTCTTTTGTAAACTGATGCATCATAATTAACAACTTTTAGTTAAGAGAACTTAAGTGTGGGAAAACTTTGCAGCCCCAGGGCTGCATAGCAGAAATCTCCTAACTCCTATCTCCTACTAATGTCAGTGCAGGGATCCCTCCATAACAAAGCCAACCACACTTCCCAATAAGGAAGCAATTGATTAGCAGCTGCTCGTTATTGGGGGCGTTATTTTCGCACTGGCAAACACAAACAAAGCTTGTGGCTCCAGTCCTGCAGTGCAAGAAAAGTTAAGGAGAGGACTTTTTCACAGATTTTATTTTCCCCTTTAACTACTTCTTGTAGCTTTATAGTAACTTTCCCTCACAGTTTTCCTTGTGTCACACCTGCAGTTATTTTCTTCCACAGACAATAAATACTGCAGTGTTTGGGGTATATCGAACATTCCATTATTCCACGTAGTTTAGTGCTATCTATAAACAATATCCGTTCAATTGGTTTTGTTTTAAATACTTTCTTCCCCATCCTCCAATAGGTGGCATCACCTTAACAGGAAAAACACAACCCCTTTATACAGTGAATATTATTTTGCTTTCATATGGATGTATTAGCATACTGATGCTACTAATTTAGTAGAGTTGGCTGCAACAAACAGTTTTCTTCTTGCTAATCCATTAAGAATGGATTGTTTTACTATCTTTTTTCTCTGTAAGTATAAAATTTAATTATGTCCGCTGACCGAACTGTGCGTGGATACAGTACTCAAACAGTTTTCCCTGTGAAAGGGGGCAGGGGGGGGTTGACTTTCATAGGAGCTTGGCCTTGACAGTTGTGAGAATCTGATGATGCTTGCAGGAGTTTGAGGGAACAGCAGGTGCCACATTATTATGTACAGAAAAGCAATTAGGAAGCATAATTGGATGAAGGGGGAGTGCATTAATATTAGCAAGTACACTTGTCATTGGTTTTGATGGCAAATCTTTTTCTTTTCTTATGCAAGCATAAGAGTGGTGGCTGTCATAAATTCTTGGCCTATTCGAGCAATTATGCACCATCTTGTCCATGTCATGGTGATAAGAGAGAGTGGAGGAGAAGGCAACAGCAAGCAATTTCAGCCAGCGAAAGAGCCTTGAGGGTCTTCGTGGCGGGCAAAGACAGGGCAAGATCCCGGAATGTATCACACATTCAGTCGTGCTATTCGTATTGTCAGTTAGCAAAGAAGTCCTCAAGTCGGGTTCCTGCCCTTCTCCAGTGAACACGGAGGGGAGGTTGCATGACGGTTTAACAGGTACGCTTGCATGTATGGCCAGCTTTGCTTTAGCAAGAATTTATAAGATACAGACAAATCCTTAAGAGTCGGTCGAGGGCCTGAAGATCCCTTTTTATATAGTCTGTACCCAACTTAAGCTGGCTAGGAGATTATGAAACTAACTAGACTTAAGCCTGTTACAATAATGGGCGCTAGAAGCCCAGAGTGCCCCCTTAGTGTCCCGAAGGCATGTCCCCCTACTCCTATCATTCAGGCCATAGCTTCCTTCCTCCATGTCCTAGGCCAGAGTTTTTCTCTTAGTATCCCAAACCCAGAGTACCCCCTCATTGTCCCAAGACCAGATCCCCCCTCTGTCCCAAATCTAGAATCCCCCTCGTCCCAATCCAGAGTCCCCCCTCCGTCCCAAATCCAGAGTCCCCCTCTCGTTCCCAATCCCGAGTCACCCTCTGTCCCATCCAGAGTTCCCCCTCTGTCCTCAAATCCAGAGTCTCCCCCTTCCAATCCGAGTCCCCCCCTTCCCAATCCAGGGCCCCTTTGTCCCAATCCAGCCCCCGCTTCCAAATCCAGCCCCCCCTGTCCCAAATGCAGGCCCCCTTTCCCAAATTCACACCCCTGTCCCAAATTCAGCCCCCCCTCTATCCCAAATCCAGGTTCCCTTCTCTATCCTAAATCCAGGGTCCCCCATGTCCCAAACCCAGGTTCCCCCCTCTGTCCCAAATCAAGCCCCCCTCTATCTCAAATCCAGGGACACCTGCTCTGCCTCAAATCCATCCCCCGTCCCAAATCCAGGGCCCCCCACTGTCCTATAATCCAGGGTCCTCACTCTAATCCCAATCCACTTCCCAGGGTCCCCCCCCTCTATCCTAAATCAAGCTCCCCTTTGTCCCAAATCCAGCCCCCCCCTCTGTCCCAAATCCAGGTCCCCCTCTGTCCTAAATCCAGGGCTCCACTCTGTCCCAAGCAACCTTAGCTGCAGTTTGTGTAATTACTGTGCCTATGTGCTTGTTTCCAGTGTTTCTCCCTCTAGTGAGTGTTGTCAATAGTTACTGCAGCGACAAATCTTACCATCTCCCTTCAGTGGTGTAGTCCATGAACTTAGAACTTCCTCTCTCTCCTCTCTCCTCTTCTCCTCTCTCTCTTCTCTCCCTCTTCTCTCTCTCTCTTACTAGATATATATATATATATTTATTTATATATTGATTGAGGAAAAAAGGTGGAGACTGCAAACCTTCCAGCCTTTTTGAGTGCATATTTGTGCTGAAATCTGCACAATTTAGCGAAATTGATGTGCAATGCTGATGCTCAGCGCAGGAAATTTGCCCACCCACATTGAATGCACTGCTCTGTGATCTCCCGTGTTAATAGATCACAAGCACCACACAAAATTCCGCTAATGAGGCTGAGGCCACACTGTTCGGAATGTGCGTGAAAGATTGCTTGCATACGTGTGGTTACTGTACTGTCTGCTTTTGTGATTAAGCATGCCTGTGTGACTGAGTGTGTTCTGCGTGTATTGAGAGTATCTGAATGAGTTTTAGAGAGCATGCAGTTTTCATAGAATTCGACATGTGTTCTATTACATAAATTGTCCCAGATTGCAGCACAAACAGTTGGTAGCACAGACACACTGACAAAATGGTGTCCAAACGTTGACTTTCTACCTAGGGCATTGCCACGGCTATATGTTGTTGATTTTAGATCATTGGCGCTGGATCATTTAGAATTTTTTTTAAATCGAAAGTAACAGAAATTCGAAAAATATGTCATCTGCGAGACCAAAGTTGTGAAAGGTCGGTGGAACTTCAGAAACCTTTTTGTCCGATTAACAATTGGGTTCGATTGGACCCCAATCTCATCTCTACATCTTCACTCGTTTTTATTTTAATGTATGTCTAATATGTTTATTTATGGTGAGATTTCGTACGACTGCACTGTTTTAGTTTTTTTCATTAACCAATATTTTTAAATCTTTAAATGACTGATTCTCCAAATGCTTCTGAAACAGAACTAAGTAAGAACCTGTCCTCTAAGGAAAAACTACATTATATATTTGTATTTAGTATTTTTGTGCTTCTGTTTAATATTAATGCCTGAGTGTGGCAGAGGTTATAGAGAGTTATACAGATATTTAGTATTGATTCATTTAGAGCCATTAGTGCACATACGGTTCTCACAGCTTGTGAGTAGTTGGAGTATTTAGATATACTGGTAATTATATATATATATATATATAGTATAAAAAAAAAAATCAGGGCACCCTGGGTCTTAGACAAAAGCAAGTGGGTTAATTCACATCACATCAAGTGGCACGTTTCGGTCCCGGTCTTGGACCATATATTATATATTATCTATTATATTATATATATATATATATATATATATTATGTGGTATGCTTCCAGTGCAACACCAGGCAAAGGGACAGAAACAAACAACTAGTGAATAAAATACAAAACTAACTGATTATTAAAATATAAAGAATTAGACCACACAATATATCATTTTATATCTCAAATTGTAAAATAAAAAACTAAGTATATACTATTATAGTATGTTAGTATAGTATATATGTTAGTAATAAGCCAGCCTAACAGTGCATGTTTTCAAAAGAATGTTGGCAGTCTATTACTTATTAGAGCCCCTAAAACCTCTACAAAACCTTACACCTAAAATAAAAATGACCCAAAATGGCTTTAAATAATAAAACCATTTTCCTAATGAACTAAATAATCTGTTTTTTATTTATGTGACCAAACTAATCCTATAAAGAGAAATGTTCCATCTTTTGTTTATCTAACTCTGCCAATTATCCCCTGGACTAGGAAAGTTTAAATATGGTCTATATCCTCTCTGAATCAGAATATTGACAATTCCAGGCATATTTGTTGAGTTTTGTTCCCCAGTAATACCAATTATTTGTTGACCCTGCTTTTTAAAAACTCTGGCAAGTGGTGACAGAAAAGAGACCTAGAGAACTTAATAAACATATGCAGATTTGTATTTTTGTGCCTGTGATTTCACAGCAAAAAATATAAAATAGTCACTGATTTTTACTGACATTTTTCCAAGCAAAAGATAAAGCTACTAAATGTACTTACATTTCTAAATGTGCAGTGGTGACTCCTGCTAAGTGCTGGTTTTAAAACATACGACACCACTTTTTTTGTTTCTATTATGTTTTCCAGCAAAAGATAAAGATTCTACATGTTCTGATATCCCACCTAGTAGCTTTGTTGTAAAGTGTAGAAAGCTTCTTTTTAGACACGTGTATGAAGGTTGCAGATTTGATTCCCCCCAGACTTACTTTTATTTTAACTGAATGTTAATATTCTGTTGCTTACATCACTATGCTAGTCAAAATAAATAACCGCAAAGATTACTTTTTCTTTTTTGTAAGAAAATCATAGGAATTATCATTGTTAGACAGGAGCTTTTTTGATGTAAAGTTTACACAAAAAACTGCACTGAGTCTGTGTTCTGTATAAGAAGGAGGGATATCTCTGAGCCTCTTCATAAATATATATTTTAGCGTATATTTATTTTAATATTTCTTATTTATTAGCAACTTCATTAAATGTGTTACATTCATGTTATGTTTAAAATATGCATTATTATTTTTCCATATAATTCTTAAGTATTCCATATTTTATTAATGTCTTTGTAAACACAGAACTTTTATTGTGCCTACACCCATACATGTTTGTTTATCATTTAGCATTGAATCTATGACTCAAACTGGAAATAATGAATTACCTATTTATAATAACTCATACGTTCCCACCCTAACAGAATTTTTACAGTGTTAAAGAAAAATAGTATTAAAGAGTACCGTATTTATTATAGCGTATGCCGCCAACAAGAAATACAAGGCCTTGGTTATATGCAGATGACCTCTTCTGTATCGGGTAATCCTACCCAATCACTTTCAGCATTTTTAGCCTTATTAATAACTTTGGTACCCCTCAAGTCCAAAATTAACTGGGACAAATCTGCTATCTACCCAATTGCCAACTTCCCAGCACCGAATCCCTAACAGTCACTTTAAAATCCTGAGAATTGAGAGCAACAAATCCCCCCAACAATTTACTCTATTAAACATTGCCCTTCTTGATTACACTCGCAGAAGACACTGTCTGGAAGCATGTCCCGCTTAATCTTTTGGAAGGGTCAAGAACGAAAACTGGGTACAACTAACGAAAACATTTGTACAGTATTTGTAGTTGACAGGGTACTACTACTAAAAAACTGCCTAAATACTCTACATAATCATTCGTCATAATATCTACATAATAATTTTTCCCAAACTCAATAACCTAATCCTATCATTTATCTGGAACAACAAAGAGCAAAATTAAAAATGCCACACTGCAAGCACCTAAACTAATGGATGGATTTGCCCTCCCCAGCATATATTACTGGACATCTCAGCTCACAAACACCTGCAATGCTGGGTTAACCCAACAACTCCCCCGAACACATCAACTCTTGATGAACTCTTGATGAACTCCTCTCTCACCGCCCCTTCTGGCCTACTTTGCAGCCCCTAAACAGGAACATCGTTACACAAACCCACATGCTAAGTATCTCCTGCAGCCACCACAAACAACTCATTCAACTTAACATTACACACAGGCCTATTACCCGCTAAGCAAATGAAACACATAGATAGTACACCAATCCAAACTGCCCCAAATTCACCAGCCAACGCAGATTTCATCCACCTTATTTGCCACCTTAAATGCCCCTAGACACATTTGGAAAAAGGTACTCTCCGTTTCTTAAGAGACCTGACGCCGCACCCCCCATCCAATCCATGCCCTCAATTTGCCTGTTTGTTCTGATAGGAATATGTATGGTCTGGTGGGTAACTAAAGTTTCTTACAGCCCACATTATTTTTCGCTCGGAAGACCATAATCATGTGTTGGATGTCTAGCAAAACCCCCAACTAAAAAGATGATTAAAATCATCAATGCCAATTTGAAAATTAAATAAATTAAATGATGTATACACCAGGAACTGCCCCCAAAAATTCACAGAATATGGGGTCATTGGATGGAGTCCACCAGTACATTGAATTAACCACCAACAACCACACTACTTCTCATAATTGCTGGAGTCTTTTTAATTGGTCGGTCCGCAGCACGGTACAAACATGGAGTGTGCCTGGGCGGGCGAGCTGTGGTCCATACTCCTTAGGACAGTTGCCACATACGGCAGGCAATTAGAAAATAAATAATACAAGAGAATATGTATTTCCTGCAATATATATATATATATAAATAATATATATATATATATATCGACACTAATTAGATTTTTACTCTGTGCATAGTATAAAATGCATTGGAATCAAAATTAAATGTGTTTTAAAAAGAAAGTATTATTATGTTTGACTGTTTGCATGTTTGCATTGTTGTCTGTTGCATTTTAACAGTAAACGTTAAGTGGGCTTTCTGTTCTTCTTCAAATGAGATACAAACTGAAGTCCTCATTTTAAAAGCTAATTTAAAATTCAGTGCTTAAATTTCAAACTACTGCACACTTTATGCTGAAAATACACTATTTTGGTCTGCTTGTTCAGATGAACATCTAATTTGTTTTATAAGGAATATAATGTTCTGGCTTTCCACAGATCTCCAACTGCCTTCTAAAGCCCCACACTTCTGAATTTCTTTCTAATTAATTCAAAGGAGATATCTCCAAAAGCACACTGTTCTAAATTGGATTCATTAAATCATTTCTGTCATATCCAAAAGAGTGATGAAATGCGCGATGAGTACAGAGTGGATGAAATATTATCACTTTTGACATGTTTATACTTTTGCAAGCAGATTTTCTTGACCATTTTATAAAATAATAACACTAATCTCTTATCCTTCTTTTCATCACTGTCAAGATATATTACACTGCTACGGAAGATCTGCTTTTTAAAAAAAAACAAAAAAACCAACAGCCAAAAAATGAATGTTGCAGATTCCTTGGTGTAATTCCAAATTAATTTTAAACTCAATTGTAATTAGATTGAATAAACAAGGTATTTTTGTTTATAAACCACGAAATACATTACACTGCTGAGATCTTATGATAATAAATATATTTTTGTAAATAAATACTCATTACTGTACTATAAGTCTAGTTTATTTTTTGTTAGTAACATCCCGTTATTACAAAAGGCCTTCCCTTATCTATAATCTGACCTAAATTGTGGCTACAGTAGAACATTTACTAGTCAATTGCTATATTATTATCATTAATATTGACTCGTAATTGTGGTCTCCTACAAGTGCCTTTATTAAAATAAAGAGCTCTTCTTATACCTTTCAAACAAGCCTAAGACAAGCCTAAGATGATGTCTCTAGATCTAGCTTTCTGGATCTTAAATAGGGATGGCATAGAACTCGAACATCGAAACCCGAGTTCTCGAGCCGAACTGTTCGAGTTCGAACGGACCCGGACTTCTCGAGCTATCTCGAACGCGGACTTTCGATATTCCCGGACTTTCGATATTTATCGAATGTTCGAACTGTTCGAAATCCGCGAGTAAAATTTACATGGTATCTAGGCGCAACATCGAATCTTGAGTAAGTCTCCATTACACCTATAGGCAAGCATCGAGCTGTGATAAAAATGTCCATGTTACCTCGAACTTCGAAACGCGAAAGCTCGAAAGTAGCGCGCGTGAGAGTAAAATCGATTTTACGAAAGTCCTGGATTTTGGAACATGCTCCCCAGACCATTTCCCAGTTCCCACAGCCATTTACATTAAGTTACCATTAATATTTTAGTTGTTGACTTTATCGAACTTTTCGAACTATTTGCCTCCCATAGACTTAAATGGTCCGTTTTCGAACTTTCGAACTTTTACAATAGTTTGAAAGTTCGAAAACGGACCGAAACTTTCAATAGTTCGACCATCTCTAATCTTAAAGGCATGTCCACCCCCCAAAACTATAATCCCCCCACTACTGGCCCCACCATGTAGTGTAGTTTAATCCTTACCCTACATCCCAGCTCCATAGGGTTCTCCTGTAGTCCCCCCCAAAGTGTGCCAAAAACTTGGCAAGCAGAGGGCCGGGAGCGTGGCGCAGGAAAGAGGGGAGGTAAGTAGAGTTTTGGGGGCTTTCTAAAAATAAAATTAATGCGGTTGGGGCTGGGCCCTGGGGGGATCGTATGTAAATTTGGATTTTAGGGTGAACATACCCTTTAATTATAGGCATATAAGTTACACTTTCCTGACTACCCTGTATTTGTGTCTCTGTATCAGGCAACTGTATCATAAGCCCCACCCCCAAAAAGCAATATTTCTGAAGCGAGTTACAGACCTGCAACCTTCTCTTTCCTCTGTTTTCCCTTTACATATGGACAACCTTAGGGAACAAAAAACAGCCTGTGTCTAAACTTTTTAAAATGATTCAGATTTTCTGGGGTGGGGCTTATGATGCAGCTGATAATGCTCCGTCCTTAAACTTGAGGGCAGACCCCAACTGCTGTGATGTCACAGCTCACTGTGCTAACCGGAAAAAAAACACTTCATACTGCTGTAACTTTGGGTAGACTGCAGCTAGAACAATGATCCTGGATTTCATTTTAAATATAGAAGTGTGCCGCTTTATAAGGCCACTGTATGACACCACAGTCCCCCTTTAAAGGGAATGTCCACCCCAAACAAAATGTCTTGTACATGTAGAGCACACACCAAGTGCTGCGAAAAATTATTCAGGCTGGACGTGGCATGTCCAGCCCCCTGTTGCCTCCTCTGAGCAAAAAGACCGAGAACTTTCACACATGCTCAGTAGGAAATCTCCAGCTAGTTCCTCTATTTGCCATGACTCAGCTAGCACATTGTTGGTTGATTCTATTACTTTCAGATAGTAGACTGATAGATGGCTCACGGGTTCCAGTTTTGTATGTTGCCTGTCTTTTATTATCTTTTTTCTGTTTTTTCTAATTTCCAGTTGTTTTAGTTATTGTTAAAACTCTCTTAGTTATGTTAAAAAGCATTAAAAATAATATATAAAGAAAAATGTTTCCTGTTCCCTAGAAGGCATACAAATTGGAGCTGCTCTATGGTGCATAAAGACAATCCCTGTCAACCTTTTCCATATGCAAAGACTTTTCATTAGCTCATGGTGGTATAAATGAGTATAATAACTGTAAAAAGAGCCAAAACTGAGTCTAATTTACCAGCCCTGAAAAAAGGTTTTACATCTCAAACACATTACAGTCTTTTTATGATTTTATGATGTAAGCCTCCTACAGAGAAATGCTAAGAAAGAATATTAATGTACATAGTGCTAAGAAGAATAAAGACAATATGCATGATGCAAACCAAGAATATGATTGCTATTAATCAATTAAAACTCTCTCTTTGTCCGCACAAGGACCGAGTCCATAGTTTTTTAATTATAACTGTTTGAGAGGTTGTTGAAGTGCACTCCAGGATCTTAATCTGCCTTTATTGGCAGTACTTTGGCAGCTAATCGCTTGTACATGAGGCCCTTGTGGGAGTAGATTAGGCCCTTTGGATGTTAGATTTTTTTAGGACATTTAACAGATCTTCAAACAATCTTATATAATGCACTGTTGCAAACCACAAGTGTCCCAAAGACTTTCCCTTCACCTGTGCCCCCCATTCCCTCAGCCAGACACTATATCACAATAAAGCTGTTTAAAACAGCTGATCACAATGGGGAGGCCTCGCACCACAGGGCTGATTTTTATTGCCCCTGGATTTTCATAGATAACAGAACAGTTTATACCCTCTACATTTTTTTTATTTTCAGGGAATCCGTTATAGTCTGTTTTGTACATTTTTTCACGTGTGTTTTGCGTTTGCACTAATGCCACACAATGTTAGTGGAGTTCTGAGGCCCCGCTATGCCCACTGCCTTGTGCTGCCCATTTTCGCAGCGCATGTGACCACTATTTTGGTGCGTATCACATGCGCTATAATAGGGCAACATCCAAGGAAGTGTAGTGCAAGCAAACGAAGCGTGCACGATTTGCATGACATTGCGCATCCAGGAGACATAGAAACATAATAGAAAATTATCTTTTCCTTTGCACTTTGCCTTTCTAACTAAAAATACAACTGTGTCCAATATGTAAAATCTTTCACTACAGCATTTCTACAGTTTCTTTGCTTTAACGTCTTCTTAACTTAGAGCTTACAAAGTAGCCAATTGGACACGCTTCCTAAATGAGCATTGAGCATGCCTCCCACTGAGAAGGTAAAGAAGTAAAGATTTGCAGATAAAATTTGTAGAAATGCTTGGAAAGCTAAATATATATTGTTTTTTATCGCACTCTAACGCTCTACAAGTCAGAAAATGTTTTAGACCGTAGTATATAATTCATAAATTGTATGTGTTTGTATTATTACTGGCCAGATGCAGGCAAATCTAACACGGTTGCATTTTTTTTACATACGTTACAAAATTTTAAAAATGGCAATTTGTGTATTTTTTATCCTCCCCTTGGCCTGGGTAGCTTGATTACCATACAAATTCCCATCAGCCAGCTGTGCGAGGACTATTTTATGATTTTTGACAATATACACAGACAGTGCTTCAATCTATGTGCTTTAAGTGTGACGGTTAAATTCCACACACTTGTCATGCATATGGAATACTGGGAATATTTTGTAATAAAGTTTGTGCCTAGTTTGTAAAATGCCAGTAGCAATTTTTTTCCCAACCTCATTTCATTTCATCAAAAGTTTAGACCTGATTTGCCATACTGGCTGTATAGAGAAGTGACTGATTATAATGTGTTCTTCTGTGTTATTTGTAAACATTACAGTATATAAGTATTTAAAAATAAAATATATAAATAGAATTAAACAGGCTATTGTGTCCATTTTGTTATACTTTTGGTTTACAATTTCTGCGTTTGTTGTGCTTTTAAGCATTTATGGGTTGTTGTTATATATATTACCAAGATGGTTGGCGTCTTAGGTTAGTTTCTTGTAAATTGATAACTTAATATATATATAAACAGTAATATATTTGTATTGTATGGTGTCTGGTTGGGTCCCCCTGGGCTCCATGCGGCTCAGATCTTTTCCTTTTGATATTTGTACCCTTTGAGCATGGAGTAGTTGCTCTGTAATTATAATCCAATGTACTTTTCTAACAATACTTTGATAAGAGGGTGCTGTAGATTTCCATGAGGATGCTATTATACATCTTGTAGCTGCACAGATGTGGTGTAATAGCTTATTTCCGGCCTTATTAAGGGTATCTCTTTTTTGTCAAATAAAGCAGTTCAGGGTTTTTAGGTATATGTTTCAAAAATATTTTTCCTATAATGTAGCATTCACCCCATATTTTATTAACTTCTGGACATCTCCACCAACAATGTGGGGTGTCTGCCCTTTCCCCCCATCCTCGAAAGCATAGCGGTGAAAATGTGGGGTTGATGCATGTAGTTGTGTTGGGGTGATATCCATTTGTGTTGAAGTTTAAAATTCTTCTCTTGTATTAGGGTGTTAATAGAGCATTTACGTAAATTTATGAATATTCCATCCATTCGTCTTCTGTAGATTTGATTCTAGCCAATTTTCCATTGTGTCTGTGTTGATAATTTGTTTTGGAATCTGTGTTCATAATATGTCGTATAAGTTGGTGATGGTTTTGGGACCAAGGGATTTTCCATACATAACTTTTTAAATGCGTGTAGTTCTACTGGTTCCCTTTGGTTATCAGTGATTTGGGCAATGGTGGGTTATTTGGTAAAATCTCACCGCATTCTGTGGATGGTAGGTTCCATTTCTGTTTGGCTTGTTCCAATGTTTGATACGCCCTGATGTAATCACGTGAGCTACCTTTATCTGAAGTAATTTTTTCTAATTATACTGTGCATGTCAAGGATACAAACATGTTAAATCTACAGTAAATGATGCACAATCTTATTGATTTTAAATAAATAAAAGTTAATTTTTTCATACAAAAAAATTAATTTTTATTAGTTATTTTCTTAGCTACAGTAGTATAGATGTAAGAAACATTGGGCTGATGGCTTATCGGCCATATTTGTGCTTAATCAATTAGTGTGTTTGCACTAATTAACCATTTCCAAAAAATGTTGCCATAGCCTACATCACCCGATAATATAACTTTTAGAAAAAAAAAAGTCTGGGCAATCAAAACTGCAGCCTTATAAGTAATATGTTATATATATATAATTAATATGGTATTTAGTTAATAAAACATACATCCATTCAGTTCAGCCTACTTAGCAATAACACAATACCTGCCAAACTGTTGATCCAGACAAGATGAAAAACCCCCAGACTTATAAAGGGGAAAAAATATTTCTTCCTGATTCTAAGTGGCAATCAGAAATATCCCTGGATCACCCTACTTTATGTATCAGTACCAGCAACCTCAACATTCCTTGTTTTCAAAAAACTCATTCAGCTTATCCAATGAACCTGCCATCACAACTTCCAATAGAAGGCAGTTCCATATTTTTTTACTGTTCTCACAGCGAAAAACCCTTTCCGAAATAATCTCCCTTTCCAAAGCTTATCCCCCTTCTGGCAATCAGAAGTATCCCTGGATCAACTCCCATATTCGCAATACCACGCCTAATGATCAAAACCGCAATTGTACATTTACAATAGTGGAAGATCAATTGTATGATCGCTATTAACGTGCAATGGTATGTGCATCTATACATTTACAATTACTACTCGCTGTGTCGAAACTTTCCAATCCGTGGTTTAATAAATTTGGCCCTATGTATCTATGTATCTTATGTATCATACCAGTAACATGCAACATTCTTTCTTTTTGAAACTCATCTAGCTTATTTTTTAAACAATCCCATAACCTTACATCACATAGTTTTGCCGTACTCACAGTGAAAAACCTCTTCTGAGCTTTAGGAATAAACTTCTTTTCTCTCGCATTAAAGAATGTTCTGTGTGTCCTCTAACTGTTCTTTTGGTGAACAATGCCCCAGATGTTTTATTGTATGGCCTGTTAATGTATTTATCACAGTAATCATCCCACACAAGCGCCTTTTCTCTAGTGTACATAATTGTAACTTATCCAATCTGTCTTCATATTCAAGCTCCCCATCCCCTTATTATTTAGTTGCCCTTCCCTGAACTCTTTCATTTCCAAGATGTCCTTTTGTACACAGGACTCCATAATTGCAATGCATATTCCAAATGAGGCCTTACAAATGCATTGTAAAGAGGGAGAGAATAACATTCTTATCCCTTGAATCCTACCTCTACAAAAAAATACTTTGCTAGTTCTATCTGTTGCTACCTGGCACTGCTTCCTGCATTTAGTTGTGTTTCCACCAAACTCCAAGATCCTTTTCCAAAGGGATTCACTTACACAGAGCCATTTCTAGTCCAAAATGCATCACCTTACATTTTATCAACATTGACTTTCATCCGTAACGTAGCAGCCCAATGTGTCAATTTATCTAGTTCTACCTGTAATGATTGCACATCCTCTAAAGTTTGTATGGTCACCAAAGTTTTGTGTTGTCAGAAAACAAGAAGCTTGCTGACATACCCTGATCCAAAGCATCAATAAACAGATTATATAGAAGTGGGCTCAACACAGAACCTGTCACTGCACTTAGAACTTTAGTCCATATTGATGAAGCCCCATTAACAACTACTCCTGCAATCCTATTCATTACCATTTTCTATCAATGTAAAATGTGCCACCCCAGCCCAACAACCTTAGTTTATCATTATTCGCCTATGGGGACGTATCAAAGCCTTGGCACACTCCAGTATACTACATCTACTGCTATATCAGAGTCTAAATTCCATCCTACTCACTTCCTCTAAAAGCCAAACAATTAGTTAAACTAACACGATCTATTTGTTATGGTTTAGCATTGGTTCATCCTCTTTACAGGCAATATTCTCGCATGGTGCTCCGATTCGGTGGGCCTCGAAAGCTCCTTGGTTACTTCAAATCATTGATCATTGAATCGCGAATATCAAATTACGAATATCAAAACAACCAAATTTCAAACAATCGAGATTAGGTGCACACATGATGTCCACCGATCCTGTTCAGCCTGCATTTTGGACCACTTTTGCTACGTAATGATGTTAACCTTGTCTGCCAGTCTTCTGCTAGAGATGGCCAAAACTCAGTAGTTTTGTTCCGTTTTCAGATCCGGCGATCCGAAAATCTGAAAACGAAACGAATTTTCAAAGATTTTCGAATGTACGCAGCAATTTTCGATAATTTTCGAAAATAGATTCGAACGTTCAAAAATCCTCGAAAATACGATCGGAGACCATTTTCGAGTTTTCGATCTTTTTCCGAACGTTTCAAATCTATTTCAAAAATGATTGAAAAGGCCTCATCATTCGGATTTCGGAACTGAGGGGTCTTGTGTCAGACCCGGATCCCATCTCTACTTCTGACCTCTAGCTCATCCTCTCGTTTTGCTCCTCTGCTTGCCTTCCCTGACATCCTCGCTAGTGATTTGGACCTTTCTAAATCACGTTCTTTGAACCAGCCTTAGGGGCATATTTATAAGGTTTGTTAACTTTTCGCGGGCCGTTTTCGGGACATTAATGCATAAATCGCGTTTAACGCGATTTATAAAAGTCCGAAAACGGCCGCGAAAAGTTACCGAAGCGTTAACCCCTTTGCGGCGTACTTACCACCACCGCCGCTTCTTTATAAAGCGCGTACTGGTTTCGCTCGGCTAGTATCGGCTGTTTTACTTCGCCACATTGAAGGTGGCGAAGTCACCATACTAGCCTCCCTGGCGGGGATGGGCAGGCAACCCGCGGCGGGTGGTCGCACCCCCCCGGGAGACACCCCACCCCGCCCACCACCCCGCAGCGGCGGCAGCGACAACCCCCGCCGCTTCCCAGCAGCCCCTCCCAACCCTTGTCCCCGCTCCGGCAATCTCGGAACGGGAGGCTAGGAGGGGCTGCCGGAAGGGGCCGAAGCGGTGGTCCGCGACCACCCGCCGCGCACACCCCTCCCGGCAACCCCTCCAAGCCCCCCCCGCCCCGGCCTATCCCGGGGAGGGAAGGGAGGGAGCCGCTGGGAGGGGTGGAGGCTCCCTCCAGCGGGGCCCTGAGAGGCCTTTTGGGGCTTAGGGGGTCCCGCAGCTCGACCGGGACCCCCCCTCCCCGGCCCTTGTAAGGGCCTTTCGGCACTTACAAGTGCCCTTGCGGCTCTGACAAGAGCCTTTTGGGGCTTAAGGGGTCCCCCAGCTCGAACCGGGACCCCCCTCCCCGGCCCTATCAGGGCCTTTGCGGCACTTACAAGTGCCCTTGCGGCTCTAACAAGAGCCCTTTGGGGCTTAGGCGTCCCGCAGCTCGAACCGGGAACCCCCCCGCCCTTAAGGGCCCTTCGGCACTTACAAGTGCCCTTGCGGCACTGACAAGTGCCTTTGGCGGGGTCCCGCAGCTCGAACCGGGACCCCCAGTGTGCGGCTCTTAAAGAGCCCTTGGGCGACGTCTTCGGGCTGGCGACACCAACCCCACTCAGGTCGCCGATGCCAGGCAGACTCACTGCGGCCGACAGTGAGCCCGCTGGCAACCGGCCGGCCTCAGCGAGCCGATTTTTGCCAGCCGCTTCTTTCTTCTTTCTTCAGCCATCTACTGCGATGGCATCTGAGTTCTGCGGCGGAAAGCTCCTCTTTATATAGGTTTGCAGAAATCCATAATCCGTTTCTGATTGTCAATTTTTTAATACTTGCTTTACTACCAATCAGATTTCTGGAAAGTTCTGAAATCTGATTGGTTAATGTAAAGCATGTAAAGCAAGTATTAAAAAATTGACCAATCAGAAACGGATTATGGTATTTCTGCAAACTCATAAAAGAGGAGCTTTCCGCCGCGAACTCAGATGCCATCGCAGTAGATGGCTGGAAAAGAAGCGGCTGGCAACATCGGCTCCGCTGAGGCGGCGGTCCACGGGCTCACTGGCGGCCGCAGTGAGCCTGCCTGGCACGGCGACCTCAGTGCCCCAAGGGCCCTTTTAAGGGCCGGGGATGGGGGGTCCCGTTCGAGCTGCGGGACCCCCTAAGCCCCAAAAGGCCCTTCTCAGGGCCCCGCTGGAGGGAGCCCCCACCCCTCACAGCGGCTCCCTCCCTTCCCCTCCCGGGAGCGGCCGGGGCAGGGGGCTTGGAGGGGTTGCCGGGGAGGGGGTGCGCGGCGGTGGTCGCGACCACCTCCTGCGGCCCCTTCCTGGCCGCCCTCCAGCCTCCCGTTCCGAGATTGGCCGCGAGCGGGGAACGGGTTGGGAGGGGCTGCTGGAAGCGGCGGCGGGTGGTCGCCACCGCGCCCGCGGGGGTGTGTGGGCGGGGTGGGCGTATGCCCCCGCCCCTTAGGAGAGGCAGAGGAAGGGATTTTAAAATTACCGCAGCACATCGCGGCCGCATACATATCGGGGAAGTGAGCTCGCCGTTATAAATACGGCGATAGCGCTATTTTCGCGGCCGCGATGTGCGGCGGTAATTTTTTGGCGTATTTTCGGTGCTTTATAAATATGCCCCTTAGACTATAGACAGTATGGGACTTTATTGTACTGTGTAAACCTAGCTTAAAGCGTAAACACAACACACACACACACACAGAGCTAAGGGCCCACACCCTCTCTCACAACAAAGAAACTGTCAGTCCAAACACAAACAACACAGAGGCTACTGGAGATGTCTCAGAACACGTTGTATGCTGTGTGCACAAACAAGTAAGGAACGCCGGTTTATAACATAAATCATTGTTTTTAGATATTAAAAGTGGTTCATGTATGAAAACTGCTTCTATAAATTTGTTTTTCTGTTACTTAGGGGTTGTGACTGCCACCTATATTTTTTGTAGGCATCATGAAAAAGGCAAGTCTGACCCCTCCACCATCAAACTTATCTTAAGCGCGCAGACCTCCAAATCACAAGTGTGCTATACTTAGCTTTTTTTGTAATGTCCCTAAATTCTGTTATTCATCCAGATGTGAATGTATCAATGTATCAAGTGTACGGTGTCCATTTTAGGACATCATCAGGTGTCAGGTATCGGGTATCAGTTGTCAGGTATCAGGTGTCGGGTACAAGTGTCGGGTATCAGGTCGGGTATCAGACATCAGGTTTCGGGTGTTGGGTATCAGGTATCAGGCATCGGGTATCAGGTATCAGGCATCGGGTATCAGGTATCAGGTGTCAGGTATTGGGTGTCAGGTTTCAGGTGTCAGTACAAGTGTCAGTGTACGGGTATCAGTGTCAGGTATCGGTATCAGGTGTTAGGTGTCAGGTATCAGGTATCGGGTCGGTATCAGGTATCGAGTGTCAGTATCGGTGTCAGGTATCAGGTGTCAGGTATCACTATCGGGTGTCAGGTATCATATTTTGTGTATTAAGCTGGCCATAACCTAAGCAAACATTAAATAGGTTAGACATTAGACAGATTAGCAAAATGTGACCTAGTTTTGGGGAATACAAAAAATTTTTAATAGAGGTGAACTACCCTTAGCAACCAGTAAGTGAAGATAAATGTGTGAAAGATATGTACCTGTATATGTGTGGGGGTGGGAGGTATTGCATTTGCATTTACGACCCATGAAACTAATTGTTTTGATGACATGACCTTAGGCTGAGGCCACACAGCAATGCACAGGAATCGCGCACACAATCGCGAGCATTATCGCACGCGATTGGTGCACGAGTCTTGTGCATTTTGCTTTTTCACCATTTTGCGTACCAAAACGCTAATGGACACGCAATCGCATGCGATCGGAAATCACAGGAATTTTCAACTTCCCTGATTTCCATTTTAGCAAAAACCGCAGGCGCAATAAACGTGTGCGCAAACGCGCGAAAAACACGCTAGTTTGGCCTACCCTTAAACCTCGAAATATCCATATTAGAAGATTGTACCCTTTATGGGAAGAAATATCCTGATATTTGCCGATAATGCAGTAATGCTTCCACCGATTCCTTAGCTACTAAAATAGAAAGAACAGTATTTAGCTTTTCAAGCCAAATTTAAAAAAAAAAAAAATATATATATATATAATATATATTATATATATATATAATCAAAAAAATAAAAAAGTTCCGAGCACTCCTTCTTCACACGAAAAGTTTATAACATTTCGGTGCTTCACAGAGCACCTTCATCAGAAGGTTCTGATGAAGGTGCTCTGTGAAGCACCGAAACGTTAATAAACTTTTCGTGTGAAGAAGAGTGCTCGAACTTTTATTTTTTTTTATTTTTTGATTTATTGTATGGACAGATTTGAGGCATCGTGTTCCTTGAAGCACCCGTACGTGTAATTAATATAAAAGAGGAGACTGAGTGCAGACATCATTTTACTATTTTATATATATATATATATATATATATAAAATATATAATAATAAAGCTGAAAATAAGCACCATCTATTGCAAAGTTTGCACATGTCCCTAAATGTACAGAAAAACACATCTTTGTGTCATTCCTCATGTTTCAGGTTTCATGTATCAGAGTCAGGTATCATTCATCATTTTATCAGAGTCAGGTATCATTCATCAGTTATCATGATAGTCAGGTATCATTCATCATGTATCAGAGTCAGGTATCATTCATCAGTTATCAGAGTCAGGTATCATTTCATCATGTGTCATCAGTACAGGTATATCATCATTCATCAGGTATCAGATCAGGTATCATATCATCATGTATCAGAGTCAGGTATCATTCATCATGTATCAGAGTCAGGTATCATTCTCATGTATCAAGAGTCAGGTATCATTCATCATTTATCAGAGTCTGTTATTCATTATTCATTAGGTATCATTCATCGGGTATCATTCATCAGGTATCATTCATCAGGTATCAGTGTCACACATCATTCATTAGGTATCAGAGTCAAGTATCATTCATCAGGCATCAAAGTCAGTTATCAAATTCAGGTATCATTCATCATGTATCAGAGTCAGGAATCAGTTATCAGCCATCAGATATCATTGATAAATGATACCTGACTCTGATGCCTGACTCTGATGTCTGACTTTGAAACCTGATGACTGATAGCTGACTCTGATACCTGATGAATGATGCCTGACTTTGGTACCTGATGAACGATACATGACTCTGATACATGATGAATGATACCTGACTCTGATACCTGATGAATGATACCTAACTCTGATACATGATGAATGATACCTGACTCTAATAACTAATGAATGATACCTGACTCTGATACATGATGAATGATATCTGACTCTGATAACTGATGAATGATACCTGACTCTGATAACTGATGAATGATACCTGACTCTGATACATGATGAATGATACCTGACTCTGATAACTGATGAATGATACCTGACTCTGATACATGATGAATGATACCTGACT